>JAHLJT010008446.1:45540697-45629583 GCA_031308135.1 Acheta domesticus | reverse complement strand
ATACAGGGTGAGTCACGTAACTTTAGCACCTTCTGTAACTTTTGAACGGTTGAAGTTATTGCAATGCAGTTTTCACAGAAGTGCATGAGGAAATGGGGCTAATTGATATGTGAATTCATTTCTGTTTTATCCCTTGTATTTTACGAGATATTTGAGGTAACTTTGTTTTTTCAAATGGAACTATACATATTTTTCAGTCTATCATGACGAGCGTAAAAAGACAAATCCAATGATATACATATTGTTATATGTTAGATAAGCATTTGTTGAGTAATCTTGATTTTTGCGACTAGGGTTTAACGGATATTTTGAATGTACCTTGTACTTGTAACAGTTCACCACACAAGGTCACGCAGCACTCCCCCGGCAAACGAGTTCGCGGGGGACGGGAAGGGAAGGGATCTTATTATTTGAAGATATGAAACATATGCCAAATATGCACAAAACTGTTGCAGGTTTTTCCCCTGATCTCTCATTTCCATCCTTCCGTATATTCAATGTTTTTGTCTTTCTTTGGTTGAAGGAAATGAAGGATTGAAATAAGGATTTGTCATAACTATGCATTGTATTAAAATTGTTTATTACTTGAACTCCTTTAGATTGGGTTTTATATCACAGGATATTAATGGGATCTTGAAGCAAAACACTATCAGAATAAATATTAAGACAGTACAAAGAATATTGCATATTCTGAGCAAACACTTTAATTATTAATAAGCATATAATAATAACTTAGGGATGGAAACAACTTATTTCAATAATACTACTTATGAAAATGGGGAAGGACTGAAAGCAGAGTTCAGGAAAAACTGCAACAGTTTCTGAATATTTGGAATATTTTCGTATCTTCAAGTACTAAATTTCCTTCCCTTCCCGGAGCGCGCGTTTGTCGGTGGAGCGCTGCATGACCTTGTGTGGTTGACTGTTACAAGAACATCCAAATATCCGTTAAACCCTAGTCGCAAAAATCAAAATTACTCAAAAAATTGCCTATCTAATATATGACAATATGTATATCATTGGACTCGTCTTTTCACGCTCATTATGATAGACTGAAAAAATATGTATAGTTTCATTTGAAAAAAAACAAAGTTACCTCAAATATCTCGTAAAATACAAATGATAAAACAGAAATGAATTCACGTATCAATTAGCCCCATTCCCTCATGCACTTCTGTGAAAACTGCATTGCAATAGCTTCAACCGTTCAAAAGTTACAGGAGGTCTAAAGTTACGTGACTGTAATATATATATATATATATATATATATATATATATATATATATATATATATATATTCCATTTTTTTACTAACGCTCATTTCTTACACCATGCTTACACTTGTTTTATTAAACAATTTGAGCTCTAATTACTGTGTATTTTAATTTTTAATACCTCCATTCAAAACAATATCATCAAAATTGGTTTTTCATTTTCAGACAAAAGTATATTAATTTATTGTTCACACCTGAGAATGCATATAAATATTAAGCAAAACATTGTGTTCCAGTATTATATGGAAAATAAATCATTTTTTAACTTGATATTGATTAGAATAAACTTTTATATTGGTTAGAAAGTCTATGATGCTATTGAATATTGATCAAAAAGAAAAACGTATACATGAGTGTTAAATTATTAAATCCATTTTAGATTGTGTTGTCTGGCACAGCATACAAACAATAATGTAGGTAAAAAGGACTTCATTTTTATATGTAAGCAACAAATTTTGATTTCTATTATTTTCTGGCAAAATATTACAAGTTTTGTTCATGAGTTTTGTTAAGTTCTGAGAAAAAAGTCACTACGAAATTATTATTAAAATGAAATGTATGTACTAATGCAACATTAAATATTGTTTTGAAAAGTTTTTCATTAATACTTGATTACTTTAATTCACTACAAAATAAAGTTATGTACCAAAAACATTCAAAATAGAATTAAGGAAAACAAACATTTAAGAGAATGCTTCAATATAATTCTTTAATTTGTTTTTAAACTTTATTAACATGGAAAATCATGACCATGCATGAAGTAGTAGAGACAGCTTATTCATGGGGTTTGGTCAATTGAATCATCATATTTTTTTTATCTTTTTCACATGCAGTCCTGAGGATGAAAAAATAATTTTTCTCAAACTGTGACAAACAAGTAAAGTATTGACCATTTCAAACCCCATGAATCAGGTATTTAAACTAGTGGTGCTTCCAACGCACACACTTGCTCGCACTGCTTCTATACGGTCCTAAATGCTACTCCACTACTTCATAAACCAGCAAAAGTGTAGAACCAGAAAACCAGAAAAGTTCTTCCGTTCCTCGACCCGAAATCCGATCCTCAAAGTTAACGAACCGGCACTTATAGCACTACGCCAAACTAGCACAGTGTAGGTCGAACAGAGCCATAAAAAGAATAGAACCGAGCTATAAATGGTAAATGCATGATAAACTAACAATTGATACGATGGTAAAATACGATTTACAATTCAAGAAGAGACATGAAAATTGTTGAATGTTAAAACTCGAAAAAATACATACAGACACTTTCAGTTCCATCGTAATTATCAATATTTGTGATTCAAATTGCTTCACATGGTTTTCAATAAAGTTTTTAGTATTCTCAATTATTTCCTGTGACAATAGAGAATTTTGACAAATAATATGCCCCGACCAGGACTCGAACAGGCGCAGCTTCCCTCCGAAAACTGTGCCAATTCTCGCTGATTAACGACTGCGACCAAAATGGCTCTGCATGACGTTTACACTTATATAATAGTAATAGCGTATGGTGGTTTCATTTCTAGCATTAGGAAGCTGAAAAATCCAAAGAATATAAAACAAAATGTACTTTGGGTGCCCAAAAAAGGTATCTCGGAAGATTATCATTCATAACAAAAAACGGTTCAAACTATAGAGATTAGAAAACTAAGTTCTGCGAGAAAGTCTGTGCCATTCCATAGCACCACTAGTTTATGTATTTATTTACCACCCACTATTACACACGTGAAGAAAATGCAAAGAAAAAACTTGGAGCGGTTTTTGGAAATTTCTTTTTGTAATTTTGAAGCGAAGATTACGCAAAAACGACTCGTTTTTTCAGAAAATTCTACATAACCTTTTTAAAGATCTAATTTTGTACAACTTTGTTTGAAGTAAAAATCGCTATCTACAATTTTGTAGTTTAAAAAATATTGTTTTGCAATTTTCAAAAAACCAAGAATTTCCCAGAAGTAGGACTAAGGCCGTATTTTTTATTGCCCTTCATTACATAAGTGAAGAAAATTTAAAGCAAAACTTTGGAGCGGTTTTTGAGAAACAATTTTTTTTTTGAAATTTGAATCGCAATTTCCGCAAACACGATCCGTTTTTTTCAAAAAATGGTACATGACCATATTTAAAGTGCTAATTTTGTACAACCAACTTTGAGGTAAAAATTTCTATCTTCAATTTTGCAATTTTTAAAAGTTTTTTGCATTTTAGAAAAATTGGGCCTATCAACGAAAATATCTACATCATTCCCTTAAACGTCCTTTGCACTATTCAACAACAAAGTATAATCAAAAAATTTGGAGCCATTTTCTTTTAACTTTGAAAATCTCAGAACGGGCTTCATGTAAAGTACCCCCAAATATTAAAATATCGGTTTCAAATTCCAGGGGCCTGGAGACGAGTAAAAACGATCGGGGAATATCAATTTTAAAGAAAACCGGCTGAACGGTTTAGGCGCTAGCGTTGACCACAGACGGACAGACGGACGTTTTGCCATCAGTCGATTTTGCAGTATCAAGAAGCAACAAAAAATGGATTTTGACTACACCACGAGGTAGAGGATTTTTTTTTAAATTTAGTAACAGGTTTTATCCCCTTTTTCCTCACCAGACTCCAGCTATAAGAGTTTTTCTGGCGAAAATTAGCAGTTTTCCGGCCCACGATTACATAACTTTCTCTTCTTATGAAGTATTTGTAAGGCGAGAAAGTAAAACTATCTCTATGTAGTTTCTGTACTGTAGTGATATTTTTTATTTTTATTTATTTATTTATTTATTTATTTACGTCAAAAACAGTTAAAAACTGCGTATGACGAGCTATGGGGAGAAGTGAATTTTGTGCACGTTTTCATAATTCTGTGGTCTCTATCCTAAACCATATTCTAGTCGAATTTTGAATACAGAAAAGAGAGTTTTTTTTCGAGTTTTGTTGACAAAATATTCGCTCCTATATAATAAATATATTTTCAAAGGTAAATTAGCTATAAATTTCTGCACTGAACCCTCATGTTCTTCATGAAAGAATAATACTTTTTGCCGCGATAATATGAAAAACGATAATTTGAATAACTATATTTCCCACTGAAATTCAGAAGACGTGCACAAATAATGAAGTTACATTTATGTCCAGAAGCAAAACAAGGGACCATCTCAGCATTTGCTCAAGGATCAGGGAAACTGGACGAAAAACCTGATCGAGATGGGGGCCATTAACCCAGAAACTGTGGTACAATACTTGTTACAGGTTCTTTAGAATTATACAGTCCAAATGATAAATAATTACATTAACTATCATTGTTAAAATTAATTCTACTTTCCTTTTTGATGCTCGGTATAGTCTCGAATTGTATAGAAACAGTTATGCAGCAGAAAAGATTTTACTTGGGACTTAAACTTTTCTATTGAATTTAATCGTTTAATGTCTTCTGGCAAAGTGTTGTAGAGTAATGTACATGAATTGTATGTGAATTTTTTGTAGTGAGCTGTTGATACTGCCACCTGGTGAATATGATTACTACGTCGTGTGTTATAATTATAGACATCGGCGTTTGCTGAAAATATATTCCCGTTCTTAAGTAAGTCATTTTTGACAAAAACTACTGATTCGTAAATCAGGAGACAAGGTAATGGTAAAATTCCTAGATTAATAAAGAGTGACTTACAAGAATCACGTGGGTTGGATTTGCTTATTATTCGTACAATTCTTTTTTGTAATCTGAAAGTCTGTGAACTATAAGATGTGTTTCCCCAAAATATTATGCCATATCTCAGGCGGGAGTGAACATTGGCAAAATATACACAACGAGCTGTATGAAGGCTGACGGAATTTGAAAGAATTCTGAATGCGTAGCATAATGAGCTTAATTTTGTGTTCAATTCATTTAAGTGGGCATTCCATTTGAGGTTTGACTGAATTGATAGACCTAAAAATTTTGTTACATTAACATCAGTCAATGGCACACCGTTCATTTTCAATGGAGTACAGGATTTTTTATTTGATATGGAAAACTGCATTGAAACTGTTTTATTTTCATTTACTTTTAATTTGTTATTACGGAACCAATTTGAAACGTCTGATATTGTACTATTTACGGTTTCTTTGTTGCAAAGAATATTTGTATCATCCGCAAAGAGAACTGTTCTTCCGTTTCGAATCGCTAAGGGCATGTCATTTACGTATAATAGGAAGAGAATAGGGCCTAAAATCGATCCTTGCGGGACTCCACGTACAATTGGCAAAGAACCGGAAAGGTGTGTACATAAAGTTCCATCATTCCAGTAAGGTATTTCTACTCTCTGAGATCGTTGTTTAAGGTACGAACATAGCCAATCTAGAGCAATACCACGGATTCCATACGAAGGTAATTTTGAAAGTAAAATGTTATGATCAATGACGTCAAAAGCTTTTGAAAGATCTAGAAATATTCCAATAGTTGCTTCGTTTTGATCCAATGATGAGGCAACATCCTTAAGAAAGAAAAAATGGCTGTTTCCGTAGATTTTGATTTCCGGAATCCATGTTGGCAATTTGAAAACGCGTCGTGTTTATTGAGAAAGGTTTCCATTCGCACATAAAAAAGTCTCTCTAATATTTTTGAAAAAACTGACAAAAGAGAAATTGGCCGATAATTTTGAACTTCATTTTTTTTGCCTTTCTTGAAGAGCGGCTTAATCTTAGCTGTTTTAAAAATATCTGGAAAAATTCCGGTGCATAAGGATGCATTAAATATGTGAGTTAACGGGTGTATAATGGCTGGCGCGCACGTCTTTAACAAACAATCCGGAAATTCATCTAAACCGGCCGAATATTTATTTTTTAATTTACCGATTATTTGAGAATTTCATAGGAAGAGGTTTCGGAAACGAACATAGTGTCTAAGACTTTAGGGAAACGTCAGATGTTGAATTTTGTGGCTGAAAACCCTTAGTGAGATTGACAGCAATTCTCGAAAAGTATTGGTTAAAGAGACTAGCCACTGTTGCCGGATCGTTCACATCTCTATCGTTATCTTTTAAAACAACATTCTCTATAAGGTTTCTAGTTGGTTTGGTCGCATTTTTTACTATATCCCACATTGATTTTGTTTGTTATTTGAGTTCAAAATATCCTGATCGTGTTTCATGATTTTAGCCTGCCTTATGACTTTTCTTAACAATGATTTGTATTTTTTAAAGTACAGGAGGAAATCTTGAGATACGTTATGATGCTTAGAAATGAAAGAAAGAATTCGTTTGTTTTTACATGATGTTCTAATCCCTTGTGTTATCCAAGAATTGTTTTTGCGTGAATTATTTAATTTTCTTTTCTGAAGAGGAAAGCAAGTGTTTAAAATGAAATGAAAGCGTTGAAAAAAAAGAATAATATTTATCGTTTGTATCAATAGTATTATAAACTGCGTCCCATGACTCCTGCAGCAAGTAATCAATGAATAATTTTATTTTACTTTTAGAAAACACTCTACTCATACGTGTATTATTTATTGTGTCATTGTTTTGTATTTATTGTGTCATGTTTTACAACCATAAGAAATGGAAATTTCAGTTATTAACCGATTCTCAAAAACTAACGCCATCTGGGGAATAGTACCGAAGGCGGCCTTGCATTTACGCCACAGCCAAAACTACCGCTTTATTACGTTCCTAGTACAGTTCACGGGTTGGCCGTTATCGCTGTCATCGGAACCGATAGCTGGGGCTAACACCTACACTGCGACGTTTTTAACTGTGTCCCTGACAGGAATCAGCTGTTTCGCTGCCATCCAATCGGAGCTTATATTTTGCGATAGTGACGTCACTATGGTGACGTTAAGCTCCCGATTGGATGAAACCGTCAACAGTTTATTCCTGTTACGGGCACAGTTAAGAAAACCGGAGTATAGTGTTAGAACAGATTAATCACGTAATATATATCATGAAATATCACACAATCGCGACCTATCAAAGCAAGCTTGATCATGCGACATCTAGCGGCACGACCGAAAACGACGCGCTATGCCATAACATATTCAATCGTGAAGAGGGGCCTTCGTAGGCAGCTATATAAAAAGCGCACTATTATACTACGTTCTTTTAATCACAGCTGGTGAATAGCCCCAGATTTCCAAAAATTAGATGTCACACATAGAGATAAGATAGGTGTAGGACTCTCCCCTTTCGTATTTATTCATCAATGGATCTCAAATTCTATCTGAGGGCCATTTACTTGTCACCATAACTGATGTTACTATATCTTATCACCATGATTTGTTGATAAATACGGAAGATATGAGAGGAAATATGCATAGAACGCTCCCTTTCGTATTTATTCGTCAATGGCTCTCAGATCGTCACGGTACCATCCAAATAGCTTTTTACATTTTGTTAATGCGTATCATAATGAGTACACAACACATATTACACAACTAACAATTATTTTCTAGCAAACTGAATAATTAATCTTTGTTTTCCGAAACGATGCATTCGAAAATCAGAGTTTCATTATCAGGAGTTCATTAGATCACTTAAAAATTACCTTATATCAATTTAATTCACTTAAATAATTGAGGTATTTATTTTTGTTCCATTAAAAATCATCATTAACAGCTGAAAACGTGAAAGAATTGTTAATACTATCATCTCCAGAGCATTATTAATACAGAAGTCTGACTACAGTTACTTTAAGATTGAATTTTCATTCGCATATACATTTTTTAACACCTCTTACGCTCGCAGTTGTTGACAATGATAATTTTTAATTAACTTCATAATTGTTTACTGAGTAATATTCGTTTATAGATTAAAATCTTCTTTCTTTAATTCTACCGTGAAACGAAACAATATTATTGTTCATTGAAGTCTCATCTGCGCGAAATATATGTATGACAAACAAAACAAAAGCGAGAGAGCTGATCGGAATGATAATTTCATAAGTAGGCTACTCCGAAAGGAAACATTCAAGCTGCCACTCTGCGAATTTAGTGCGGCCTAATACGCTGTCTGGACTGTATCTGATATCAATGATAAGATTCATATATTTAGCGGTGTCTGAAGACATTTTGATGTGGTTGGAAGAGGGAGAAAATCAAAATTTTGCTTGCCAGCAAATGAAAAGGGGAACAACTAGCAGAGAAACTCTGATGCGCTTATTTTCCGAAGCGGAAAAACATCTGAACAGAAGTGAACAGAAGTGAACAGAAGTGAACAGAAGTGAACAGAAGTGAACAGAAGTGAACAGAAGTGAACAGAAGTGAACAGAACTGAACAGAAGTGAACAGAACTGAACAGAACAGAACAGAACAGAACAGAACAGAACAGAACAGAAAAGAACAGAACAGAACAGAACTGAACAGAACTGAACAGAACTGAACAGAACTGAACAGAACTGAACAGAACTGAACAGAACTGAACAGAACTGAACAGAACTGAACAGAACTGAACAGAACTGAACAGAACTGAACAGAACTGAACAGAACTGAACAGAACTGAACAGAACTGAACAGAACTGAACAGAACTGAACAGAACTGAACAGAACTGAACAGAACTGAACAGAACTGAACAGAACTGAACAGAACTGAACAGAACTGAACAGAACTGAACAGAACGGGGAAGAGTGGGGCGGGGAAAGTCGTGTAAGAACGGGAAGTACGAGTAAGAGTGCGCGAGATGGGGCAGGGAGGGACGAAGCGGTGGTCGTGGGATGGGGAGGAACAGATAATACCTCAGTATTAAACCGGGGCCCCGTTTGATCGCTTCCGACGGCAACGGCGGCGCCGGGGCGGCGCTCGAGCCGCCCGAGATGGGGCGCCCCGCCTGGCCCGGCCCGGCCCGGTCTTAAACCCGCACCCTCGCATAAATGAAGTGTGCGCCGCGAATGAAACCGCAGCCCAACTATGCAAATGTTGGCCCCGCCCCCACGAGTGGGAGCGCGGGGACGCAGGGCGGACGGCGGGGGGAAGAGAGAGGCAGCGCGGCGAAGGGACGGCAAGGAGCAGTAGAGAGCGAGGAGTTCAAGTGGAGCGAGGACTAGGAGCGACGAAGAGAAAGCGATGAGAAGTATAAGATATAAGGAAACGGGGAGACGGTAGAAAGCAGAACCTATGAAATATACGGGAAAAATTGTAGAAGAACGAAGAATTGGAAAGTAAGGAGATTGGAATGTTAAAGGGGTGGTTGAAGAAGTTTGGCACAGCCAAAAATGGACCAGGGAGAGGGGAATACCAGAGGACGGCAGAGGATGATCGTGGGATTACGATTATTTTAAATGGACGAGAATGGGAGTGGAAAAGACAAGGACTATACGGGGATGACAGAGGAGAGGGTTGAACAGACTGGAAATAGATGAGAAGGGCATAGAAGTGAGTGAACAAAAGGGACAGTGAGTGTACAAAAGTAATAATTTGAAGGAAAGGACCAGGACCAAAAGGAGAAAGGAAAGGAGGAGGCGAAAAAGGGAGGGTCGTGGTTTAGGAAACAAAGATGCAGAACACGGATAGGACGAAAATTAGGAGAAAAATTATGAGAAATACAGGGAAGATGACGAAAGTGAAACGAGGACGAAACGAGATCGCACATCATGAAAGCAGAGAAGAGTGGCAACGCGAGTGCGAGAGACTGGGAATGGAATAGCGGAGGAACATCCCGCGTCCCTATGTCGTGGGCAACTCGGGGCTGGGCGGTGCTTGGAGGGCGGGCCGCCAGCGCGGGATGGACGGGGCCGAAGACGGCGGGATGAGTGGTGGGCGACCCGTGGGCTGCTTACGACGGCCCTGTCACATATCTCTCCCTCGTGCTCGTTCCCCTTGCTCCGTCTCTATCTCTCTCTCTCTCGCTCGCCCTTGAACTCCCTCGTCCTCGTTGCAGGCACTTGGTCGTTCGCGTCCCGCGGCGCGCGGCCTCGCACCACTTTCCGCGCTCTGTTGTTCAGATGACACGGAATGGCTTTCACTTATTCCTTGCCGATGTTTTTTTCCCCCGCTCTCGCAGTTTCTCACGTTCATTGCAACCACACATCATTCTTAAACAATATATCTTCTAATTTACAGACCGTCTTAGGTGGTTCTGGGCATCAATTGATGCCGTCGCAGTGCCTCTGACCGGGAGGTCCTAGGGTTTGGCACCCGACGGTGGCAGATACTCGACACTAGCTTGATAGCTAGATCGAATTCAGCCGCTGCCTAGAGGAACATTCTAGCTGTGATGGGTACTTCCGCGTTGATTCTTCGATCAACACCACGCAAATGCCAAAGCAGCACTGTAATGGACCACAGACTGCGCGCGAACTTTCCTTCCCTTTGTTTGTCCTACCCCACCCGTTACTTATACACACACATACACTACACTACCACACAAGTCAGGAGACCAGTCGGGTGCTTCGAGCTTGTATCGGCTGAGAGGTGCCTTGCTGGTGGGAGGACACCTGATTGGGAAAACCACTGCAGTCCGTCATGAAAGTCGGTGCCGGATTTTGTTAGCCAGCTGCGGCAAAAACCGCCAACTCCCGTAATAAAAAATGCACAACGCTTACGGAATAATGACCTTAGTCGTTCGCGCGCCCAGAAAAATTAATTAATCAATTAAACAATATCCCAAAATTCACATAATGATCTCGACACGTTTATCCTCACGCCAAAATTTTCTCTTCACTTCGGAACGTCCCATGTTTACTGTGAAATATTTCGTACCGCGCTGAGCGTTGCCACTGAAAACAGATCGCTCTGCAGGGCAGTTTTTTCGAAGAAATAAAACATTTGATATTTGATAATACATCGAAATACGCTGAATCCGTCATCTTGATTAAACGATCACCTTCATTAACGCTCATTTTTTGTTTGCAACAAATTGATTTTTCTGAAAGCATGCGTAAAATACTCTTTTACGGGGTCACTTGGTCCCGCGGTCAACGGCCTGGAACATTTATGTTGATTGACTACGATAACCAGTTTTGATAAATTTACGAATTCGAAACTTTCAATCAGTTTGCCTCTCGTCCTGATGAATTTCAAACTATTCGTTCTTACAAGACTGATATCTAGCATTGCTTATTTTTCGGTATTAATTTATTTTTCGGGTGAAAATAAGTTGATCCACAAATGGGAAAAAATAATATTTGAAAAAATGCAAAATTACTGAAAATATTGATTTGTAATACTCTCTCCTTTAAGTGCACGTGAGAAAGAAAACTTTGAATTTTTTGTGATTGAATTGTAAATACAAAGTGAAAATCATTCCTCGCTTAGAAGCGATACTGAACGGACGTGTTCCGTACGCCTACCTGGAAAGTGTGTTACCAGCAACAATGACTTGTGTTGACCGTGAATATCAACAGTGCATTGTGACGCAAAACACTGAAAGCGCAATATATAATGCCCAGTGTTTCTATCACGTTCGTTGCCTGCGTTCGCAAAAGTAAAAATAACTATTCTGAGTCGGGTGCTGCGATCTACACAGTGATCAATAACACATGGAACAATACAATAACTCTTATTCAGGACTACTCGAAACGGGTGCTTTAATGAGTATCACGTAACATAGTACCTAATGCAACCATAGTAAGTAATTACTATGAACACCACCACCACCACAACCTTCACCAACCCCCACCTTGTTAACTTAATACAACTTCCAGTAATAAGCATTTGAAACGATCGTGTGTCAATAATCTAATTTGATATTTCAAGACTTGTAGAAAAATTAACTTTTGTTTTACTACAAACATGGATGGAATAGCGCACGCCAGAACTTTCGAGTAAATTATCATTTAAACATTAATTGACGTCAGTTGATGAAGCCCCTTGGAATGTAGAGAGAGCCACTCGCTGTCCTTCCCAGAAGTCAACAATGCTATGTAATGAATTAGCTTACATTTGTATTGAATATTTTTTTAAAAAGACTGAATGTACCTGTAAGAAGTAATGTACTTCAGCAGGTCAATGACCCCCATCTCCATCAGGTTTTTGTCCAGTTCCCATTGAGATCCTGTTCCACTGAACAAATGCTGAGGGATCCCATTTTTGCTTCTGGACATAAATGTAGCTTCACTATGCACGCGTTTTGTTGAGCTCTCCTTTTACTTGTAATGGTGGGAGTAGAGCGGAGGGTATGTTACTATTTTGATAGCAATGCAGAAAAATCAAATCTGCAGTTCGTTTACCGTTTCAAATAAGTTTTCTACAACCTCAGGAACGCAAATGTCTAGTTTTTCAAACGTTGCGAATGTCGCACTTTTTCAAATTTATTGTTATTATTAATTTAGTTTTTAACTTTTATTCATCTATTTATTGTTAAAATGTTGAAAAGGGATTCTGGAACCCAAGAAAATGTGCGCAGATGATATTCTCCCCCATATGCCACATACAGTTTTTATTGTTTTTGACTAAATAAATTAATAAGTCAATGATACCGACATCGTCCAGAATGTTACACCCCATTATTTAAGCTCAAACGTCTCTTTACACTGACGACTTATTTAGCAGTTTCCGCTCACCGGAAATGTCTTTTTCAGCACAATAACCGAAAGGGAGTAATAATCCTTCTTAATTACGGACAAATTACTATAATAAGATAAAATTATAAGGTAACACATAAATAAAAGTAATTTTGTCTTATTGCAGTAGCGCTATCTGAGGTAACCCGAAACGTATTTTATGAAGATCAAATTATAATGTATATGTCAGATTTAAATAATGTAATAAGTTATCTTTGATTGTCCCTAATTAAGGGAAAAAATGAATATTACAAATTGTCGCGGACAATCATATGTATTGAAAGGGAGACCAAACCACCCTCACTAGTCACTCATGCGCAAGATGTGCATTCTCTAGAATACACACCAGACTAAAAAAGTCGCTCACCGGCACTCAGCTCCACCCACTCTCCTGTCCCCCTCCCCCTCCTAATGGCTACTGGTCTCTGGCCGAGCTGCACTTACGCCTCGATCCCTTCGGGGCCGTCAGTAAATTCCCTAAACCAAATTTGGAGTATTTTGAATACCCCTTCTCCCCCTGCAAAGCATCTGTAACGCACAATTGAACCCCCGCTAAATCATAACGCAACGCTTACGACAACCCCCCCTTAGAAATGCAAGATATGAAATAAATTATAGCTCTGTAAATAATTTTATTAATTCTGTTTAGGCACGCTAGTACGCTCTTACTCTACGCCTAAGCATTTTACGTGTGTTTACGTCGGAATTAGTTACGGATGCTGACTGAACCTTACAATATGATTGGGGACAAAGTTTGAATGAAGGAAGGCGAGAAAATTTCTGATCACACGCGCCGTTTTGGATGGCGCATGAGGAAGAATCTACTGCACTAATTTAATTGTGCTCCACAAATTACTACAGAAGAGTACTGAGTATTTTCTTCGCAATCTTGCCAGATTCAATACAAAGTCGATAAAAAAAAATATTTCCATTTATTGAAACTTCTAATAATTTTCAATTATTTATGTTTAAAAACAAATTAATTACATAATATATTAATGTTTCGTACAAGTCTCAAGAAACGGAAGTATTTCAACCAATGTTTGAAAAAAGTAAAAAATATCAATGTTACGCAACTCTAATCGAATACCCCCTGCCCTTATGCAACGCAGTAACGCTGCCTCCGCAGTAACGCTGCCTCCGCAGTAACGCTGCCTCCGCAGTAACGCTGCCTCCGCAGTAACGCTGCCTCCGCAGTAACGCTGCCTCCGCAGTAACGCTGCCTCCGCAGTAACGCTGCCTCCGCAGTAACGCTGCCTCTGCAGTAACGCTGCCTCTGCAGTAACGCTGCGTCAAACCCCCCTCGCCCCTCTTTAGCGTTACGTAATTTATGGGCGACCCCTGGCCGTGGTCCGTCCACTGGGTTCTTGCCACCCGTCAACGGCCGTATGGACCACTTCATCCCGCCGCGGAGTAGGGCCGCGTGCGCTTCGCTGGCGAGGGCGCAGGCGAAGGCGTGGGCGACGGCCAGAGCGAGGGTGACGACGAAGGCGAGGGCCTGCCAACCGCCTCGCCGCGCCCTAAGCGCCCTCCAGTGGTGGGAGCGGCGCGGCGCGCAAAGGTGGCCTCCCGAAGGCTAATTGCGCGCCCTCCGGTGGCCCAAAGCGGCGCCGCGCCTCGCGTCGAGAAGGCTGCTCGTCACGCCCCGATCGTCTTCATCCCCCGAGAGGCGCTTCGGTGCTCGGGGCTGCTAGGGCCGGCGCCCCGCCGCCGCGCACCTCACGCCTGGCCACCACGCGCCGAGCAGCCCTCACCTCTATTCTCTCATTCGTCCGCCAGATTGCACTCTCCCCCACACACACAGGCGTGTCGTGCCTCGCGCCCCCCGCCACGCGTCCCCGTCACGCGTCCCCGCCACGCGTCCCCGCCCACGCGTCCCCGCCACGCGTCCCCGCCACGCGTCCCCGCCACGCGTCCCCGCCACGCGTCCCCGCCACGCGTCCCCGCCACGCGTCCCCGCCACGCGTCCCCGCCACGCGTCCCCGCCACGCGTCCCCGCCACGCGCCCCGCCACGCGCCCCCGCCACGCGCCCCCGCCACGCGCCCCCGCCACGCGCCCCCGCCACGCGCCCCCGCCACGCGCCCCCGCCACGCGCCCCCGCCACGCGCCCCCCGCCACGCGCCCCCGCCATGCGTCCCCGCCACGCGCTCCCGCCACGCGCTCCCGCCACGCGCCCCCGCCACGTGCCCCCGCAGCTCTCTTCTCCCCCTGCCATCTTCCTTATCACATTACCTCGTCTCATTCACTCCTCCGCTCCCCACCCCCCACGCCACGTCTTCTTCCTGCTACATCTCCGTTATGTTCCGATGCTTCTTCTTCTTCTTCTTCTTCTTTCGTCCTCGCCCTCTCTTCTTCGTCGTCACTACTTCTCTACCCTCCCCACCACTCTCTTCTTTTCCCCGTCATTCTCTTCGCTTGTAGACCCTAACCTCGTTTCCTCCATTCCCCCTACTCCTCCGGGCCACCATTCTCCGCTTTGTATTGCCCGGTCGCTCGGGCGCTCTAGCGTTTACCCCCGCTCGGCTGGTCCGCCGAGGACCTGTGGAAATCCGTTGTCTGGTGTTAAGCCGCCCGCCTTAACCGCAGGAATTCCCCTGAAGGGTTAATCCTCTTAATGCAGCAGTGTAGGGTAAACGTCCTCTGACCGTGAGGATTCTTGAAGTGTGAGCATTGTATAACGTCTCTCAAACACAATTGTTTTTATTTACGTGGTGAGTTTGCACTTACTATTTTTACTGTACTGCCTACAGTACCTTGGAAGAGTGGAAATGTGATAATTTGCTGACCTATGAATGTTAAAATTAAAGAAGTCTATATGAATTCCAGATTACGGACGCAAAAAGTAAAGAGCCATGTTATTTTAAATACCTTTAAAAGATTTTACTTTGCAATTTCTAGCGAAAAATATCGTTACCTTGAGACTTACTTTGCACATTAGTATAAATTTATTTTTTCTAACTCTAGTTCCTCCTTGTCTTGTTGAAACTTCATTTTTAATCATCGTTTAATACTTCATGTAAAAACGAAGATTAAGGCTAAGTATCTTCCATGCCGACGAAGCCCTAAAGGGAGAATAGTCCCCTAAATTAATTAGAGTTCTAATATTAGGATATTAATCTCAGATCATCTCATTGACAACACTTAAAGAAGTTGACATTACGTATAAAGCTCACATAATTTTAATAAGCCCTCAAAGAAACGCTCGCAATATTAAATACATTTTATGAACACAGCAAGTATTTTCGGAATCATTATTTTATATTTCATAAAGTCAGAACGACGTAATTATATTTCATACGTATTACCTGATACTCTCAGCAAACAAATTAATAACACTCCCTCCTTCGGAGAGAATTCCGAGTAATCCTCGCCGGGAAAACCATCGATGATTGATTCATTGTTAGTGATTCCGCGCGCGTATTTCAACCGCTAGTCCCGTAAGTGCACTGCAGTATTGTTTCCCTCCAGAGGTGGCAGTGATCTTCTCCCACTGGACGGCATCCGGCGCCGACCTACAATCGGCTAGCGGGATTTTACAACCAGTATCTCCCATCAGCGGGGCATCGACCCAGCCGGGACAAACTCTAAGCTCCCAACCAGTCTCTCGGCCTATGTGGTAGTATAGTACAGTTGGTGTGTGTGTGTGTGTGTGTGTGTGTGTGTGTGCGCGGGTGCGTATGTAAGTAACGGGGTGAACGTAGGGCAAGGAAGAACGATCGATCCCGCGCGGTTCGTGGCCCGTTTGTTAGGATACTGCTCCGGATTCGCCAGGTGTTGATCGGAGAAATCACGGACAACCACCGATCAGAGCAACCGGCCGGTAGAATTCTCCTCCAGACAGCGACTGAATTGGACCTAGCTGACAGGCTAGTGTCGCAAATCCTGCCACTGCCACTATCGGGTCTCGAACCTAGGACCTCCCGGTTAGAGGCACTGCAGTGACATCAACTGATATCGTTGCTGCGCCCGTGGCGACCCTTTTACCGATGAATTTACACGGAAGATTTAAAACTGCTGCTATCGCCGCTGCGCCTATTACGTACAAAACCGGGCCGCAGTCGTACCGCGAGCAATTTCACGCTCTAATGTAAGAACGTGTAATGGAAAATGAGTAATTAGTTATGCACTCGGAAAACCCAAGCCTTTTCATTTATTCATATAAAATGGCGATTTGCATAAAGCGTTTCCGCCTGTGCGAACTTCCGCGCCCGTGGGTCGGGCAGCGCCACGAGCACGGGGCAGGGCAGGGCAGGACACAGCAGGGCAGGACAGGACAGCAAACACAGAAGGGCTGGACAAACGACTGTCTCCCTCCCAGCCTCCCAGTGCGCATGAGCGTGACCCTGGAGCTTTCGCTGTACTCTCATACAGCGTGCGGCAGTTGCCCCAAAAATTAACCTAGGAGTACGATTGTCAAATGTTCTTGATCCTGGTCGAATCCGGTTTATCAGGGAAGGATCCAGAAAATGTTTGAAGATGGGTAATGTCAATTTGGATTCTTTCCCATATTTTTATCCTAAGGCTTTATCTATCCGACAGCCGATTACCTTTTACGTCCCCATGGGACGCGTATGCGACCGTACACTAGATACCAACACACTTTCGGGATCCTCAGCAGAACGACAAGCCCTTCGCGACAACACATCCATGAGAGACAAGGGACAAACAACCACGCCCAAGACGGAACTCGAACCTGCGACCCTTCGGACGAAAGCGCTGAGTCGGTACACGCTCTTAGTCACCTTCGCCATTCACTTCGGCCTCTTTATAAACATTTTTGAAATAATAAAAATTAAAAATTATTAGCTTACATATTACAGAGATCATGTTTTTATTATATTTGGTTTTCATGAAAGAATTAGTTAATTTATAAAAATCAAACTATATTTTTTCTCACGATGGGTCATAAAATCATCATCGATCGAGATCATAAAAAGAGCAATTCCACGATGTAGAGAGTAATGTTTGATGATATATGTTTGAGAGTAATATTTAAAAGTTTGATTAAAATTATAATTTATGGCATGTGATTTGAAATTAAACTGGCAATATTTTCTTTAACTTATCCTAGTTTTCCGGGGATTCTATCAACACTGCCAAATGCCGGAGCAGTACCCTCACAAACGGACCAGGGAACACGAGCGATCCTTCCTTCTTTTTCCTTGTCATATCTTCAGTACTCACTCACATACATTTACACTTACATGCTCTACAATACAATACATATCGGTAGCTTAGAACTGGTCCCGGACGCCAACGTGTAGGTCGGTGCCGGAACTCGCCAACCAGTGGGGGAAGAATACCGCCACCTTCCTTGATAAATCACACACTACACTTACGGGACCAGTGCCCACAACCGTTGAGGGGTCCGGATTCTCAAATCAATCAATCAAATCAAAACCAATTTTTACTGCATTTTTGTCCATTATTTTCAGAAATTGTTAATAAATTCTTATTTACGTACAAGTTAGTTGGCTGTGGTTTACAAAATAGTGCCGTTATAAATTGCTAAGAAACGTATAAATGAAAAGTAAATAAACAATTTTATACAAAAATTATATAGTGGAATTTACACTGACAATAATAGTTTTATTATTGAACATTATACATTATACATTGACTGAACATTATACATTGCGTGATATTTATAGTTTTTTCATATTTTTACCAACCTTAAATGCCTGGAAAACAGTTTGTCGTAGAAAATATGTTCAGAACCAATTAGGAAGTGAATGTAATACCACATTCAAATTTCTTCTAAACAAGAAACTCAACAAAAATGCATAAAAATTAAGATATTTTCAAAAACCAATTTTTGTGATCTTTGACCATTATAAACTGGAAAGTACACGTGTTGCCAATGAGAAATTTTCACCCCCTTTACGAAACGACAAGACAAAAGTCTCAGCGATAATTTAGTTCCAAGGTTTTTAAGAATGACATTTACCCTCTTTAGCGAAATAGATACTTTTTATATCTAATTTTATTGGGCCAAGTATGAGCTTGCACCTAGGAAGTAGATCTCTGCATCCTGCGAAAAACAGCTACCCGCCGCTCGAGAAAAGACCGGGAAAGCGCTTGGTGCCCGCGCCGCTATTGAGAACCTCGGAAGCCGTCAGGCGACCGGCGACCACCCGTCGGTTGTCATCGGTCCGCGCCCGTGCGCTGCCCGAGGTCACTCGCTCGCAGCGCTTTCAATGGCTTCTGAAAAATCCGCAGTCTTGTGAACCCGTAAAATACCCTTTCCAGCATCATGTTTGCTAATCACAATCACCAAGTAAACCATGCAATAAAATTAGCGGGAGGAAAACGGCGTCGAAATCAAGCTGCACCACATGAAATTAGAAAAATGCAACGAAGAGGAAGAAATGCAAAGAGCGAATGAGCTTAGTACATCCTAATGAATCAACAAAAAATAATATATTTATTACAAGATTTTGTCATTAAAATTCTGCTTGTCTTTTGGAAATGAGAATTGAAATGTATGCATGTATGTAAAATATAACAATTATTAGACTAATACTCTTGACCATTGAAGGGTGGCGGATCCAGAACGGACAGCATGGTTCGGACCCCGGGTCCAATATTCTTGATCTGTCTGTACGCTCGCGTGTTGAGAGTAGGCGGTGCATTCACGTGGCGAAGCCTAGCTAAAAGCTTGGGGCATGCAATAGCTCATGACGTGGATGGGTAAACGCAATTCACTGAGTAATATAATAATTCACAACTAAACAAATTTTACTCGACATTTACTTGATATGAGGTTAGCGCTGTACAAAACAGACTTATTTGCGTACCCTCGGAATTCTCCACATAGATACATGATAACTTGCGTACTATGTTTGCGTGCTTGCGTACTACTACTCTTCTCGTTCACATCAGAAAACTCCACGGTCATTGACAGGAGAGGAATATATTCAGCGCTGGAGACATAGAGCGTTTGTGCACAGCGTGAAGCACCTTAATTGATTGATTGATACTTAGTCATTCCGGGCGCGTCAACTACTGAGGTAATTAGTTCCGTAAGTGTAGTGCTTGTTTTTCATCGAGATGTTGCGTGATCATCCTTCGCTGGATGACGAGATCCGGCGTCGACCTACCGTCGACTAGTGGGGTTTTCCTCAATCAGGTATCTCCCACCAGGTATCTCCCTGCCCCAGCCGGGCAAGCTCTAACCCTCGATCAGTCTTCCGACGTGTGTGGTAGTGTACTGCATGTTAGTGTAAGTGTGCGTAAGACGTGAACAGAGGACAAGGAAAGAAAGAGCACGCGAGGTCCGTGGCCCGTTTGTTTGGGTACTGCTCCGGCATTCACTTGGTGTGAGAAACCACGAAAAACTACAGATCTGATCAGCCGAACGCTAGAATTATCCTCCAGACAGCCACTGAACTCCGCCTAGCTGACAAGCTAGTGACGAAAATCCTGCCGCGCCTGCCGTTGCCACCGCCGCCGCCACCGCGCTCTCGGCGGGGCCTACAGTGACGCCGCGCCACGCCGGCCGTCGACGTGTCCCCGTAGACGCGCTTTTCTTTATTTAGTTATTTTTTTCTTTCTTTTCTTTATTTGATTTTGTTAATTCTATATAGAAAAGAAAATAAACGTTTTGTTGTTGTGTTCTATGAATAGAAATTTCCAATTTGCCGAAAGGTGGCTTTCGGCAGGAAGACCTGGATCCCCTCCTTACTCGGGATGGGAGAAAAAGAAATATAAATATGTGTGTGTGTGTGTGTTACCCCTGGGTACAAGAGCGACGTCACAATAATAATAAATTTATGATTTACACAGTCTGAAAGAGTGCAACAAAAAGTCTAAGACATATTAATAAACAAGAAACCATAATCATTTATAAATATTCATCTGTATAATTTACAAACCGGCGAGTTACTGAGAAGATAAAATTAGTTCAGACAAGTTTGTGCGGCACAAATCATTACCCACGCCTGAAGTGAATAGTAATAGTACTGGTAGCACTGATACAAATTCGCTAATTTATAATTGCTTATTTCATGGAAATATTCACGTCATAATTTACATTGCAATATTTTGTGCACATATATTCATATAAACTTTTTTTTACAGAGCACTCTTCATTGCCATGTGATCTTTGACATACTTCATATTTTGTCTGATTGAAGAAATAGTTTTATAATTTTGTGGTAGCAGTGTAAAAGTCCTTAAGTAGTTATAACTAGGCTGAAAACTTAAGAACTTTCATCATGCGACCACAGAATTTCAGATTATTTTTTCACCTACATCTAAAAAATATTTTCCTGTGACCCGGCGAATGTAAAATTTGCGCAACTGGAGGAAGACAGAAACTTCGTTTTATTTTTTGTATATTATTACTTATGATTTAAGCATATTCTACCAAAACAAAGGTTTTTCCGATAGAATTTTCCTATAAACATTTTAAAAAAAGGAAAATGTTGCTATAAAACCATGTCTATGTTTAGTGATATTGGAACGACATCTAGCGGTACAATTAGATACCTTTTATGGCGAGCAATTCGGTAGTTGAAGTTGGATTGGGTTCAGGAGATGGGTAATTGAAGCGAGTTTCGGTTTTTAAAAAAATACAGCAACACTGTGTAGGCTTCCCTAAATTGATTTCGATTGGCGGCTCTCTTTTTTATGTGTACGGGCACCGGAAAAAATTACAATCATAAATATTCCTTTTTATGTTCATTTATGAACTGAAATACATTTTTGTTAATGAATGTTGTCAGAGCAATTTGATGGGGGAAAATTTACAATAAATTAAATCTTGAATTATTAAATAAAAATATGGAAATTTCCATCTGCATGAAGTGGGCTCAAAGAGACAATAACATCATTACGCAACTTCTAGCAGGGCACTCAAGATAAAACAACAATTTAGAAGTGTGGTCAAATTAATTTGCAGCAAGTGTAAATTCTGATATCTAATTATGAAGAATACATAGAACAAAATAATATATGTGTTTGAGAGTTATAGTTAAGACTACTTAAAATTGTAAACAGATGCCACAGAAGATAAATGAACTTGTCGTTATCCACACGCAAATTTATTGAATACTTGTTCTATACACGTACGGAATACATTTTACAAATATAAGCGGAGTTATTGGTTGCAGCAAACAGTTAAGTATAAAAGGTGTATTTTATCCGGATTAAAAATTATCACATGCTGACCTGAAATTTTTTCGTGAACAATATCGAGGGGGGGGGATCGGAAACGAATTTAGAATGCGGTGCACTGAACGATTCCTTCTTCAGAAGTACACTAAATTAAAGTAAAGAAATAACATTAGTCCAAAAAGTGAGATTTTGAGATACTAGAACTCTTGCTAGAGCTTCATAGCCGCCATTTGCTGACTGTGTTGTTGTGAACAAAGTCAGCCCCTGTCCGTGTTATTAATCTCGAAAGTTCGAGTGATTTTGATGAAAGATGCATAGTCCAGAATCTTTTATGATATACTTATTTCTCAATATTTTGAAAAAAAACAACACCATAATCCATACATTCTCCACGTCTTTTCCTGAAAACTGTGCCTTTGGACTTTTTTAACCATTGTTCAGTCTTGGCCTAAAACATGGACCCACTCTCATGTACTTATTATCGCGTTGTTGTTTAAACTAATCTTCCAAGAACATTCTGATCTCACCAATGGCATTGTGATTGGAAGAGCGAACCTGTTTGCCTTCTCATGCACTTATTAAATTCGTCTATAATTTTCTCCCAGCTGTTCATTATTCCCGCAATTGTCGAACTCGATGTCTGAAATTCGTGGGCGACCGAGAGCTCGGAATCACCTGAAACTACTAGGCAAATTATTCCACACTGCTCCTCGATAATGAACTGTTGCCGCGACATGCTCTCGTGTATTGAGACAGAACACGACTCGAGATGCCCTGTATATGTCAAGTGAACATGAAACACAGAGATGGAAAATCCTTTCACTCGGCCTGGCAATTCTCAGAATAGAAACCATTTCTGTTTCCATTTCTCAAGGTACATTAAGATCTCGTGGCCTTAAACATCTGACAGTCGGGCAGGGTCGTGTCGGACGCGACCGCCCTCCCCCTCTTTTTAGCCGACCGTTGTGGCGGAGACGTGAGATAGTCAAACCAAGATGGACCGCACAGAGAACTTTGTAAATTTTCGCGCATTCAAAATCAGGCTGTTTTTCAACGTTGTCGAGCTAATAGTCAAAATAAACTTTAGTTTTCATTTCTTATAACAGACGGTGAAAACTCTATGCTGAAACCTACTATATTTTAACAGTCACTGTTCTTAGAAATGCAGGAACTTTAACGAAACCACTTTAACCAATCTGTTCGTTGTAAACAATATTAATGCTATATTTTTTAGCACGCTGTTTCATTGAACCGATCATTTTGTACGTTAAATATGAGTCATGCTATTATACCAGGTGTCGTTTCCTTTCAGCAAAACACTTCACCGGCATGGTCTCCACATGAACGTTGCTGCAAAATATCCATACTGTAGAGAGCTAGCATGACACATCATGAACTTAATCTCATGGAGTCTCCTGCCCCAAACTCATCCCCTTTAATCTTCCTTAATTTCTCCTCCATCTACCTCTTTTTTCGAGCACTTACCGCCTCCCTCTGATCCAACTCCCGATTCTCCCGTTGCCAGTACTAATTCCTCTCAAACTAATGCTCAAATTTCCTTACATCCTGTCACTGTGTGACACGTTTACCACCTTCGATCAAGCACTCTGTGTAAAAATGAAATAAATATACTACACAGCAACTGCAGTCAAAAAGTCAAATGCAGCAGAAAGACTTCCATGTATGGAGTTGCAAAGTATTACACGCGTACATCACCATAACTTTCAATTTCTTTCGAGTAAAATCGAGTGATCAAAGCTGCTTTACATAGAGATTTAAATCAAATAATGTTCTTCGCTTTACAGAACATTTGTTTTCTCGTAACGATCTTAGCGTTTTCCGAATTCTAAACTTTCATCTTGCAGGTTATTATTATAGAACAAAGAAATCAAAGATCCAACATACCGAAAGTTAAATTTGTACACATCTCTGAAAATTTAGCCGTTTTGATATAATATACCTGAGAGATTTATCATCCACTATCGAATTCTAACGACAATTGTCACAGCAATTAACAAGGAATTTGCTAAAATTACATAAACTGGTCACATTTTTATTAGCTTGTAATGGAAACTTCAATTTTTTTCTCCCTTCTTGAAAAGTTTTTTCGAGGCATGCGTTGTTAAAACCACGATATGGAGGCTACCGTATGTTTAAATGTTCCGGTATTTGATGTTCCTGTATAGTCATCCGTCGTCCATTTCGTTAAATCATTATAGTTACAAGTATCAATTCGATATCATCGTTAATCTTTCGTATGTTCTCGCGGTAGTAAGTCGACTTTTTATGTACGGCTCTACAAGGCATAGTATAAAAAATTTGTAGTTATTGGCCTTCGAAAAAAGATTTTATCACACAGGAGTGAATATTTCTTAGCAATTCTGGCCTAAAACATTCCTACCTGTACTCATAATTCTACTTAGACGTACAATAAGGATTCCACAGCTTAAGAAAAGGTGTACACAATATACTTCTCTCCCATAGTACGTCACCCACCATTTGGAACTGTTTTTTGACGTTAAATAAATAATTAATGGTTGCATTAGGTGATCGATTCTCATGCATTTTTTCTTTCTTTGTCATTTGGATTACATGGTGTTCATTTTATTCTGTGTGAGTATGATCACTGATAACCTTACAATTAATATTAGCCATTGTGGACTGCTTTGTGTTCCCAAACCGAGAAACCCGTTCTCGGCACGCATTTCTCGAATATAAGATTTTCATATATTTCGAAAATATAATTTGATTATGTATCGTGATGAAAATGTTGGTTCTAGTTTTATTGCGCTTCCATTTCTCGACGAGCGTCAAGTACCGGTGGGACAGAGATGTAGAATATGTAAGAACACTGCGATATTATGCTGCAGTACGGCGAGCGTGCCCATGACATAGAACGTAAGCATTAGCATTTCTGCAAGTGGCCTCTGTGTACAGTCACCAACAAGTTAAAACTGAATCAAGCCAGTGTTTACCTGTGTGGATTAGCTTTTCAACTAAAATATTTGGGGTTCTGATTTTATGCAATTTACGCGAAGTCCGAAAATACACATCACCATTACTCAGAACCCACGAAGAGTTCAACATATTATTCACAAATGTACGAAGATTGGGGGAGAAATTATGGGAACTAATTTTTCTACAAGAAATATTATCGGATCACATAATTTTATTTGTCGTATGAAAGATATGTAGCACTTGTGCATTCAAAGAACCATCTGTTATTATGAACACTTGTTATTGTGAACTGCAATTCTTTCACGCGACAAATAAAATTTGAATCCGATAATATTTCTTAAAAAAATAGTTACCATGAATTATGACCTAGGAAAAAATGATTGCGATAATGAGAAGGTGAATATGGTATGTGAGGCAAGGAAAATGGGAGGTTCCCGAGAAAATTTGCTCGTTTTATTTATCAGCATTTATACAGGGATTGATTAGGGAATGAACCCGGGCCATAGCGCCAGATTGATCCATTATTTCTTTTTGCGAGCGCGTTAACTACGAAGGTCATTAGTCTCGTGCGTGTAGTGCATGTTTTTTTCCTCGGGAGGTGGCGATGTTCTTCGTCTGTTAGATGATGAGACCTGGCGCCGAACTACACGTCGGCCAGCGCCGTCGCTTTACCTCAAACAGGTATCTCCCACAACAAGGCTCCGTCCCAGATGGGACAAGCTTCAAGGTCATGGCAAATCTCCCAACAGGTTTGGTAATGTAGGCATGTAAGTGTAAGGGGTGAGGATACGACAAGGAATGGGAATGAATGATCGCACGCGGTTCCTGACCTGATTGTTGGGTATTGCTCCAGCATTCACCTATTATTGATCGGAGACCACGGAAAACCACCAATGAGAGCATGCGGCCGCTAGAACTCACCCCTCAGGCTAGTGGCTCCTTTTAACCTAGCCGTGAAGATAGTCACGAAAATTCCCAACCGTCGGGAGTCAATTGTAGGGCCTCCCTGTCAGTGTCACTGCAGTGACATCATTTGATGCCCTGAGCCACCTAAGTTGGCACAGCGACCGACGGGGTATGGCCTAGTAATGACGCCATGAGTTCTTCCATATAAATGTAGAGAATCGATAGGAGAATCCAGAAGGATACTCATCTCATTTTTAGTAAAAATTCTATTATTCCAAAACTTATTCACAAAAATTGTAGATATGTCCAGAAACCGGTTGAATTTAACTCAGAGCCAGCCTTGCCGCCGACTCTGCTGTGACTCTGATAGGAAGGTCCTAGGGCAGTGTTGCCAAGGTCGATGCCTCGAGCGGGAGTCCGTGGCACGAGTGCCACGACGAAATCGACCCTTCACGTAGTTCGTCACCCGGCCATCAGAAGCAACGCAATCCCTATTGTAAAACGGCGGGGTTACTAATAGATTCCTTTCCCACACTTGTTGCGCAGAGTAGCTCGTGGCATGTTACGGAGCCACGAAGCGTGCCACTGCCACCAGTAGAAGACCTTGACACCACTGTCCTAGGGTTTGAGTCCCGACGGTGGCGGATTTTCGATGCCACCTAGATCGAATTCAGCCACCCTCTGGACAAGAATTCTAGCGGTAGGCTGCTTTGATAGGTAGTTTTCCGTGGTTTCTGCGGTTAATACCAGGCGAGTGCTGGAGCTGTACCCTAACAAACGGGCTACCGACCGACAATGATTATTCCCTCCTCCTCGTCCAATCCTCTCCCTTTACGCATACACATTTACTATGCATTTGACTACCGGACATGCCGGAAGAGCAATTGGAAGTTTGATTATCCCGGATGGGGCAGTTATCCAATTGGGCGGAGATACCTGGCGAGGGATATCCACTGATCGCACAAACGCTACGCTCCTGTCATTGTCTGGCAGAGAAAGGACATACCACTCGGGCGGCGAAACACCCAATTTTAATTTTGTTCAGAAATTTCTTTTAAGCTTGAGTATAATTTACATGCTGGAAATTTACAACATGGGACAGCCAGCTTCACGTCCCCTCCAAAAGAAGGGAAAAGAAAGATTTTTTGTCCTCCAAAATCCACAGCTTCCCTCGGATTTGAATCCACATAATATATATAACAGCCTATAACAGCCCAATACGCTAACATTTACACCACCAAAGACGACTACATTTCCACATTTCACAATATGGAACCATCGACTTTACTCTTTTGGAAGACGTGACAGGAAGATCTGTATTTTTTTCGGTTATGACGCGCTTCTGTTTAAAGCAATTTATTCGTACCTATCGAACCACCGGTTCGAGTGCAAGAATGTTTTGTAAAACAATGTAGCATTTCTATTTGTCATTTTGGTGATTATTCTGGGATTGATTGGCCTCAAAGAGTACAATTCCCTTCAATCCCACACGAGCGTTCGTCCAGCAGATTACATTTTATTCCAATCGAATTGTAACGCATCAGGTAATATCGCCCAATGTAATTCAATTTTCGACCATCTTACCGTAAATACCGTAACGGACATTATCATGACGCGTCCATTGCAGCCTCGTGTCAGGTGAACCGCATGGAATTGGTTCGGTTGATACTTCAACCGCAACGAATTACATTTTATAACATCGTAGTGCAGTACAGAGAAGCATTTAACGTGTCGGAGAGGTATTGAATGGACCGCAAAACTTCATATAGTACGTCTATTTTTCTTACCAATAAAATTTATTATTTTAAATTAGGTGAGTAGTGGATGAAAAAATTGATTTTTCGAAGATAGTTTTTTTTTCAGACCAAAAAGAGGAACATCGGAGATCGTGCAAGAAACAATTATTCCCCTCATAATACATGATAATTTTTCTACGATAAGTGCTTGTTATGAATACTGATTAGTTTCATTTTTCATCGAAATCAAGAGACATCATCGTGAATGATTGCATCATACATGGTCAGACAACGTAAGAACTGCAATATTAACGTACCAATACGAATTTCTACCATAACCACAGAGTACTTGTGATTACTTCTATTTGAGGCGATTGATGATTGCGATATGCATATTTTACTGTTGTTAAATTACGATCACTGAGGTCTTGCAGGAAAAATTGATGTGTATCCACAAAAAGTATCAAAAATTGAGAAATTAGTTCATCGAAGCAGTAAGTTACAAATTTCGTAATGTATGTATTAAGTTAGAATTTCTTCGTTTGTTGAAATACAGAGACGTGCCCAAGGGAGAGAGCTCTACCTCTCCCCCCAGGAAGCTTGACCCTCTTGAAGCCGATGTCATTTATTAACAAAATAATCTTAACTAATTTCCTCTAGTAAAGAAAGTCATTCAGTACCTAAAATGAAAAAATACAATACATTTTAATTTAAGCATAAGTGGAAAATATTTCCTAAATAAACATCATGGACCCTTCACCAAAGATCCATCATGGATCCACCTCCTCCAAAGAAAAATCCTTGCGCCATTGTAGTAATGTAACGAAATGTTCTTTTGTCGCTAACGTGCGTTTTGTGTCGTTCACTCCTGCCGTCCGAAAATGTATTTTCTTTACAGTGACGTCACGTGTAACAAATGTCATAACAAAACACGCTAAATTCAAGATTAGCGGTGCGTGAGGCAGTAAAATTGTATACAAGCGTAGAAAATAATGTATTTTTTGTTATACTGCAATAGGTTTAACTTTGTTTGTACATTAGAACTATGTATAAACGTCACACAGATCCCTATATTTTCCCATTATCATAGTGCCAAATTAGGTAGCGAGAAGTCAATTTATAGCCGCGTTATATTGAGAAGTTTTATTGCTTTATAACAATTTTTAGTGCAACAATACACTCCTTGTCTACCTAATCTTTAATTTTGTGTATGCATCTATCTTCCATTATTATTTATGCAAAGAATCATTTTCAATTGGGAAAACGCTCCTGTAAATGGATTTGAGAACATTGAGGTGTGGTCAGAATCTATTTTGCGAAGGGAACTACTTTACGGTGTACGAAATAGCATCGAGATGAAGTATATTATTAATCTTTGTTAACCCAGTCGTTGAGAAAATCTTCAATGACGATTACTCATCACCCTAATTACCATCAATTACAAACGCTAAAAATGAAAAGAAAACTGTCGCTTCTATTAAATAATGTTATCAGTGGAGTTTCACATAATGTTTACACAAGACAAACTGGGGAGACGTCGTGATTATAAAGATAGATTCTGTCTCCACCAATTATTCACACATTATTGACAAATGGCAATGAGAGTGTTGGAGAAATAGAAAATATCTATTATAAGATATGAATTATTACAATACAATGAAGATAATATGAATTATTACTTTCTCTCTCTAATTTCAAGGATTACTTTCCCATCTTTTTTCTAAGGTGGATTATGAGTTTGCAATGGAACTCCTTTACTATCTTTAAACAGTTCCAAAAGTAGGTAAGTGACGTTTCCGATTCATACATTATTGAACAAATGGCAATGAGAGTGTTGGAGAAATAGAAAATATCTATTACAAGATAAATCAATGAAGATAATATGAATAATTATTCAATAATGGCCGTAGATACTATTTTAGTTAATTTTTAATACATTAAAATGACATTGACGAAAAAAATTCACAACAAAAAAAGGTTTGAGGGTAGATAATTGGTGTCTGCAATGGTATTTCTATGAGTGTCATAAGTATTTCAATTTTTCAACGGTATTATATATTCGAACTGTAAAAATAACTTATTAACATTACAAACAAAATAACCCAATAACGATTAGAAGACGCTACATCAATGTGGAGAATATGTGACAATTGTTTTGAAAATTTAAATCAAATTTTGTTATGCTAAAGAAGATAACATATTATACAAAACATTTAAAATAAGATATCATTGTCCCTGAATTGTTGGGATTTAGAAGAAATGAAGAAAAATATAGTTTAGTAGTAATAATAGTGCTGAAAATAGTATTTGTGATTGCTTCAGAAAAATTCTTTATTCGATATGCAAGGTTATGTTATTTTAGTCTAGAAGAACATGAAGAGATGTTTTGGCCAAAAAATTTCTCAAAACTTCATACACATTATTTTATAAGACATGCTAGACTGATTACTGATGTTAAATTTACCTTCATGATGCTTGTTTATGTTACGTGCTTCTTACAAACGCGAAAGCCAACTTCGGCGTGCAGCGTAATCTCGTGCAACTACAGTCATCCCTGTATTCTAGTGCTACGGACTAAAAATGGAGAACATCTGACAGAAGAAGCAGGGTATCCGCAGATATCGACACTAAAGTCATATTACATTAGGAGTGATCATCTATTACATTACGAAAGACCATAATTAGAGTATTGGACTTGTAATAAACACATTGCTCAATCTGAGAATAAAATACCTGTACACAATTCAAATAATTCTACACATGTTTGAAATCAGACTCCAGATTTTTTCCTGCATTTTCCGAAATGTATCAAAGGACTGTCGGCACGATGTAGGGATGACTGTACGCACCATGCGGGCACATGGACCACCAGCGCGGTGGCAGTCAACTCACCGGGATGCGAGAGTACGAAGTGAGGGAGATCCACGGCGCGTTGCCTTCTCCTTCCTTCCGCGAAGACCCGGCGCCTTTGCCCTGCTGCTCCTTGTCCTCCAATTCCTGGCGCAGCTTCGGGTTGAAGAACTCCACCGCTTCAGCCGGGTTGACGGCGTTGTCCTCCAACACGGACGCCGCGTTCCTCTTGCGACGTGCGGATGTTTTCGGCGGAGCTGCGGGTGGCGATTCAGGAGCGGGCACGCTGACGGGTGGAGGTGTCAGCTGCGGCGGCGGTGGCGGCGGCGGTGGAGGCGGAGGTGGTGGCGGTGGCGGTTGGACAGGTGGTGCCGGCTGTGCCGCGGGGGCCGTCAAGGCCGGCGGTGTGGCCGGCACCAGCGGCTCGACTAGCGCCTCGTGCGCCGCGCAACATCGCCGCTCCACGCGCTCTATGCGGCCGAACAAGTAAAAGCTCAAGGCCAACTCCAAGGCCAGCAGCAGCACGAGGCAGACGTACACCGCGGACAGGCTAGGGGCGGCTCGCTCGGAGGGAGGGGAGCTTGGCCGGGGAACAGCGGCCCTTGGGCGGACGAGCGTCCGCCGTCATGGCGGGGAACGGTGGTGCCGGCTGCGGCGGCGGGCGCGGAGTCGACGACGTGAGTCGCCGGCCGCTAGAGCGCGCAGAGTCGCTCTCTCCCCCGTCGACCGCCCGCTCGCCGCTCCGCGCGACGACTGCGGCGAGCGCGGCGTCGCGTCGCCTCCGCCGCCGCCACCGCCGCCGCCACCGCCGCCGCCAGCATCGCCGCGGACGAGCGCGCGCCGCGACGCGCCGCGCCGTCCCGTGCCCGCGCATGCGCCCCCGACGCCGACGCGAACTCGGACAGTGTGACGCTCGGGGAGGGCGGCTGTAGAAAACGAGATAATGAGATCCCTCTGGAAATTAGCACTAGAAATACATACATTTGAAATATAATCCGATAACATGCCTTCTCAACGAAATGTTTGATGAATAGCTAATATTTTTATTAAAATTGTAGGAACATCGGAGAAACGTTTCGGGAGAAATGGGCGCTGAGAAATACATAATGTAAAACACCTCAAGTGACATTGACAGGAGGCACTAACTGAACTTTTAGAGAATTCTCGGGGAGATCAGTGAACGGTGCAAAATCGGCGAACGAAAACGAAGGGAGAGGTGGAACCATGGCATTTTGTATTGTAGTTGAAAATGAGAACGGCACGTTTTAATTAGATAAAAATCTATTTGAGCATAAAATTCGTGGTAAATAGTCCGTTGGGCATGCTCAAGGTCGTTTTATGTTAATAATGTTAATGAAAAATTAAATATCAGAATAATGTTTGTTGAGTGATTTACGATATTCTAATACCAACCACCACTATTGTCGGAATTAATTGAAATCACCTACGGTGAAAAAACCACGTGGTATAATATTGTTGGCCAAGGCAAAATTTAAGGGAAGAAATTTATTTATTGGCTTTCAGAACATTATAGTGTTTTGCGTTGGGCCAAAGAAATATTTAATATTCACGCCGATCTTAGCTCGCGGGTAATTACTTAAAAGCCATGTCTCGCAGGTGAACCGACGTCACGTTTATTTATTGACTATTAAGGTACAAAATTGATCTCCATGTAAAGGTTCTCAATACTTTTCATGATGTTTCTCCCTTACACACATAACTTTGTTAGTTGTCTCTCCTTATGAAAACTATACTATCCAACGCGTGTTTAGCCGAGGTCGTGCGTATCGAGAAATACATTTTTGCTTTCTAGATAATATTTGTGTTCTATATTTTTGAGACATATGTGTGTCCTTGTACAATATCTTTCCGTGAAGAGAATGTAAGCACATTTTGCAAGATCTTGGGGGAATCATAAAGGTAAGTGTAGGATGTTAATCCTTCAGTGGCCACGTGGATTACTATTGTAATCCCGTCGTATTCATTCGCTGTTTACAGCAAGAGTTGACAAATTTTTGACATGGACTTTTCAGTACTTTTCCTTGAAAGTCTCAGCTATCTAATTATAGAGAAATGTGACGCAATTGATGATTGCTGCACTAGCGATAAGCGCAGGAAAAAACTTTATTACAATAGTAGTCCACGCGAACATTCGCGGTTCAATTTTTGACGTAAACGGGCATCATGAATATCGCTTGAATCTATGCTGTGAATGTTTATTCCAAGTACGACAGTGGCGAAAGGTTGACCAGAAGGGAATTTCTAAAGAATATTGCTTTGTCCTTTATTAAATCGGAAATGAAAAGGAAGATCGAGAGAAAATCTGTCCCGACAGCAATAAGAACACGCGGGAGACCTCTTCTGGGAATCCGAGATGGGATCGAGGGTTCAGCGAAGTCATCAAAGGGCAAAGTGAGATGTTGTTATCTCTATGGACGTCAACAATACAGGATCACTCGACAGTACTGCGAAAATTGTTTCCAGCGATTTTGCCACATTCAGAAAATCAATAATAGAGACATCTGCTTTTGACATCGAAACACATTCAGAAAACAGGCTCCAGATGTTTAAACAATTTTGTCAAATTGCTTTATTTAATAATCCTAATGCAAATTATAACAATTGCACAACACTTATAGAGCACAAGAATTTTCAATAACAAATATCTACTCGCATGTATTTCAATATTTTGTTTAAAAGCATAATGTATTTTGTGTAGCATTTCATAGAATTTGTAATATGTCAACGCCCTAATAAATTATTTATTATTGAGTAAATGTTCAGTGTTTTAGATACCATTACTCGTCTATATTTGAACTAAAAGAGAATTGTTTGTAAAATATTGTTCATAAGAATTATTTTAAATGGATTACAATTAGTGTAATACACGCGACCACTCACATTCCAAATCTGAGCACGACAACGGAAGGGTTAAAAATAAAGTAGAAGATTAGTCAAAGGAGCAGTAGAGTGCTAAAGACGACGCTGCTATCAAAGACAATTTTCTAACCCTTTATTTCTTCTTATCAAACATTTTCAAATTATCTAACACTATTTTTCCATTTCTTAAAATCAAGTAATCACAAAAACACGGCCTTCGCGTTTAAACGTCATTTTCGAAAAGGTATTGAAATAGGTAAATATCAAGAACGGATATGAAGCTCAAAGAGCCACTTGCTTTTCAACATTAGAAGAAATTGAATGAAGAATTTTTTTAAAAATTGTCGGAGGCAATTGTTCTAATAGGAACTGCTGTAACCTTTTACTTTTCTTTTTCCCTTCATATAAAGCAAAACTTTTTATCAGAGCATCAGTCTTTTTTATAATGATGTCTGAATGTGAAATCTTTGCTTAATAATATTCACATAATTGGAATTCTAGTGCACTGAAAATCTGTTACCTCTCTCTTAACAACCACTCAGGATTTCAGGCTCTTTGTGGGCTCTGGAAAGCGTTGACAATCGACCAAGGTCACTGAAGCGGAAAGGTCGCTGGCACATCTGCAGTACTAAGTGATACTAGGCAGGAGTGTCCTGTAATATTAAATTAAATAGCCTTACTAGGTTTTCGAGAGGCAAAGTTACGGGGTGAAGTGATAATTTAACTTGTGTTCTACGAAACACATATTCGACATGCAAGTTCGAAACAAAACGTAGACTTTAGCGCTGAGATTTGCAATGGTGCACATACACCAGTATATGCAAATACCTCTTTTTAATGTTACAAACAAACATTCACTTGTGTCAAAAAAATCGAGACCAATAACAGTTTCTTCTAAAAATTGTCATTTTACAACTCACAGATAAACAGCCATCTAAGGTTGCTAATTTTATATCTCTAATAGCGCCGAACATTGAAGGTTGACAGAGAGTCACCCATGAGATTGTGTTTTCTGATGTGGACTTCACCGATTCCACAACTACAATGGCCTTGCCACTGCACTATTGCCGCTTGGCTCCTGTCCTTGCGCTGAGGATTTCGCCTACCGTGAAGATCATGTATTTTTAGACATACGTTATTTCTTGTTATGGCCTTCGATATGGAACACGATATACACTGCATATTACCTGGATCGAGAGGATCGTAGATGGAAAGATGAAAAAAGGAGAATGACACGTGTTATCTTATGGAGGGAATAATGGGAGGAAAATACGAAAAGGCTAACCGACTAAAGTTACATACGAGTAATACTAGCTGGATGTGTCGTTGCCGACGCTTTAAACTTACTTCGGTTGTTTGTTTTTTCTTCTTTTTTTCTTTCTTCAGTTCAGACTTCCTCTTTATTCAGTTTAGATGTTTTGTCAGCATTGCAAACTAAACACCTAAATTTTGCAATTATTTTGTGATATTGAGCACGATTTCTAACTTTGGCGTTCCTGAACTCAGGTAATGTAATCGCTTCATGAAATTGGCTTCATGAAGAGTTATTTCGGTATGTTTTTCTTTCAATTTGTCGAAATAAATATTTTAAAAATCAATTTGAAAACTACATGACTTTGACCGCAAACACGCATTTATTTGTTGCGATTCCGGGTCACTTTGCTTACCTTGATTTCTCATATAAAATTATTGTCATCTCGATATTCTTTGAAGATGTAACACCACAGCCCAGACGTAGCGACCAACTCGATAACAGAGCCATGCACGTTTCGGAGATGTGCACCACGGCCGTCTGATCCGGGCAACTCAATAGGGTATTCGCTTATTTAGTTCATTTTCCGTGAAATGAAATTCGTCTTCTTCGTCTTCTTCGTCTTCTTCCCCTTCTTCGTCTTCTTCTTCCTCTTCGTCCTCTTCGTCCTCTTCTTCCACTTCTTCATCCTCTTCTTTGTCTTCTTCGTCTTTGTTTTCATCGTCTTTGACTTCTTCTTCGTCTTTGTCTAGGTCTCTCATCTTTTTTTCTTCGTCTCTCTCTCCTTCCTTCTCTTTGTCTCTCTCTCCTTCCTTCTTTTCGTCTTTCTCTTTGTCTTTTTCTGTCTTCCTCTACATTTCTCTACGTCTTTATCTACATTTTCCTGTATGTATTTCTCTTCGTCTTCATCTCTGTCGGTATTGGTACTGGAGTTTAATCAAAGCCACCTAGGTGTACGTGGATCTATGTAGGTGGCGTTGCTTTAGTTCCCGGCATACACACCAACATCTGAGCGCCAAAACACGAAAAAATATGTTTTTGGAAATTTCTTAGAATCTTATGGCCGAATCTGAAAACAAATTATCAGTTCCGCAACAGGAGACCGAGACGCGTCGAATGACACCTTGTATTCCTCGATTGGTACACAAGAAGTGGCGAGAGACGAAACTGCAAATCCGCATGCACGCACACACACTCGAGCTTACTCAAATACTACATAGGGATTATACTTCGATTTTTTAACGTGACATCTCAAGGTCATGAACGAAAAAAGGAGAGGAGGAAAAGCAGACTCCAATAGGGGGCCGTAAAAGTGAGAACTGTAGTGACGTTGCAGCTCCCTATTGAAGTCTGCGTGATTTCGTGCGTGACCTTGAAACGCCACGTTATAAAACTCTCTCTCTCTCTCTCTCTCTCTATATATATATATATATATATATATATATATATATATATATGTTGTGTGTGTGTGTGTGTGTGTGTACATATCTTGTATATTAAGTATTTATACCTTGACTCGATAACAAAATTATCGCTTTAATAAATTAAGCTGAACTCACTGAATGGATGTCAAGCGTGAAGAAGTTCCAGAGCTCTGCGCGAAGGCAGGTGGGTACGCCTAGGCTGGAGCGAGTACACGGGCAACTAGAGCAGTGATGTCAAGGTCGATGCCAAGAACGGAAGTCCGTGGCACGGGTAGCACGATAAAAGCATCCCTCCAGGCAGTTGATCACCTCGCCTCAAGAGGTAGTCAAAGTCGGCCTGAATTATTTCACGCTTTACACATTAAAAAATATGAATAGGCGGGGATTTAGATGTATTAATTTAAGAACGTTTATCTTATATTTTATTCGAATTTTTTCTTATATTTTATGTGTAATTTTATGTGCATATCTTCTTATTTACATACGATTCCACGTAGATAAAATCAGATTATAGAGATTCTGAGAGACAAATTCGTAAACTATTTCTCAAATTTTCAATACTTAACGAATCCCATGCTTGTTTTTAAGCAATTTCATTTTTGAAAATGCTTGTTCACAGACATTAGTGCTACCTTACATAGATATTATGCGAGCAGCATTTTCTATTAAGTTCGGAAACTATGATTTATCAAGTATCTTGTGAATATCTATTACACTACCTTCTGAGAGCCAGGTACCTACTGAGAGTTTCCTTTCTCGTAGCATGCCACGGTGACTCCAAGCAAAGCCACCAGTACACCGTGGGCCAGAAATGCCTCAAAGCTGGCCAAAAGTCCAAAAACTCAAATTACACCCCTGGCGCTGAGATTTCGCCTATCGTGAGACTAATGTCCACCCCTTTCACAGACATAAACAAAAATTCAATGCACCGTTCTAAACCTTCGGAACTGAGCTGCAAAGTAGGGTTCAGTTTTGCTTCTGAATTCTGTCGTGATGAATGTGAAACAGAAAGCCCATACTGGTACAGTCAGTACTCAGGGACTTCGCAAGATATCGATCTGCTGAATATCTTAGTTTGTAGAGGGAGATTTTCTTATTTTCCAGTAAAGACTATTTCCATTTCTGTGAATAAATTATTAAGTTATTGTTATAAATATAAATTAGCACATTTCAATCGTACAATAGAGATATCGTAATTTTCTTCGAGGCTTTTAGTTGTTACTTTCGCTTACTTCCAGTTTGAGACAAATTGTTATAAGAAGAAAAAAGTGTGAGGAAAATGACCGTGTTACAGATTACAGCACATTACAGCGTTTTGTGAGATACACGCGTTTACATTTTTTTCTACGCAGTTCGCACTGCTTGCACTATGTACTGCGGATTGCGTCTTCCCTGCATAAGTCACTTCCTAACGTATGTTAAAAGAGCAAATAATATTTTTAAGACTTCTAAGACGATTTGTATTACAACACAAACATTTCTTCTTTTTAGACGAATTTCTACTAAATGCTGAAAAATGAGGTATGCGAAATGCTGTTGGGGGCTCGCAATCGCCGCGATAATCGCTCGCAATCGCTAACAATTAGTCGTCTTTGTCAATTTACTGATACTGAGAAAATATCAAATGAGCTATTTACAAGACAACGGCAAACTATAGTGAGTTTGCTACTTGGGACAAAAGCAATAGAAAGTATGGTAATTTTTAAAAGAAAACTCAGGTTGGTTGAATGAAAGATTTATTTTGTCATCTTAAATTCCTACTCCAGAAGATCCCGAAGGTTCTTCAAACCTAGGACACCCATCGACTTCATATGAAGCAAATAGTGAAGGAGCAAAAGAAGGAAAATGAAAACGATTCGTGACACCCATTCTTCTCCCATGCTGATCTACACCAACCCAATGCGTCTGCGCTTCGAAGCGGCAAAGGAAGCAGCTTAGCTCATGAAGGAGGCCTTGAGAACTCCAAGCTTACATGCGCAGCTCAGTACACACCAATTCCAAGTTCCCCGAATTGGTTCAACGAACGGAGTGTACCCCACATATAACGAAGTAGGTTCTGCTAAGGAACGATTTTAGCATGACTTCACTTTACAGAAGTGTTACTGAAGTAAATCTGCACTCTACTCTACCATACTGCTTTTCGAATAATTTTCGCTCACTAAATTTCTTTCGGCGCCCAGCTCAAGTTTGATAAGCAAGAGGAGTTTTGATGGCAACACTTGACACAATGAGTAAAAACAGGAGGCTATTTCAGTAATATAGACATGTTTATTAACTGTTTTGTATCGATTGTACTTTGTCACTTCGTAAGAAACAAAAACTGTTTTACGACATAATTTTCAACCTCCATAAATTCGTTATTGCAGACCGATTAAGCTTCATTTCCGAAACAGAAACAGCTCAGCTAATTAAAAATGAAAAAACAAATTATGCAAAATAAAATTAAACTTGGGTCTTCTCTTGTTTGGATTGAAGGCTTTCTATGTAATGTGGTTTCCACGACATGCTACTGATTATGGCAGATGGAAAGGTACGAAGCACTTTGACAACAACTTCATTGCAGAAATATATTTGTAAAGCAACTCCAAAGAAAATGAATGATTTAAATGAATTATTGATAAAGATGAATTTTCTCCTTGTTCTGAAAAAGAAAGTGAAAGTACTTCAAGCAGCGAAGATGAATTAGCAGGAAAAACTCGCATAAAATATCCCCTTGTATAAAATATAAATATATATTTCTGTTGAATGACAGATGATATTCCTTATTTATATGCATTCCATTAACCATTTATTCAATTTCCTTCCATTTCTTTCCCTGGAAATGCAGGAATTTGGACAGGGGAGTTTTGGCCAGGTTTCGGCTCTTCCTGGCCCAGTGTGCAGTAGGAGCAACCTTGGCATCTCTGCTCTAGGGCTTTACCAAGCTATCAGGTAAGGGAGCTTGGTCCAGAGGGGAGCGAAGACTGCCGAAAGCGGGCGAACTTCTTCCCGAAGAAACCCGTTTAACATTTACGTGTTAAATGCTCGGTATTGTAGTGACCCATAAAATCGTGAAGCCACATTGGGACTTTGAGAAGAAAAAACAAAAGAAGATGGAAAAGAATAGAAAACAAAAGAATGAGAAGAATAAAAATACAGAAAAGAAAAAGGAAAAAGAAGACAAGTAGGAAAAAATATACGAAAAAAGAAGAAAATAAGAAAGCGGAAAGAAAGAGATTCAGAAAAAGAGAAGTGGGAGAAGAAGAAAGTGAAAGACATAACTGTTGATTTAGTCCAATAATGTTCGCTTTGCACAAAGCGAATCATAATTTCCGTACATTATTTCCGCTTCAGAAACCCAAGTACCACAAGGATCCCACTAGTAATTGTAAAATACGATTGATTTCAACTATTAATACGCACCAAAACAAATGAAACAAAATGTTTTGCAATTAATTTAGTCCAGTCAATTGGTGCTCAAAAGGAGCCAATCCAGAAAAAAAAATCTGAAGTTTTCTCTCGACGATTCTACGTTTTTTGAGGGTGCTGAATTCGAATCTGATGCTTTTACGTCAAAAAATGTCTTCACGGAGAAATTGCAAAAAAAACTCAAAATTTTTGTTGTTTTTAGTTTTTTGCTAATATCTTCTATTAGCAAAACTATGTGTTTTACTATGTGTTTTAGCAACACAATTGTAATTTACAAAATTGAAACCGATTAATTTTCCTTACTGATTCTGTGTGTATCGGAGTGTTAATCATTTAAGAATTCTAATAATTTTTGACAATAGTTGTTTTCAAGCATTGTATGGTCAATCTGTTCGCCAGATAAGAGAACTGGAATAGCTCTTCTCTCGTATTGGCCAGAGGCCCAAAAAGTAACCGTTATTCAGCGCGCTCTAATGCCGTTGTTCAGAAAATTGAAGTATATATACGTTTTGTAGGAAATTTTATCGGATTTAATTTTGCAAATAACAATTGTTTTGCTAAAACGCATAGTTTTGAAAATATAAGCGAAAAACTAAAAACAGGGCAAAATTTTTACTTTTTGTAATTTTCTCTGTGAAGTCGACCTTTTTCGAGGTGGCAAACATCAAACTCAGATTTATCACCCTCAAAACAAAAAAAATAATTTTTTTTGATCAAAGAAAAAATATTTTTTTCGTGGATCAGATAACTTTTGACTGAATTAATTGAATCAGTCATTTGAGAAACACCTCATCTTCATTATTTCGAAATTGAGTTATATATTCATATTTACTGGTTAGGACTAATCTGATCTATTCCACGTAAAACATAAAATCTCCAATGGAAAGACACAACAATGAGATGTTAAAATTTGCAGACTTTTCAGGAAAACCACATCTCCTGAAGACGTGTTGTTTCTCAAATGACTTTGTAGTGAGTGACGGCACTGGCGCAGAGCAGCGATAAGCAGTTGCATGAAATAATATGCAGAACTAATGCCTCATTCAACAGTAGTTCTGGACATATTTCAAGTAGAACTTGTGGAAAGTCAAAAGGTGAAGGATTTTAAATTATGTGGGCCATATTACTATAAAAATAATGTAGTGTCGACTGAGATTCAAGCAAGAAGCATTTCAAGGGGAAACAAATAAAATTCAACATTTCGAGTTTCATGGAGCTCACATGTTCTAATAAACATTTGGATGACGTTAAAGCAGAACATTTCATTGTTGTACAAACTGAAAACAGTTTTGACTTGAAAAGATCAATTGCCGCCACTACAGAACTTTCTAAAGCTTGTGCTTACCCACAGCATTGTGTGCCAATAAACATAAAAGAGTCAGTGATATTAGAAAACTAAAAGACTATAATCCTGAAGATCTAGTTGACGAGTTTTACTCAAAAATTTATGTCTGACCAAATGTCGACAAGTATGAAAATGAAAAAATGTAGTGAAAAATTTATGAAAATAATACCAAAATATTGTCAGTAATGTTGTAGCATTATGTTTACATTAAAGACACATCAAATATTTCTTGCAATAAATCGGATTTTCCTTGTTATATTATTTCTTACCATTATTTTGTGCATATTTACTTCACATTACGTCATTCATTTAGGAAACAACACAATTCCAATAAAATTTTTAGTTGATTTTGACACCTTTGACTGTGTAAATAAATTTGTTTCTCTTTAAATAAGTATATTACAACACAAAAATTATGAATATGACTTATATTAATGTCTTAAGACAGTTTTTTTTCAGTTCACCGAAAGTTTACTTTTCTGGAGTTGAGATGTTTCTCAAATGACTAGTTCAATTGTCCTATTCCGAAGTATAAGTGGTTGACGATTGCAATGAACGAATGATTTTTTTACATAACCCATGGTTGAAATCAAAATAAAATGGCCGGAGTTCTTAAGAAATAATAAAGTTCTAAAGAAATAATAAAATGAACTTTTAGTAGGTTAAATTTATGAACATTTTTTAATAAAAATATGATTGATCATAAATCATAATTTTTAAGGTATCATACAACATTTTTGCTAAATCGTTTCCTCTTAATTTTGTATCCAAGCAAATATGATGTGCAAATCTGTTTTTTTAAAAAATTACCCATCCGTATATTAAAGTGGTTTTGATTACACCTTTATAGTGCGAAAGAATGGTTGACATTTTGGCCAAGAGTTGTTGACAGCACAACTGCCGAAGTACGTGGCAACGAACTTTTTTCATTATTTAGTTATTCTAACAAAAGAAACATAAAACTTCCCGAGTTTAGAATTATGCAAATGAACATAGAATAACTGCACAAATATCAATAAGGAATTGAGGAATCAAAAAATTAAAGAAATTAATCCACAGTACATCATATGACAGGGAAATTGTAAAGTTGCCACCCATTGTGCATGGACATATCCAAAGGTTGGGCAAAAAGTTCCCTAGGAAGATCAATGGAATGGCCAAGTCAACGAAGAAGACCAAAAATAGATGGAAATGCAAAATAAGAAGCCTAATAGAGAAAAGGTAAAGATTTAATTTCTAAAAAATTGAGAAGAATATACCCAAGGGCCCCTCAGGATGTGCATTCTAAACACACTGTTTCTTCGATTACTTTTCCACTCTTCCTTATTCATTATTGATCGTGGTCTGCGATCATTCCTTTCAATTTTTTTTGTTTTCGACGAATCCCTGTGAAGTATGGCAGTCTCTTTTCTTCTTTGATCCTGACATTGTATCTGCAATAAGATATTTCCTGCAATATCGGGCAACTTTAAATTGTTTTTAAGTTTTTAAATCTTACTTTTGTACCGGGAGAAGAGATTTTTACGATGGTGTGTTCACCAATTGTTAGAGCAGCTTTGTATTTAATTCTTTTATTTATTTAATCATTAAAACAGTTACAACTGCGCGGGTAGTGTATGGTCGGCACACGTTCCTTTTCGAAAGAAGGTAGCAACAAGCGACACAGAAATTTATTAAAAGATATATTAATATAGTACCCGAAGTCAGCTGTTCCAAAAATTATACAATAAGTAACTTGCCATATAGAAAAATAGAAAATAATTATGAAGAGACCTTATATAAATGCATGAATATAGCGACATAGCGAAAGTCATATTATTAATAAGAAGTCGATGACAATATTTCTATTGTTTCATTATTCTCTTCATGTTGTTGATATTATATTATTTTATAACTGTTGACATAATATTGTGATAATTTTGAGAACTCCTGGGTATGACATCGTTGAGTAATAATGAATAGAGAATCTGCCTTTGGAACATCTGAATTCAGTATAAATAATAATAGAAAACCTAACACGATTCAGTCGTAATTATAGTAATATTTGCAGCATATTTTCAAGTTAATCTGGATATCGTTATCCAACAATTGTGATAAAAAAGAAAAGAGAATAATTAGATGATCTTGATTTATGTACTTGTATCTCTAAATATATGTATGCATAAAATCACAGTACATCATTCTAATTGCATTTTAATGAAAATCAGTTATAAAATTCATTCCTCATTCAGATAACAATCAATTGCTTGCAGAAAATAGAGATATGAATATATTTTAAATTACGATGTCATATCATTTATCCATATACCGGATATACATTCGAACAAAGCAAAATATGGCATGCGTTACGAGTACTACAGAATAGAAACAATGTGTCATTTATAATAAGCCATAATGAATGGATATTTACCTGTGCCGTGTTTTCATGGTCCTGTAAAAGAACTCGCCTACTTGGGTGCAGTATTGAACAATTAATTTGACATTAATACATCCATGGGCAGTTTAATGATCCTTTATATTATTTATGACTGTATTTAAAAATATATCCACAAAAATTGACAAAAAGTACTCAGAATCATTTATTTTTAGGAAGTTGACAATTATTCAAATGTAGTCATGACTCGCCAGCAATATATCTGCATTTAAATAAGGAGAGTTTGCTATATTACATTCATGGAACATTAAAAAAATAAATATGCTAAAGATGTAATGCAATTAAAACTTCTGTACAAAATAAACGCACAAAAAGTTAATTGAAAGGGCGCAATGTAATTCTTCAGCGTTTTATCTACGACAAATAAACTACCTTCAAATTAACAGGGGTGTTCAATCTCGCGAACAAATGCGCTCCCAGAGCGCAACCCCTAATTGCTGTTCACCCGCGCGGCCACCAGCCTTCAGACATTCTTTCGCCTCCACTCCTAGGGCTGTCTCCCAGTGCGCATCTGCGTATTGAAAGAAATACAAAAGGGCGAATACATTTATTTACGCAGGTCTCCGCGCGAGCCTGCTTCCCACGGTTCCCTCACCTCCGCCGAAGCACGCGCGAAATGCAATCAAAGATAATAAGCAATTGAAAAGCTTTCAAACAAACCCGCGTCGAACCCTCTGCTCGCTGAGTATTAACCGCCGCCGCCCCCGGCGCCGTCCCGGCTACAGGCAAAGTGTCATTAGCCAGGGCTGGGCCCTTCACCCCCGGCGAACGGGCGTGCGGTCGGCTCACGTCACCCCACCCCATTACGTGCTCACGTCACTATTACCCCACTACTTGCACCAGACCGCCAGATGTATTTTCGAGGAACACATTAAAAAAATGTATTGCACTTAATACACAATTAGTTTGTAAATTGCAACGTTTCGAGGCTCGCCTTTGCCTCATCATCAGGCTAAAATATAATTAATTAATTAATTAAATTACATTCTGTTAAACCACTTAAAACCCAATTGTGGTGCAACTCAAAGGTCTACGATTTACAAGAGAGAAAACTTACTTTTCTAGGTAGAAACAATGAAAAACGCCATTTTAAATTCCCTGAATTGGGAAAATGGCGGCTCTGTGTCTGCACAGTCTAGAGCCCCTGACCGCCGGAACTGCGCACTTTACAGACGTGACACACAGCTGTGCTCGGCGGGAAGCCTATTCCCTGTTCACAAAGCATTGCCTCGTTCAGAAAGTGTTTCGGCAGTGGTTTTCTCACCAACGCAGACCTGCTCTGTTTGTACGCGGCACCCTCGGGCCCTACGGCACCCATAGTACAATTCTGTAGTGCCCGTTATTCATGTAGTGTAGTTGCAGTTATTCAACAAAGAAAAAGAAGGCATTCTTTCCTATAGTATAACAATACTTTCTCAATTCTGTGAATATGATAAAACAAAAAATTGATAACATACGAAGACCAAAAACAACTTATATTTCAAATATCATTTGCTACGTAGTTTTCAAATCGAATACTTTGAACAAGAATTTGAAAATGTACTTCTTCACTCTTTGCCTGCCAATTTCTTTATCTCTTGAACTTGCTTCGGACCTGACATGAAGCAAAAGATCCCTTCATCGTACTCGGTTTTTCTTCCAGAATACCACAGACAGTAAAATGCGAGAGAAAGATTTACTGTCAGCGTGCGGTGGGAACGGAGCCAAAATCGACAGAAGTTTCGTGACCAAGCACTTTAATGAAGTGACTGAGCCCTATCGGCTGCAATGGCTCCTGCGACTGCACGCTGTCATTTTGGGGAGGCGATCCCGCGTTCTTGTTTTGTTGTGGAGCGTATTGAAATCGCTTGTTCTGAGATCCACGTCAGCATTTGCGGCTAAGGACTGCAGAGTTTACAGTAGATGTAGTACGAAACCCAAATTTTCTTTGATCTATCACTTCATAGTTTCTCGAATATCTGTAATTTTTAATATTTTGGCTTCTTGATGCCAATCATTAAATGAATGATTTTCCAACATAGGTAGTGTTACGGTATGTCTTATGATTCGATTGATGTGAGAAAATTCATATTTCATTTATTTAATTTTATTCTGTGGTTTCAATTCTCTACCACTCATATAATACGAAACTCAACTAATGCATCTAATTAATATATCAATACCTAAGACATACATGGAACAGATGAATGATTTGATGGACAAATGATAATGTTGTTCATATACTGAGGTCATTCAAATATGAAACGGAATTTTGTAACACAGTGTTATTGGTAACTACATAAAAATACAAAAGAAGTTCCTTATTTTTCACCATAGTTTCCTTCAATAGAAATACTTTTTATCCATCGGATAGGAAATTTTCTGATTCCTTCATGGAAAAAAAGACGGCTGCCACATTACCAAATTGCGCATGTACCGTTGATCGCAGCGTCGTCTTCAAAACATTAAGGGACTGAACATATAATAGTCACATAGGAACAAATCCAAGCAGTAAATTGAGAGTTTATATATGAAAGGAAATTAAGCAATGGTATAATGGGATGCATGGGAAATAGGAGAATTTAGAGAACACATGCCGTGAATCCGCTTTGTTGAGCTCAAAATCTACAAAAATCCATCGTCATCTAAACCACGGAATCGAATATGGAATGATAGCACGCTGGCCCCTACGCTAGGAGCTACCTTGACTCAAGTAATAACAAACGTCACGATTTTATGTCAACATTTATGTCTGAGAACATACGTCTTAAACTAACATGATCTCTGTTCTCTCTTGCCACAACCGCAAATGAACGGGAGTCTGGTTTTCGCCGTGAGACAGTATGAAAAACAGCTGTATAGCAAGACAAATCAAAATTATGGATAAAATATGGATAAATGATGAAAAAAATTCTCGGAAAAATATTACAGTAAAAAATATTATCAAAACAACTTACATCATCCTATTAAAGTTTTAAAATAAATGCCATCTGAAAGTCGATGACACGAATTTGATTAAAAATTAAGATTACAGAGATTCGAATGAAGGACGAGCGCAAAGGTAAGAGTTTTCGAATGTATAACCTGCAAGGTCGAAGAACGAGATATGATTTGTAATATATTGTCTGATCGTGATCTTCTAAGACGTGACCTACATTCAAATGTGCAAGAGTATGAATAATTAAGTGTTATTTCACCATTTTAATAATTAATTTTGTAACATAACGCACGCAAGAGTTCCTTTCGAAAGAAAATATTCATGCGTAATATTTTATACTATAATACAATATAAGCAAATATATTATTGTAACCACCTGATTACTTACGAAATAAAGAAATTCACACTGTTTAGCTGACATACTAACCTAAATCGACTCATAATTGTAATTATGACAAAAGACTCGTAAATTTCAGGGGAAAAATGACACAATTGTAAGAAAGGGAGTGAATGCAATTGTTAATATCATAAAAGTTCTATTAAAAGTGATATGTAGCAAGATCTTGGTTAGAAGTAACATTTGACCAAGGCACAATGTACTATGACTATTACAGTGGGTATAATGTTGGTTCAAAGTATTTTATTTCAGAATTTTGCTTCTCCTGTAAAATTCTTATATCTACAGGTATGTCACAATACTTAGACGAGCAATGTGGCTGCCAGTGAGGGGGGAGGTCTGACTGTCGCAGAGATGGGATAACATGACGCTTGCTAGGTTAAACATAGTTTAAGTTAGTGGTAAGTCAACAATACGTATGAGAGAGCGTAAACTGAACTATATACAATCCAAGCAATTAAGGAAAAAAGAAAAAGAACGTGGCGCTTATGATTGCCTCCTCCCGGTCGGAATGGGTGACCTGACGCAGTCGTCCCCGTGCTGCTCCCGACGGCTAACTACGGTAGCCGTGCGTTCGTGGCGCCCACGGTGGCGCTCCGTGGTACTCGGTGGCGTTTCCGAAAACTAATTAGTAATTACTTACATGCAATCACTGCATATACAGGATGTCTCGGGAGGAAACGTTGAAACTTCGAAAATAAACTCTTAAGACAGTTAACTTAAGACAGTAAATAAACTCTTAAAACAGTAAGACAGACTCTTAACTCTTAAGTAAATTTTGTCTAATAACCTTGTAAATATTCCGATTAACTCAGCCGCAATAAGAACTCAAAAGTTGGTTGGAAAAAATACTTTCTATGCAAAAATGTGCAAAAGCATCCAATTTGCACAATTCAATTGCTTTTTTATTTCCGTATTAATTTTTCTTTATAAACAAATATATTCATTTCTTTAGTGAATAATAAAGAATTTACATATTACTCGAGTGTTTATGTTTCTGCAATGCATAGAAATTTATTTTTTCCAACCCACTTTTGCGTACTTGTTGGGGCCCAGCCATTCAGAATATCCATGAAGTTTATGAGAAAATATGCTTAAAATCGTCTTAAGAGCTCATTGTCAAAATTTCAAAGTTTCTCTCCCTGGACACCTGTACATTGGAACTGTGTTTTGGCATTTCTTGCCTCAGACGAGATAATATTGACCTTCAACTACAAGATGTATTTGGTTGCCAGCGCGTGTTCATGTTTCTTCATTTAAATGGACGAATTCGGACCAGCAGCAGACAAGAAACGTGAAATGATCGAACTTTCTGACACTCAACTATAAACATAGGCGTGCACACAGAAGGGGTCAGGGAGTGCTGAAAATTTCGAGAGTGGCCCCTTAGATCTACGTAATAAAACTGAGACCTACGTAGTAAAACATTTTATTTTCATAATTACGACCAATTACTGATTTCCTTCTATTTAAGATAAACGGGAAGAGGATCAATTTGAGCAATTCATACATGATACGCGCAGATCTTGAGACCTTAAGAGATGACACACCTGTAAATATCGATCAATCAATTAATTATTGCTAAACAGTATATCTATGTTTTTAATACATCACTCAGATAACGTTTGAGAAGAGACTTGGAAGATACGCAAAGTTCTGATGGTGAATGCTGAAGCCAGGACGAGAACGAGGTAAAGAAACAAGAAATCTGTTGTGCATTGCAGAAACCCTTTAAGTGCAAGGGGAAGATCCAACTAATTTCGAACTGATGTATCTCAGTGGTAACAAGAATATTTCAAACATTGTATTACAAAAGAACAATTCGAATAGCAGCCTCATAATTTACTCATAATTTGCAGTAGGTGAAGGAAAAGTCAGGTTAAAAGTTTGGTAGTGCCTCTGAGTATCGGATTCGGAATAACTGCAAGAGCAGACGAATCTGTATCTGAAACAGACCGAAAGATTTTGATTGCAACGCGATAAAAAAATCGTAAAGACAAAATATAATGAAAATATTAGAATGAAAAGTGCTAGTCAAATGCAATTACTGTCTAGTCCAATATAAGAGGGGAATTTCATTCGAATTTCTTCAGAATATTAATTTCAATAGAATGAATTAATAGTTTACTAAACTTGGCGTAAAGAATATATATTCCCGGAAAAGTTGATAATTCCAGTTGCTAAATAAAAAAAAATCCTCTATTACGAGGTGTAGCCAGAATCCATGTTTTGTGGGTCCTTGATACCGAAAAATCGAATGATGGCAAAACGTTTATCCGTCTGTGAATAACGCTTGTGGCTAAACCGTTCTATATGTACTTAACAATACATTACAATCATTTTGTACATGTCTGTGTTAAAACATTTTGTTTTTGAGATATGGCAATGACATAAATACTTTAATCATTTTCTGCACTTGTAGTCCTTTTCTCGATGTCGCAGGAAGCAGGGCTCTATTTTTTGAAGAACTCATTCAACATATACTATGTTGATTTGATTGCACATTTGTTATATTCATCGAAAAATACTGAAATATCGTTGCAACGTGTTTATGGACAAACCTAAGTATAAGACAACGGTGTATTTTCCACGAAGCCTCTGCGCATGGCAATGAACAAGTAAATCTTAACCTAAACAAGGATAAATAAATGTAGTGGTGCTAAAACAGCACGTACATTTCGCCCGTATATTCACAAAGCCTTATGCGAAAAGTACTTAAAATTTCGAGAAACTGTACATGACCTTATTTCAAAATCTATCTTTAAGGAACAGATTTCATTAAGGGAAAATCTCTATGTTCATAACTGTAGTTGTATTGTAGCGATCCTGAGCTTGCTCAGTCACTATTTGGCGATAAGAAAGACCTCGTCTGCGTGCTTCGCCGCGCGATTACGTAACCCGTCGCCTTATCAGCGGTCGCTGGAGGGGTGGCGGGGGGAAGACAGTTGTCCCCCCCCCTACGCGGAAAAGAAGGGGTTGTAACCGCGGTGTCAGGAGAGTGCGCAGAATGTTTCGAGAAGCGGCAGCGTGAGGTAGCAGCGTGAATTTGGAAGCTGATGGTGTGGGGCCGCGAGCTCCAGTTAGCGAGAAAGAGGTTTGGCCCAGTGGTGGCTAAATTCACACCGCAGATGCGCGTTCGACGGAGGCATCTGGTTTTGGAGTAAGACGTGGTTACAGAGAGAACCCATGCTTAGGCCCAAGACAGAGCGTCGGCAGCCGCATTAGTTCGCTGTGAGTTGTGCGCTGGTGGCGAACGCCACGGCCACCGAAATAAGGTCGGTGTTAAAGACAAAACAATTTTGTATGTGATACTATAAAAAGTAATGAGAATTTGCAAGCAATTTACTGTAGAATGCAGGTTGAAGTGTTGTTCCTGTAGTTCACTGTCAGATTGTTTAATATTTTTTTTGGCCATTAACACTCTTGCATAATGTATGATATACCCGACCATTGGTATTTCCATAATCATTGTGGACTATTTTCAAAAGATATTTGAAGTAGTGTGTCTTTCTAAGGGGAGAACATCACTTATTTATGATAGAATCTTGTAATGTTAATACACTACAAGTGCAGTTTCTGTCTTTAAATCAAAAAGAACATTTTGATGATAGTGTAAAATCCAAATCAAGTTAGAAACAATTTGGGTTATTTATGAACAATTAAAAGGTTATAAAAGTATATGTGCTATGAACTGTTGAATTTAAGTGAACTTAAATATCTTGAAATATTTATTGAAATTTGGATGCCTGTTGAGTAAAAATACAACATATTTTTTAATTTCAACCAAAGGTGTAGGTTGTAATAAATGTTTCACATTTATGGTGTAAACACACATGTTTAATTTTTTTTTGCAATTTCTTTTGAATATTCTGTGTTTTCAAAACTATGTTTATTCATTTTAATTGTACACAACATATGTCTTTGTAATTGAAGTGAATTGTTTTGCAAGAAACTTCTATATATGCTAATGCAGTGTATGTTGAGGAAGGGTTAATTGCAATTTTTTGTAAACAGAAAGTGCTGAGGCATTTTGTCATCCGAAATGCCTGTGCTCTACCCTCTGATGTACTATTATGTGTACTCATCTCCCCAGAGATATCTTTGATTCAATTTGTTGGATTTCAATTTATTTTGTCACAGAAGATGTTGCTGTGATGCTAGTTTGTGCCAACTTTGAAATTCATAATTTCTGCAGTTGATTTTTCCTCAAAAAGTGTTTTTTTTACGCTGTTCAGTGTTGTATTTTTCTTTGTTCATTTGTTTATCTGTGCATGTTAGGTAATTTTGTAATTTGTGTTTTGTTTTTTTTTGAGATTCAATTATATTAATGTTTGTGGCTTTCAACTTTGTGTTTTTTTTTTCAAAATTTCAACAAGAGCCAAATTACCCACGAAATTTCCCCACGGCCGACCTACACGAACGGTCACATAAATGGCGCCCAACATGGGGCTGGCTTGAAATTTTGAGAAATTTACACTATAGCCAAAGCTATTGGTGGTTCCAGCAGTGTTTTTCTAGTATCTTTGATGTTTGACAAGGTTGTGTTGTGTTTGTTAAAGGTATGCATTTCTATAGATATTGTAGGTGGTAAAATACTCACTGAATAGTTAATATTAATTTTTTGTCAATTTGAACTCAAATTAAGACTGGTTCATTTTGTTAGATAAAATGGCTGATAAATACAACCAAGCTAGGGATTTGGGAGATCTTTCTTCAAATGAGGATGATGGGGAGACTACAGTCAGGGAAATAGTTCAACAGGTAGAATCACCGGTTGCTACCGAAGAATATGCTACTCTTGGTACGTCGGGAACTGAATCTGCGTCTCCTCAAGATCCAACGACATCAGAAACTGACATTGACAGGGCGAATAATATGATGATAAGATTAATGTCGCAGTTTATGATTCAGATAGATGAGAAACTTAGATCCTCGAATTCGGAATTAAAAGACAGTTTATCTTCTCAATTAAATGATAAATTAGCTGAACAGTCCTGTCAATTAAATGATAAATTAGCTGAACAGTCCTGTCAATTAAATGATAAATTAGCGGATCAATCTAATCAATTAAAAGACAGTTTATCCGCTCAGTTAAATGAAAAATTTGCGGAACAATCTACTCAGTTGGAAAATAGATTAACTGCTAGTTTTAATGCAAGACTAGTTCACTTAGAACAAGCCATAATAGAAAAGACTTCGCAACTTTCATTAGAAACAAAACAACTATCTGAAAATATAGTACAGATGGAAAAGAATTTTCAAGATAGGACGGAACAGTTGTCAAGAGATCTTCGGACAAAACTTCACAATTGGAACAAAAGTTAACCGATACGACCTCTCAAATTAGAACTGAATTAGAAGAAAAAGCTGGAGGGACAGATGTTACGTTTGAATATTAATTTTGAAACAAAAGTTGATAAGGTCAAAACAGAAGTCGACAAAATCGTTTCTGATTTAAGGGCAGAAATAGTAGGCAACGAGCACAAAATTTTGTCGCAATTAGACTCAAGGAAACGGGAATTAGAAGCTAAGGTAAACGACCTCCAAGAGAAGATTGATGGTTTACCTGCGGGCCCTATGACTACACATCCTATGATGGTTAGCTTACCGCAAGGTTTAACTTTTGGAGTCCATGGGAAGGAGAACCCCTGCGCATTCATAAAGGCAGTAGAAAATTTTTTTACATTGTATAATCTGCCTGAAAGCAAGAAAGTCAGATTGGTTTATCAGATGCTAGTGAGTAATGCGAAAATTTGGGCGGACACTCTGGATCCATTACCGACTTCAATGGAGGGATTTAAAGAAAAGTTCTTCATGAGGTACTGGAATCACGAAACCCAGGTTAATTTTCGGTTGAAGCTTATGTGTAGTACCTGGAAAAAAGGTCAGAGCATGCAAGACTACGCTACGGAAAAGCTAGCAGGCTTCAGATTATGCTCTCCCACGATTCCAGAAAGTGAAACCGTTTGCCTTATAATTAGACATTTTCCAATAAGCATCCAGAATTTGCTAAAAAGTCAACTGCCCATGACAGCAGAAAAGTTAGTGACGCAGTTAGGTCTGTATGATGCAACTTATGAGATGTCGGGTAAGCAGGATACAACAAAACCGACAAGCATTTCATCAGCAGCCATCATACAAACTTCTGGCACTAATATGGAAAATGGAAATATGAAGAAAAAGGGAAAGAAACACGAGATATCAGGAGATCATGAAGACACTTCTACTCCGTCGAAAGTTGCTAAATCGGCTATTATCAACCTGAAGCAGCTGCACAACTGTACAACGCAGAAAAGGGAAAGCAGAAAATGGGCAAGGATAATCCAACACCATCTACTTCAAAAGATCCTGGACGAGGGTTAAACTAATGAGGTTTGTCTCGTGTGGTCACCCCGAAACAAACCAAGAAATCAAGGAAGTAGAAGAGGTGACGATACAGTCTGTGACGTGTTTGCAACCATACTCAGAATCTGAAAGGATGCCGTTTACCAGTGTCAACGCAACCAGACGTAGGTGCCCGATGATCAACATAATATGCGAAGGAAAAGAAATCTCAGCATTGGTTGATACAGGGTGCACATGCTCTGTGATTGTAGAAGATCTGTTAAATGAAATCTCTAAATTGAATCCGAATATACCGCAATTCCCTATGCACAAATCATATATTGTTGGAGCGAACAAAAAGAGGTCGCGTCCAATATCTCGAGAGGTCCTATTGCAGTTGACAATTGGCCTAAAGATGTATGATGTTGTCTGCATAGTAGCAAAGGAATTGCTGTATCCACTCATATTAGGGATGGATTTTCTGCACGACTACGGAGTGGTGATTGACCTATCTAGGAATGCTATACAATTCCCGTTGGACAACACGGTAAACTGTAATCCAGAAGACGACGAGCAGTGCATGGATCTTCACATCAACTGTGTTACTTCTACTAACTTATTAACATCCATGAAGATACGATTAACAAAAATGAAGAAAAAACCATCAGCAAGGAAGAAGGGCGTTGAATTTCAAGATTATTTTTTCTTACCATTTCAAGACGTTGATGATGCGAAAAAAAAATCTTATTCATTGGGGGGCTATGTAGCGATCCTGAGCTTGCTCAGTCACTATTTGGCGATAAGAAAGACCTCGTCTGCGTGCTTCGCCGCGCGATTACGTAACCCGTCGCCTTATCAGCGGTCGCTGGAGGGGTGGCGGGGGGAAGACAGTTGTCCCCCCCCTACGCGGAAAAGAAGGGGTTGTAACCGCGGTGTCAGGAGAGTGCGCAGAATGTTTCGAGAAGCGGCAGCGTGAGGTAGCAGCGTGAATTTGGAAGCTGATGGTGTGGGGCCGCGAGCTCCAGTTAGCGAGAAAGAGGTTTGGCCCAGTGGTGGCTAAATTCACACCGCAGATGCGCGTTCGACGGAGGCATCTGGTTTTGGAGTAAGACGTGGTTACAGAGAGAACCCGTGCTTAGGCCCAAGACAGAGCGTCGGCAGCCGCATTAGTTCGCTGTGAGTTGTGCGCTGGTGGCGAACGCCACGGCCACCGAAATAAGGTCGGTGTTAAAGACAAAACAATTTTGTATGTGATACTATAAAAAGTAATGAGAATTTGCAAGCAATTTACTGTAGAATGCAGGTTGAAGTGTTGTTCCTGTAGTTCACTGTCAGATTGTTTAATATTTTTTTTTGGCCATTAACACTCTTGCATAATGTATGATATACCCGACCATTGGTATTTCCATAATCATTGTGGACTATTTTCAAAAGATATTTGAAGTAGTGTGTCTTTCTAAGGGGAGAACATCACTTATTTATGATAGAATCTTGTCATGTTAATACACTACAAGTGCAGTTTCTGTCTTTAAATCAAAAAGAACATTTTGATGATAGTGTAAAATCCAAATCAAGTTAGAAACAATTTGGGTTATTTATGAACAATTAAAAGGTTATAAAAGTATATGTGCTATGAACTGTTGAATTTAAGTGAACTTAAATATCTTGAAATATTTATTGAAATTTGGATGCCTGTTGAGTAAAAATACAACATATTTTTAATTTCAACCAAAGGTGTAGGTTGTAATAAATGTTTCACATTTATGGTGTAAACACACATGTTTAATTTTTTTTTTGCAATTTCTTTTGAATATTCTGTGTTTTCAAAACTATGTTTATTCATTTTAATTGTACACAACATATGTCTTTGTAATTGAAGTGAATTGTTTTGCAAGAAACTACTATGTATGCTAATGCAGTGTATGTTGAGGAAGGGTTAATTGCAATTTTTTGTAAACAGAAAGTGCTGAGGCATTTTGTCATCCGAAATGCCTGTGCTCTACCCTCTGATGTACTATTATGTGTACTCATCTCCCCAGAGATATCTTTGATTCAATTTGTTGGATTTCAATTTATTTTGTCACAGAAGATGTTGCTGTGATGCTAGTTTGTGCCAACTTTGAAATTCATAATTTCTGCAGTTGATTTTTCCTCAAAAAGTTTTTTTTACGCTGTTCAGTGTTGTATTTTTCTTTGTTCATTGTTTATCTGTGCATGTTAGGTAATTTTGTAATTTGTGTTTTGTTTTTTTTTGAGATTCAATTATATTAATGTTTGTGGCTTTCAACTTTGTGTTTTTTTTTCAAAATTTCAACAAGAGCCAAATTACCCACGAAATTTCCCCACGGCCGACCTACACGAACGGTCACAGTATGAAGACGCCGAAAACTTTTGCAATTTTCTAAACATTAGGGTTTTCAATGAACATGAGACCTGCACCATTCTCTCAAACGTCCTTTATCCACGTTTCAAACATCCACTATCCAACAATAAAATTTAATTAAACACGATGAAGCCATTTATTCTTTGAAAATTTTGAAATGTCCCAGGGGTTTCATGTAAAGTACCTTCAAAATTAAAATATCGGTTTCAAATTCAAGAAGCCGCGACATCAACCAACATCATTGGAAAATATCAATTTTGGAGAAAATTGGCTGAACGGTTTAGACGCTGGCGTTGTTCACACACGGACAGAAAGAGACGCACAGACGGACGGACGGGCAGACAGACGTTTTGCCGTCATTCGATTTTTTGGTATCAAGGACTCAAACAACATGGATTCTTGTTACACTACGTGTTAGAGAATTTTTACTCTAAATTTACCTACTGGATACCTTGTTCGTTACCAGCGCTCTGTAATAAGAGTTTCTCTGACAAAATTCGCCGTTTTTTTCGCGCAGCATTACATACTTTCTCTCTACTCTGTAGCGATCAAGTAAAAACTATGCTGGGGACAGTCGTCGCCGTCTACCTCTGTTCATATCGCACTGATAAGCGAAATAAGAAGATGGTGGGTAAGAGAATTCGCGATTCATAACTGTAGCTACAGAATAAAAAAAACTAAACTTAGATGTCAACTGGAAAACGATATGTGGGCAAGAATAAACAAAACAAGAATTTTTTTAGAAAATAAATTTAAATAACGTGTGAGTAAATGAAGAAAAATATTAAGGTGGCAAAAACAACTTGCACTAAAAAGTAGAAAAAATGTTATTATCTTTTAATAAATGATTATTAAAATTATTTATTTATATCTACATGACAATCCGTAAAATCGCGAATAAGAACATTTATTAATAACAATTGCGCATTGTTGTTATTATTATTATTAATTTCAAAAGCTTGTAGAAATTGTCGTATTTGGTATCCATGAACACATATGGACGTACAACTATTTCCATGTAAAATGTGAAAATATAATTTTGTGGCCCTTCCACCTGTCTGCCCTTCATATGTGCTCTGAAGTTTTTGAAATAGTCTCTCTTCCTTGTTTTAAGTAACGGCATAAGAGGTTATCAGAAACCACTGTGGTGAGAAACATTTATTTTGTATGAGAATTCAAAGTATATTTTACTAAAGGAATGAAGACAATTTTAATTCTATTAGTCACATATTGCAAAAGAAATTCTGAAAATAATGCAGTTAAACAACCACGTATGGAACTTTACACAATAGAAATCAGTAAGTGAAGTATCGCTTCTTACTGGATACGATAGAGATGGGCAAAGAGAAGTGAAATGTACGTCAAGAACCACAGCTGCTCAGGGTCACGAGAGTGCAAGAAAAAATGTCATCAGAATCCGAAAGATAACAGAAAACAAGCTGTTAGGAATTCGTTCAAAGGATACGAAGCAAGCAAACAAAACAGTACAGAGATCGTATTGGAAAAATTACACAATGAAAAACAGAATGATAACGGCAAAGTAATCCGACTCGAGAAGAGAGTCTTATATTTCTGGCTTTTGAAGAGAAAAGAAAAAGAAGACAGCAGTCGCGAAAGAGGAAGATCTCGTGACGTGGGCAGCCGTCAGGCACCGCACTCTGTAAATTCTACTGTCCTCATGGCGGAGGCGCAGCCCGTGTGACGTCACAGAGGTTCGGAAGCTGCGTGGCCAGGGGCGAGGCCGAGGAAGGGCGGCGAAAGAACGAATCGCATGTGAAGCGGTGAGGGGGAAAAAGAAGAAGAAGAAGAAGAAGGGGGAATGATGACAAAAGAAACTGTAACAGAAACGAAGCAATGCATCAAGCCTGTAGGGAGTTACTTCATGATAGATTGACTGGCTGAGGTGTCTCAGGCATTGATGTCACAGCAATGTCTCTGACAGGGAGGTCCTAGAGATCTGTCAGAGTCCCGTCAGTGGCAGGACATTCGACACTGGTTAGATAGCTTGTTCGAATTCAGTCGCTGTCGACAATTCTAGCGTTCGGCTGTTCTGATTGATAGTTTTTTTTTTGGCTTCTCCGATCAAGGATCAGGCCTTATGGCCTAAGCCTCGCCAGAAATAAAGACATTTATTATTATTATTATTATTATTATTATTATTATTATTATTATTATTATCATCATCATCATCAACAGGAGGCGAATGCTGTAACAGCACCCTAAAACGCGAGGAACGGTTCGCGGACGATCTTTCTTTCTTCTTACTTGCCCTATCCCCACCCCTAACTTACACACACACACACAAATACTCCACACCGTACATGTCACGAGACATGTCGGGAATTTAGAGCGTGTCCGGGCTAGAGCGGTACTCCGCTGGTGAACGATACGTGCACGGTCGGTGCCAACATATAGCGTTGGGCCTCCCATCGGGATCTCCGATAATAAAAACGTGCACTACACTTGAGGGAATTATGACCATAATCGTTGACGCGCCTGGAAACACGAAATAGTCAGTCAAAGAACGATTGATTGTTTTTGGTTTTCGGACATGTGAACTGCCATGCTCATTAATTCTATAGAAAACAGTTGGCTAGAACTCTGGAGTAGAATCAGGCTTACCTCACTCTTTCCGTTTGATCTGTCAATCAAGACAGACAATGTGGCTACAATAAAACAAAATCCCCAGAAGACCACACAAATTAACGGATTAGATTAACCCTGATTTTAGGAATAATAATAATAATAATAATAATAATAATAATAATAATAATAATAATAATAATGCCTTTATTAATGGCGAGGTTCAGGCCATAGGGCCGGCTCTTCCGCCTAACCACTCACTCTACATTAATACAGAGAAGTAATATTTTAAGAGGGGGAGGGCCAGCTGTACATTTACATCTGGGAGGAAAAGATTTGGTGTCATAAATCAGTAAATTAACATGGGCTTGAAGAGAAAAGAGAAGTTAGAAAAACAATAGTGGCGACGGGCCGAGATGTACTGTCGCGGATAAGTCAGCGTCATTCGCGAAGCAATGGCGCGAGAAGCTGTGGGACCAGAGCCATCGGCAGAAGCGGGGAAAGAGGAAGCGGAGGAATCACCGGCGGGAGGGGACAACCAAAAGGGCAGGGGGCGGCCCCCCGGGGCGGCGCCGGCGGGGCGTCGGAGGCCATCGCCAGCCATCGGCCACGCAATCCATCAGCGCCACTTGTAGGCGGCGGTGGCGGCGGCGGCGGCGGCGGTGGCGGTGGTGGCGGCGGCGTGGGCGGCGGGAGCTCCGCGGGAGCGAAGCGCGGCCTCGTGGAAATCGATGACCGGTGGCGGCCGCGGAAGCGGGATTTGGGGGGCGGGGAGGGGGCGGGGCACGCGGGGGGGGGGGCGAGCGACGACCGGCGGGCGCGGCCGTGCCGATCCCCAAAGCGAAGCCCCGCGCGCCAGCTTAAGCGACGCCAACAAAGGGCGAACGGCCCGCTCGCCCATGCCCGCCCCGCCCTCGCCCCGCCCCCGCCCAGCCCGCGAGTCCCCACAGGCGCGTGTTGTACGTCGCTCGCCGCCGCCCGCGCGCCCAGCGTGCCGTCACGTAAACCATCAGGGTGCCAATTTGCCCGGAGCATGTACGGGATCGGCCCGCTCTGCCTCTATAGAGATCGATGGCCCTTAATAGAAAAGTATTAATCTGTCCCTGAAAGGACAATACTTATTCCATTTGTATGCTCCTTTGATGATATCCATATTTAGGAAGGTGCAAATCAAACCAAGAAAATCTGAAAGAAATATTATGGATTGCATTCTTAGATTTTATTCAGGCTTTGCTGCTTAAGCAATGACAGTCTTCGTTACACTTTAATTCACTGAACCGTCCTCCCGGGAGTTGTGAACGTCATCTTCAGGAAAAATAAGCAATTCGCACCATGTTAAATGTTACAATAATGCTATGATTTAAAGCGCTCTTCATCGACATGGCAAATTTGAACATGCGGTTTCCGGGCTGGAAATTTCGGTAACCTTATTCAAAGTATGTGTGTGACATGTATGCTGGCGTCCGGTTCCTTTGGGATTACTACTTTCGGGATCACTTGTGTCGAACTCTGTCTTCGATGATGTCTTTGTCGTCTTCAACGTTGCCTTTCTTGTCGACTTCATTGGTCTTCGTCGTTGCCTTTGTCGTTTTCAATGTCGTTGCCTTCGTTGTTCTCTTCGTCGTTTTCGTTGCCTTTTTCTCTTCCTGATATTCATTATCATCTCCATTTTCAACTACATCTTGATCTTGATCATTATATTGATCTGTGCACGGTTTCTTAAGATCTAGAATCTCTTCCTCACCAAAAATAGTGAATGAAGAATAAAAGTACAATAAAGCGAGGTTAGCAACTAACAAAATATTTTTCCTTCCGAGTTATAGAAACCTTATTTGCATTATTAAATGAAATACAGATTCCCTTTTTATTATTGCTAACAAAGTAGTAACCCAAACCCATGGCTCTTCTCCTACCACAACTAACAAAAGGAGAGCTCAATGTGAACACAATGAAGCAGCATGTAAGTCTAGAAACAAACCGAGGGGCCTATATCAGCATTTGCTCAATGGATCAAAGGAACTGGACGAAAATTGGATCGGGATGAGTATTTGATCCCGAATCTGAACTACATTACTTGTTCAGGAATATTACGTCTTTTTAAAATTACACTATACAAATGTTAAGTAATGCATTATATAAATTCATTGGTGGTAGCCTATGTAACTTGTAGTACTCCATGGCATGAATTAAGAAATAATCAAACCACAACATTTCAAAGATTTAATATTTATGAAAAGTGTTCCCGAAAGTTGACTGTTATCTCAAAAAATACACCATAAATAAATAGTAAACAATGTTTATTGTGCACTTATACAAGTTCCAACTCATACCGATAACAATGCCTTTTACAATAAAACTAGAAGAAGAAACAAGAGTCGAAAACTAGGTCGTCGTCACCAGGAGATATACTAGTTCGTGGACGTGTGCACCAATGTCCAAGAAGATTATACGTAGCGGGCACGGTCGGTGTAGACAGAATTACTCGTACAGTCACTATTCTCACGTGCGCATTCTCTAAACCACGTCTGTCTTTTCCGGCGCCCGTAGCTCCTTACGTCATTAGCAACGACTCGCCTCGGGCTCTTTTTCCAGTGGTTGCTTCCACCGTCCAGGCGAGCACCAACACCAATTATATCAACAAATATGAAAACTTTGAATTTTTGTGGTTTGGTTAATTTTAATTCATAAATTGCATTATATATTAAATAAGTCAATTTAGACAATAACTACTAATTCGTAAATAAATAGGTAAGGCAAAAATAAGGTTTGCAGGTAAAACGTGAATGGCAATGGCTTATTAATCGTACAATTTTTTTCATTCTTAAAGTCTGAGGTGCTATCTTATGAGTTTCCCCAGAAAATTATGCCATACCTCAGACGGAAATGTACATTTGCGAAATTCATACAACGTGCAGCATGAAGTGTGACTGAATTTGATAGAATTCTTAATGCGTAACATAATGAAATTTATTTTTAGCGTCCAATTCATTTATATTGATATTCCATTTGAGGTTTGACTAAATACAGAGATCCAAAAATGTTTCCTTACATCAGCCAATTGCATATTGATAATTCTCAAAGGCGCTTGCGATAGCCGGTTTGAAACATAGAATTGCATTAAAACCTTTTTTCCGTCGTTAACTATTAACTTATTATTACGAAATCAATTTAAAACTTTTAAAATCGTACTATTTATTGTTTTTATTGACAAAGAACATTCGTGTCATCTGCACGGAGAAGTGTTATTTCGTTTCTAATAGACAAGGGCGTATCGTTTACATATAAAAGAAAGACGATGTGACTTATCATCGAACCTGGTGTGACCCCATCCTCAATTGGCAAAGAATTAGAAAGATCAGTAAACAAAGTTCTTTTCTGTCAGGTCGGTATTTTGGCTCTTTGAGATATTTTGTTTCAGGTACGAGGATATTAAATCTAGGGCAATACCACGAATACCAAATAAATATAATTTCAGAGCAAAACGTTGTAGTCAATGACGTCCCAAGATTTCGAAAGATCTAAAACTATTCCAATGGATGGTTCATTTTGATCCAGTGATGAAGCAACATCTTTAAGAAAAGAAAAAAATTATAGTTTTTGCAGCTTTTTATGTTCTAAGCCCATATTGATGGTCTGAAAATACGTTTTCCCGAGAAAAATGTATAGAAAAGCATCTTTGGTATATTTGAAAAAAACTGACAAAAGAGAAATTTTGAATTTCATTTTTGTTGCCTTTTAAAAAAAAAGCATAGTTTTTGCCGTCGTGAAAATATCTGGATATATTCTCAGTGTATTATACTTCGGTTTTTCTTTCTTGGCGCGTGGGGGTGTTTCATCAAAATGTAATATCTCACGGTATTTCGCATCGTTCTTGATTGTACCGCTAGGAGTCGCATGATCGCCAGCACTGCTGGACGCAGTCGCTATCATGCGACTCCTGGCGGCACAATCGAGAACGACGCGAAATACTGTGAGATATTCCATTTTGATAACAAACCCCCATGCGCCAAGAAAGAAAAACTGAAGAATAAGATGCATTAAAAACGTACGTAACTAAACGGTTGTTTATACCCCAGCGCACAAGGTTTTAATAAACAATCAGGAAATTCATCTAAACAGAAAATTATTTATCAATTTACTACTTTTCTGAGAATTTCACTGAAAGAAGTTTCGGAAACAAACTTCGTACCGAATTTTTTGGGGGAAAACATATGAAGTTGAATTTGTGGTTTTAATTCTTTCGTGAGATCAAGCGCAATTCTCGAAAAATATTAGTTAAAGTGACTAGCTTCATTTACCGAATTGCTTATTTCCCCGTCATTATTCTTTAAAACAAAATTCTCTACAATGTATCGAGATTATTGTTTTGTACTCATATTTATTTCGATATTCCACATCTCTTTTTAATTTTATTAGCGTTCAAAATATCCTGATCATCATTCATTGTTCCTGATCTTCATCTTCTTCATATCCACCTTTTTCATTTTTATCTTCTTGTTTAGATAGATAGATTTATTTAAACTGCAATTGGGTGTAACCCGGTGGCAGCTAATTACAAAAACATAATATACACAGTCTCTCAGTAACATAGAACACGAATACCAATAATAATAATCATAATCATAATAATAATAACAATAATTAATAATAAGGTAACATAACTAGCAAATTATATACTATTATAGTAAAAATAATGGTAAAATAATGATAATATAAAAACTGAATGATACATTAAACATTAATTACATTAAGAGAGAAAATAAAAAGAAGAGAAAAAACCCACACTGCACTAGGATCACACTGCACTTCACTTCACTAAGACCTGAAAACATATCCTTCTTTATTTCTCTGCTATACACTGCACGACACCTCACTTCACAATAGAACACTTAAGCATCGCTATATAACCCACTATTCTCCCCTCATTTACTTAATAATACCCTAAATTAATTTTCTAAACTGTTGAACGTTTTGAGGAAAGGGTTCAAAGGTTTCTGCAGGCAATCTATTCCATTCCGTAATCGTTCGATTTGTAAAAGAAAATTTCCCGACATTTGTTTATCTTTATTTATTTTACCGTTGTTCTCATCAATCTTCATTCAGCCTAAAAATTTCGGAAAATGCTTATCATGTTCATCTTAATCTGCAATTCATCGCGCCCCTCAATAGGAGGCGTATTGTTGGACACGTCCATTGAGTGACATTGAAGGGGAGGTGAACAGAAAAAAATTGACATTGAAAGCTTTCCCCAAAGTCCAAGGTTGTTCAATGTTGTCTTAGTGTTTACAGTGGGCATAAAGTGTGGAATATGTGCCCCAGAGTCAGTCAGTTCACAGAAATGTTTCTGTTTATTGGATGATTCGTGTCTAAACAGTGCGGATCGAAACACACTCAGTGCATACCAGAGAGAGAGAGAGAGAGAGAGAGAGGGAGGGACACTGAGAGGGAGAGGGTAATTATGTTTCTACAGAGATGGCGAGGTATGACAGAGAGAGAGTCAGTAGACAGTGAATTGTGTTACACTATGTATTGAAGAAAACTATTGAAAACACCTACTTGCAATGGAAGTAAAGTATGACAATTTTACTTATGGTAGAAAACATTTATGAATCCAGCGTTTCAACAAATTATTTTGAATGAATTTGATTTGTTCAAATCAGATATACAACAACCTATATTCTCAACATCTTTTACATTTTCATCTTTTTTTATCTTCTTTATCCTTTTCTGATACTTAATATGTTCTTAGATCATCACAAATAGGTATCCAGAGCCAACTATAATTATTAAGATACACATTACAACAATCAGGATTTCGAGAAAGCTGATCACAGTCGGATAATTTTTTCCTTCAGAAAATATTAACAGAAACACATAGTTTAATGGCAAGACTTACGTAGTTTTCACAGACTAAAGTATTCAATAGTGCGATTCATCAAAAGACGTGGAAGTGGATTGTGTAACTGAAGCCGGTAGGAAAGAAGACATATTTCAAAGCAATTCGTAGAGACGAGAAGACAGGCACATGAAATTCCAGTGATATGTGTAAAAACAAATCCTGGACAACGTTTAGGGTTAAGGCAAAGTTTTAGGCAGGACATTTTAGAAAAAGATATCCCACATATTATTTAATTTATATCTAGTCAATGCAAATCTAGAATGGAAAACCAACTACAGATTTTAAAAGCAAGTGACTTTAAAAACTTATTTTATACCTAATCTCCTCATTGCAGACCACCACGTTACCTCATATGTTGAATACACTTTACACAGAAGATCATGTTTTGTTATTGAGAGAGAGGAAAATTAAAAAAGGTACAAATTACAAATTTCAGCATGAAAAACAAAAGCTACGTTGTTTTTTGTCAGAACCAATAAGAGTTCGTTATAGATAACCAGTCAGTGAATTCATATTTCTAGATTGGTAATTTTAATGTAAAAGCCAAGTTGATGAAGAAAATATATTCGCGTATACTAACGACGAATGTGCGACAGTTCGTAGAAGGTTAAGAAACTAATCGAGAAAGGGAACTTATCTTACTTTGCATTGATTTGCATTGATTTGAATTATCTTACTTTGGCATTTACAGACCTCCAACAAAGCGAGCTTCAGATTATTTCACTTTCTTGGAAAATCTAGAGTATATTCTGAACAAAATAGTAAACTCTCTTTTAAATCCATTGTTGTATGTGGAGATTTCAATATTGATTTTCTGAGCGAATCCCACGAAAAGAGCAGTTTCTCAATTTACTTCATTCTTTTAATTTAGACATTACAGGAATGTACCTACACGGAATACGCTTAAATCACAAAAAAGCATTAGATCAAATTATAATTAACAAAACCACAACTACATATGAAATAATAACGAATAATCTAGGATACAGTGACCACGATGCACAAATTCTTACAATTACTAAGAACATAAACACTGACACAATAAATAATACACGCATGTGCAGAGCATTCACTAAAGTTAATATAAAATTATTTACGGACTACTTGATGAAGGAATCATGGGACGAAGTTTATAACGCTGTTGACACAAATGAAAAAATATAATTTATTTTTCTCCAAGCTTTCAATTCATTTTAACGCGTGCTTTCCTCTTAAAAAGAGAAAATTAAATATTTCAAGCAAAAGTAATACTTGGATCACACAAGGAATTAGAACATCGTGTAAAAACAAACGTACGCTTTACTTTATTTCTAAACATCATAACGTATCACCCGGTTTTCCATATATACTTCCGAGAATGTAAAAGAATTTTAAGAAAGTAATAGTTCAGGCAAAAATAATGAAAAATAGTCAGGGACATTTTGAGCGCTAGTAACAAAACTAAAGCAATGTGGGATATCGTAAAAATACAACCACATCATCTCGATACCTTGTAGAGAATGTTATTTTAAAGGATAATGAAAGAGAAACGAGTAATCCGGAAAAAGTTGCCAATCTCTTCAACAAACACTTTTCCAGAATTGCGTCTGATCTCACGAAGGGACTAAAATCACAAAATTCAACATTTTACACTTCCCAAAAAATTTCAGATACGATGTTTATTACCGAAACTTCTCCCAACGAAATCCTCAGAATAGTAAACTAAAAAATAAATATTCATCTGGTTAGATGAATTTCCGGATTGTTTATTAAAACTTGTGCACCTGCCTTTATACATCCGTTAACTCACATTTTCAATGCTTCTTTATGTACAGGAATATTTCCAGATATTTTCAAAACAGCAAAAATTAAGCCACTTTTTAAAAAAGGGAACAAAAATGATATTCAAAATTACCGGCCAATTTCTCTTTTGTCAGTTTTCTCAAAAATATTAGAAAGGCTTTTCTACTTACGAATGGAAACATTTCTCAGGAAAAACAGAGCGTTTTCAGACTCACAACACGGTTTTAGAAAATCAAAATCTACGGAAACTGCCATTTTTTCTTTTCTCAAAGATGTTGCTTCATCAATAGACCAAAATGAAATACCCATTGGAATATTCTTAGATCTCTCGAAAGCTTTTGACGTTATTGACCATAAGATCTTGCTCTCAAAATTACCTTCGTATGGAATTCGTGGTATTGCCCTAGATTGGATAACTTCTTACCTTAAACATCGGACTCAAAAAGTAGAAATACCATACTGGCAGGAAAGGACATTACATACTTATATTTCCAATTCTTTGCCAATTGTGCATGGGGTCCCGCAAGGTTCGATCTTAGGTCCTATTCTCTTTCTGTTATATGTAAACGATATGCCCTCGTCTATTAAAAATGGAAGAACGGTTCTGTTTGCTGATGACACGAATGTTCTTTGCAAAAAAGAAGCAGTAAATAGTACAATTTCAGAAGTTTCAAATTGGTTTAATAATAACAAATTAATTGTTAACGAAAGAAAAACTGTTTCAATGCATTTTTGCATCTCAAATCGGAAATCGCATGTTCCATTGAAAATGAACAATATGCAATTAGCTGATGTTGAGGCAACAAAATTTTTAGGTCTTTCAATTCAATCAAACCTCAAATGGAATGTACATATAACAGAATTAAACACTAAATTAAGTTCATTATGCTATGCATTCAGAATTCTTTCAAATTCTGTCAGCCTTCATGCAGCTCGTTGCGTTTATTTTGCAAATGTGCATTCCCGCCTGAGATATGGCATAATATTCTGGGGAAGCTCATCCTGTAGTATTCAGACCTTCAGATTGCAAAAGAAAATTATTCGAATAATGAAAAAATGCCTTCCACGTGATTCCTGCAAGCCTCTTTTCATTGAGCTGGGAATCCTACCATTGCCTTGTCTATTTATTTACGAATCTGTAATATTTGTCAAAAATGACCTACTTAACGGAGGGAACATATTTTCATGCAATATTGATATTTACAATTACAACACACGCCGTAGAAATCACGTGCATCAAGTGTCAGTATCAACAGCTCAGTACAAGAAATCAACATACAATACATGTACGTTACTTTACAACGCATTGCCAGATGACATAAACAATTAAAGTCGGTACACAAATTTAAGTTAAAAGTAAAATCTTTTCTGCTGCAAAACTGTTTCTATACAATTAGAGACTATACTGATCGTGAAAAAGAAAAATAATGTGTAATGTAACAAAACAAAGATATATAATGAATTAGTTTACGTTTGCATTGTATACATTTTAAAAAAATATTAATACGCCTGTAACAGTAATGTACTTCTGCTTTCGGGTCAATGACCCCCATCTCGATCAGGTTTTGTCCAGTTTCCCTGATCCATAGAGCAAATGCTGAGATGGCCCCTTGTTTTGCTTCTGGACGTAAATGTAGCTTCACTGTGCGCACGTTTTGTTGAGCACTCCTTTTGCTTGTAGTTCATTTACAGTTGAAATTGATTTTCTATAACTCGGGAAAAAACATTTTTCAAATATCTTTATTTTTCTAAAATAATTATTTCCTAAATTAATTTTTTCGTTTTCGTTTTTTTTTTTTTTTTTTAAATAAAATTCTGGCCCTCAAGAAAATGTGCGCAGATAAATTTCTTTCCCCACACGTCATATACAGTTTTTACTGTTTTTTGACTAAATAAATAAAAATATAATAAAAACTGTTGAAAACGAATGAAAAAAATGGGCAATTATAAAGTTATGTCAGTACCTTGCACAAAAAATAACACAAAAGAATAATATGAATAAGAAAAGAAATAAGAAGCAGAAGAAAGAGAGTAAGTATCCAATTCTTGTGATAATAAAGAATGACCTGTTACCAATGTCGAAATTCAGAAGGGCGGCTGCGCGAGTAAGCCAGTTTGAGACTCTGCAGGTTTGAAGGTTCAAGTCTTACGAGAACTTGATACAGCTTCATAATGGGCTAAAGGAATTGGAAGATTAAAAACAAAACTCCTGGCAACCTCCTTCATTTCTAGCTCTAAAATATCTAGACATATACGCCTAAAGGGTTGTGAGCAAGGAAGTATACAAAACTGATGATTAATTTCAGACTTTTACGAAGTGGTGAATGATCAATTAAATCAGGGATTCTCACATTAGTCCATATGGGTCTCCTGGGATCTGTTGTTGCCTCCCTGGGGGTCGTTTGAAAACAATCTCTAAAAAGGTGTCTAAAAACAACAGAAAAATAGGGCAATAGGTATTCAGGATACAAAGTGTGGGAATCTCTGATTTAGATGATTATGTAGGTTAGTCATGGTGTTTGGCATTGCATAACACCGCGCAAACGCACGGTGATTCGGTGTTTTATTCCATGACCGTTATTCAGTCACACAATCTTAGCAGTAGTCGATGTGGGCGTTTGTTCTACTCAGGCCGGGGAGATCTAGTTACTGGAATTCTAATTGCGATCACATTGTGAGGAGTTTGTGATGTATTGGATAAAGCGATCTCGGTATTCGCAAAGTTGTCTTATATCCTTTGCCTCCTTTTTCATTATTCCCCCATTATCATTCCCTCATTATATCTTCCACGACTAGTCAGAGCCAATACTCGCGAGCAGGGAGTGTCCAGAAAAGAGATTGTATCATGTATTGCTGTATTAGAGAAGAATCCGTCATCCCATACTGTTCCGTTCTTCGACCACTTTCCCTTGCTTATTGTGTAAAGGCTGGTTCCTTGCTGTGTTTGTGAGCACTAAATGTAAATGATCTTTTTAATTTAAAAAATCAAAACAAGATTTGAGAGAATTTTATTGTACTAAGAATTCAGAGTATTTTTTGCTTAGTATTCAAAATCTTTTAATGTATCGAAATGCATATGAGGTGTTGGTTCTCCATCGTAAATATTTATTTTTGCATAAAGCTTTTTCGGCCGCATTGCGGCCATCTTCAGTGCTACAAAAACAATAATAGTAATAATAATTATAATATATCTAAATTACAAAAAATTTAAAAAAATAAAAAATTAAAACTTTTTATAGAATATTGTTATGAATTGGATTTTAAAGAAAAATATAAAACGTGAATAAGGACATATAATTAAATTTTAATGTATTTTAAGGCATGACTCGTCTTTGACAATTCTGGAAAAACTAATGTAGAAGGGGTCGTTTACACTTGTTCCTCCTCTCAGCAGAGTTTCTCAATCGGCTGAGGATGGTGCATTATTTCTCATGCAGTCCATCCGGCACTTGCCTAATTCCTATTTTTAACAACGTTGCGCCTCGCAGACACATTTAACTAGCGTGCTTTTCTATTCTGCCTAGAGAATCTCGCGGGTCAATCTTGATAGTCACTAGCAAAAGGGTAGAAATTTACACCACATTCAAGAGGATGCACTGTGGTGCCATGTTCCACCGTAAAACAAAACGTGAAACAACGATGAAACAAAATATATTTAACGTGAAACGAGACAGATTGGCGGTGGATCAAAATATATGAGAATTTGAGAAAATGAACCACTGCACTAATTTAAAGTCAAAGTGGCGAACGAGTAGGCCTTTGTGTGGGGTAACCCTTACGTTATTTCCTAAGGATCGTAAGTAAATTGGGAACCAAATAATTCCTTCATCTTTCTAATTCCACATCTAAATTGGGGACCAAGTAAGGACAAGTCCTGATTGAGCAGGTAAGCGCGTTAAGGGGACCGCCGCCGCGCTGCTGTCCAGTTTTTCCTTATGCCTTATTGAAAATTTTTCAGACTCGCTCCTATATCAAAATGAAAAGCAAAGAAGGAAATAGAAGAGTGTCCAAATTTCACATTTAGCGTTATAGAATGTAAGCTGGGAAAAAAGAAGAGTATAAAAATGACAATAGCAGCAAAATTCATTCAAACAACAAATGATTCAATTGCTTGAAATCCAACTTTAAACAAACCATATTTTTAAACAGATATGCCAGTTGTAAGCCTGGAAAGTTGGCAAAGGAGTTGTGGTTTATAAGAAATGGCTATGAAATGTCACCTTTCGCTTTTACCTGGAAGGAAAATAGGTAGTCGGTCCCCAATTTACCAATTCTCTTCTCTCGGTCGGTCCCCAATTGACATATAGGTTAAATTCTTATTTTATACTGGTTCCCAATTTCCAAATGCTCTTCTCTGGGCCGGTGTCCAATTTACATGTAGGTTAGATTCTTATTTTATTCCTGTCCCAAATTTACATACGCCGTTGCTAAGCATAGGGTTTATGCGGCAGTTCCCACACCCTCTTCTTCCTTTCCTTCATCCCTGCTTTTCCCTTCCATTCTCTGTGTGTGTCCTCCCAGCAACTGATTGATTTATTGATTAGTTAATTGATATTTCGAGGCATGTCAATAACTATGGCCATTAGTCACGTTAGTGTGATGAATGCATATTCCTGGAGATAGCGATCGATGTTCCTCTCCTGCTGGATGGTGAGATCCGACCTACACATCAGTTTGCGGAGTATTTTCCTTCAGATATCTCCCCCCAAAAGGCACTTCCCCAGCCGGGAAACTCTCTAAGCACCCTAATGGTTTCCCTAAACATATGTGGTAGTGTAGTGCATGAAAGTGTAAGGGTGTCAAAGGGGAGAGGATAGTGCAAAGAAGAAAGAAAGATCGTGCGCGGTCCATGGCTCGTTTGTTAGGGTACTGCTCGGGCGTTAGCCTCGACTTGACGACTTGACAGGAGAAACCACGAAAAACTACCAATCAGAGCAGCACTAGAATTCTCCTCCAGTGGTTGAATTCGACCTAGCTATCTAGCTAGGGTCGAAAGTCTGAAACCGTTGGAACTCGAACCCTAGTATCTCCTGGTAGAGCCGCTGCAGAGTCAGCGAATACCTCGCTTCTCTGTCCCCACATTGTTCCGGGGGGTGAATGGCAATCGAGGGGAAATTCGCATCCCATGGTGAAGATGGTTTTATAGACTACGAACCGGCAGCTTGAATCGGATGTTTTCCGATCCAACTCCAGTCAGTGACGTCAGCATTGCACTTCTTTCCAATGAGTTACTACTTGTGAGACTAAATTGATTCATAAAGGAAGAGGTTAAGAGATGAGACGTACGAGGTTTACAAGAGACGAGCCGCGTTCAGTACAATGGAAGTCAAATAAAAATGTTCCTTTTCATTGAGTAAATAAAAATTACTGAACAGCTCTCGCGTAAACAGTATTGTGGTGAATTTACCTCGGATTGTGTACGGAACACAAAAAATGGAAATGAATGCAGTCGGGGGACAGAAGTTGATAACTGAGAAGAAATTATACGTTCATTCGCATTGCCTGCTGTCATTACGGACTACTAGAGAAGAGTCGAAAATTAAAAAAAGGAGTGTGTCTGTGTATGACAACGTTGTTTTCATCGTGAATTTTTTGTCAAAGAGAATAGAAATTCAGCTAGGAACAACTGGAGCAGAATCAAAAACACAGAAAGAAATGATGCCTCTACATCACGGTTTTGTTCTCGTCAGGATCGGTTTTTAACAAACAAAAGAAAAATGCAGCAGTTGCGTTTCTCTGTAACATGTATTGCTCTTCTCTAATCATACAAAGCAACCCAACATATTCATTAAAGCTAAACACAGTCACAGACTTTTACGTCGTGAAAATTGAGACTAATGTGCGTTTCAGCGTAATTTAATTTTTCGAACGAAGAGTGTTTCAGAGAGAGGCATATATATCTCTTTTTGCTATGTGCATTCTTTGTGCGTGTGTAATACGAGACGGAAATATTTAAAATATTTGAATAAAATACATTATCGCCAGAAAATGTTTAAACTATCATTATACGAAAGAAATTAATTTTAACTTAAGGTCATTAGATACAGATTTTTAGGTAATTAGACATCGTATTATTTTAGAAAGAATTGTATCTCTGTTAATATTAATAACATTGATAATCTTTTGTAACTGTTAGATGAAAAGAAAAATACACCTCACATTTAATAAAAAAATTAGTAAAGGATTATTAGTAGTTTCCATGAAGAATATGTTGACAACTAAAAACCTACAATCAAAACTACGTGGTAATATAATGTATGCAAATCCTACAATGTTTCCTTAAAATAGTAGTTTCATATATTGGATATTAAAAAAATGACAGTTTATATACCAAGTTAATGAAAGTCGTGAGTTAATGAAATCAGTATTCTATACAGGAATTCATTTTAAATTTCCGGAAAAAATTAAAAAGAATGTCTACTAAAATGGAAAAACGCAAATATTGTTACGAAAATTTATTGTGGTAATATATCTTGCGTTATTATACAATTGTTTGAAACCAAGTAGTTTGTTGCTGTTGTTTGTCCAATAATACTCAACAATTGAGATGAGACTGAAACAAAATGCTGGAAATAATTGTTTCATTAATTACAATGTTAAAGTTTTCTTAAAAGTATCTATTGAAGTTTATACTTCTCGTTTTCTAGTTTTCTAACGTACTTAAAAAAGAACAATTATTAATTATATGATTTTATTATTAAAGGTTTTAACAACTTCAACCAATCTAGGATTCAGTTGCCATCACACACATGATTTTATTACAAACATTATGGATTTCTTAATATTCCTTAATTTTTCCCGGAAGTCTAAATAACAAACTTCACTAAAATAGTAAAGTTATAGCCTAAATTACTGCGCGTCGTGGTCTCGGCCTCAGGGCAAATTTACTGTAAACAGCGTGTTAAACCGTCCCTCGTTAATGTTAGACAGCTGTGTAACTACGTTGTTGAGAGACTGTAGCGAGAGCGTGTCATGCAACACAAACTGGAGAGATTATTTCCCTATTAATATGAATGACCAAGCTTCTCTCGAGGGGCCTCGCCTACAGATTTCAAAGCCTGGTCTGCCCACGACGTTACGACCGTCTTCTATTCCTGTCCAAGAGGCAAGTGGGCCAGTTCTACAGAAGGTCCTAAAAATATTCAAAAATAGAGGTGGCATTTTTCAAAAGTGGCTTGGCGAAGCAGAAATCACTTACGGACAAAAAGCTTTTGGTGACTGAGAAGCCCTTCAATAGCTCCCGTGCTCATCTGCTCCTATTATGTTCTGTCGTTTTATACAGGAGAGATGCAATTAATGTGAAATGGTAGAAATATGAATTGTCAAGTTCTTTTCAATGTCGTTATGTGTGCGGATAACTTGCGTACACACTATCTTTCAAATACATCTGCAGAAAAATTACTTTGTGTACGTTCAAGGACCACGAGAGGCCAGAATTCGTAGCTGGTGATTCATCGCCGGAACCCGCTGGTTTTGCGTAATTTTTGCATACAGTGGGCCACGACTGTATACCTCCTAGAGTGTATGCGGACCACGATTCAGCAGCTTTTGCGCCATCTGTAGGGTATGTAAGAAGCGACGGAAGAGCATCGCGGTTTACTAGGAGATTCATGGCCGCCTCGCACCCGGGCAGCGAAAGTTCGGATGTAAGAGATATTCCACCATCCAAATCATATGTATTAAGTTACTATGATGGGCATTAATGTTAATATTATGCGCAAAAACTGGATGCGAAACTGGTCGCTAAATATAACAGACAGGAGAAAGATTGAAACATGTGAAAAGAAGTTCTTAAGAAGTGTTGCTGGCTTTACTTTATAAGACCATCAAAGAAACAAAGACTTACGTCAACAACTGTATATCTTCAATCTTTTAGAAAGGGTGGAAGTATTAGAATAAAACCGGTAAAGAAGCTTTGGACTATGTGCCGATCGATAGAAAAAATGTTGGAAGACCAAGAATAAGATGAAGTGAAAAGTTATATTGAGAACAGAACACGCCACCACGCCTAATCCTTGAAGTGAAAGAAGATTAATGTTGTCGTTATTTAGTTATAATTATTACATATTATTTATTAATGAATACAAATGAATTAACTGCATATTAAGAGCATAATATATTGCTGTAATCTCTGTTAGTAGGAAAGGTTTATCCCATCATATTTGGTACAAATATAAAATTTATATGTTAACCTTTTTTTAAATTTATGTCTTCCGTGTGCAAAATAAGGTTTCTCACAGCGTTTTCCGTTCGCGAAACAGTAAGTTTTGAATTGTAATAGTGTGAAAAACATTATGATGTGTACACCAAACCTTACGACGCATGCGCGAAATATATTTCGCACACGGCGTGTTAAAAAGTAGTATACGCAACACATGGCACGAGGTCATTCGGGCGCTCGTCTTTCGTGCAACGAGCTCGACTCGTGCGCGAGTCACCAGTTTCGCGCACGTGTTACATAGTACACTACGCAGTTGCGGAAGGAAATATTATTCTTTCTCATTTTCTCTTTTACTTGCCAGCCAGATTGCGCTTACCTGTATGTGGGCTGCCCTCGTCCCGCGCAGCTGATACCGAGCCAACTGCATCCACGTCGACCCCGCCGCTGACCCTGAGGTCGATCACTCGGGCGTGCCCTCTGCCGGCGGCTGCCGCCCCGTCACAGGACGCCGCCAACCCCCTCCGTTTCCCAGCCCCACCCCGTCCCCCCCAGCCCCTCCCCATGTCCCCGCTGCATTCGGATGCCTAGGGGTCTCGCATTCCACTGAGCTGACTCTGTGCTGAGACCCCCTAGTATGGTTACATTACAAAGGAACCTTTCCCACTGAATGTCAGTTACGCGCTTGAAGTAATTATTGATTTGAATGGCATGCGGCAGTAAACAAAAATAAGCCACACCAGAAAGAGCAAATTTCCCGCTGCTGGGAGATGAGGGATAATCATCCACAACAATAAGTTATAATATTTATTACAACATGCCCAAAGTTAACATTCGGGAAAAATATTTCCCATGTTCACTGGATCTCTAACAGAATAGGAAAAAATGAGAGATTAATATAAAACCTACCACCACGGAATTTCCCGCTGGTTTTTAAAGTTAATATCGCGATTTTGGGAAAGCATGGTTCTCTTGTTACCATAGATCTAGTCTTGTTTATATTTATGAAGGGCTTCGCTCAGTAAGAAAATGAGACACCGGGTCAGTAAGAAAATAAGACTAGTTGAATAGCTAGAGCATCCGTGAGATATCCCGGTACAAACCTGATACAGTTTCGACACAATGAATTACATTGGAATGTCCGAACCAACGTTTAAATTCCCGTTCCCTATGATATAATGTAAATCGCAGACAAAGGAAAATGGTTGTGTTTACTTCTTCAGGAACTCCTCCACTTTATTTTCGCATTTTTACTCTCCTGCTTTTAATCTAGTGCTTCGGATTTCTTGGTATGAGAGTTGATAGTTAATAAGGAAACTATTTTTAATATCATTCCTTTCATACAATAACTTGTCTTATGAGTTTCATTCTCTTGATAATATCAACTCAATAATATGTAGTAAACCATCGTTATTCAAAATAGATTTAAAAAATAAAACAATATGATATATACATTCATTCAATTTAATTTTAGATATATCATTTACGTAATATTTTCTGATTGAAGGATATACAAGTTTCATTATTTTGGGTTTTGATGTTTCGGATCAGTTTCCCGGATCCATTGAGTAAACGCTGACATTGCCCCTTGTTTTTCTTCTCGCAATAAACGTAGCTTCGCTACGCGCATGTTTTCTTGAGATCTCCTTTTGCTAGTTGTAATACGTAACTACAGAGAATTCATCGAAAATGGGGCCAACGCCATTTTCATAAGCGCATTTTTCTCTGTGAAAAAATTTGAATCCATAACTCTGGGTCGTTCTTGAGAAAATGTTTGAAATGTTGTCGAAGATTTATGTAAATTACCCTCAAAATAAAATATCCGTTTCCAGTCTGCAGGGCCTTGGAGTTCGGCGAGATCGATGAGGGAATATCCATTTCGGAGAAAATCGTCATAACGGTTTAGGCGCTAGTATCGTTCACGTTCAGGCAGACAGACAGACAGACAGACATGTTTTACCATTTACTAATTTTTCGATATCAGTGTCCCACATAACGAGATTCCTTTCTTTATCACACATTAAAGTCATTTACTTCATAGAGGAGCAAGAAATATCCATTTTTTTACATTGAAGACCCCCAAAATGAGTTCCTTATCTGGTACATTGCCGTTTTTTGCAGCGCACGTATTTCGCAACAAAACTTTCTCAATACTACGTAAGAAGTATATAAGAAATTAAGAAAAGGTAAACATCTCTACTCTTTTCTGACTCCCGAAGCTACTATCATCTATTTTCTCACTTCTGAAATCATTTGGAATATGAAGCGCGGTTTTTGAAGATCCAAACTGCTAGCATTAAGAAAGAAAAAGAAAGTGAAAGTCAGAGAGAGGTAGAGTGAGAAGAAATGAAGGAGAGAAAAAGGAGGTGTGAAAGGACAAGACTCTAGGTGCTTCTGGATAATTTTCAAGTTTCTGTAAGAAACGTGTTACGTGACTGAGTGACTCTTATCTACTACACCATGTAATGCTTAACGGAGCTGTTGAACGGAGGGGGAGGACTGTAAAGGACCAAAATCATACACGTTGGGTAATATGGGCCATCCAGTATCTTTCAAATATTTCGCACTATTCTCGTAAAAAACAAATGTCACAGAATTGTCATAGAGTCGGGCTCATTAGAAAGGCGGATCGGGAGTAAGGAGCTGCCACCATCAGTCAAAGCGGAAGGTGAGAACAGTAGGGAGAGCGGTGACTATTCAAAATCGCAAAGGATAGATGCGAAGAAATAAACGGCTTACTTTTATGTGAGACATTGCGCCATTTGTCTCTATATAACGGAAGAAGTTAGCGGCTCTGATACTACTGAATTAATAATTGTTTTTTAGTTTCTAAAACTGGAGATAATGTAAAATGTTCACCTAACCATTAAACTTAAAAAAGGTTAATCGAAAGGCACATTACGCGCTTAATTAATATACAGCAAAGTATGATGCATACGCTCATGAGGAAAACGCTGCTGATGTAATAGCTCTTGACATGTTAGTTATTTTTACGTCAGGTTCTTAATTTTACTTGTGGGTTTAATGCATCGGAATATGAGACAAGAACAGCTATAAACTGTACTGTTACGCTTGCTGAGCTTGCCTTTCGCGCTCGCCTTTCATCAAGTTAATCATGACAACGTAGCCCTGGCTCACGAAGTGCAGATCTGAAATTTAAAAAAAAATTCTTCTAGATCTTTTCCTCTCTTGGTTTTAGAATACGCGTCGGAAAGTTCACCGAGGTCTTACACTAGAAGAGAGCCTCCAAGAGATGATAAAGGGCCATTAGTCCGAGGAGACATTAAACACGAGACACTATCACAAATACAGGATCCTCAGATTTCGGTTCTCAGAACTGATTTGACAACATATTCAGTCCTGCTCAAGTGGAACCCTAAGTCCACTTGAGGAACCCCTTTGAACGTACAGGTAGAGAGATTTTAGAGGCGATGTCTTCATTGCGGCCATTCAGGTCTGCACGCTTGTCTTTCAACTCATAATTAATCCTCTCCGCTCGTATTCCGTCCAAGAGGATTCGCGTGGCCAGCAGAGTCGGCAGTGTGCGTTTCGCAAGCGTTCTTTGCCCGCACCAACACCCATGCATACGCCAATGCGTCGTCGACCGATCGCAGCCAGAGTCCGAAAAACACAAAGGGGAGCTCGCGAGCGCCGCACTTGAGCATCACGTGGCGCTCTGAAGAGGCTCCCACCGGCCCTACCTCCGCCGCCGCCTCCGCCGCCACCTCTCAAGCCGCCGCCACACTTGTTCCAACAGACCAAAATCCTGGCTGTAATTCAAAAATCGAACTTGGCAATTAGAGGTTAGACCCAAATCGAGTACGTGTGTAGTTGATTCATTATATTTAAGTGAGACAGTAATTCCAACCATATTTCCATCTCGTGTTTAATGGTGAAGTTGGCGGAATGTGAACGTCGAAAAATACGCGAGATTGTGATGCAAGTTACCGTCAGTAAAAATGGTGTTTTTTAACATTTATGCGAGAATTTTTCTGTATTGCCGAATTCTTAATACATCTAAAGATAAGTTAAATATACGACAAGTTTACTTTTCTACATATTTTGAGGATTAAGATATATGTACCGTAACCTTTCCTACGTATCTATTTTTTTTATATTTTGAGGTCTATAACGTTTGCAGCGCTTAGTACCACTTTGAAATTTAGCTTGTCTGAAAGCCCTAATTGTTCTCTATCAGTATGCAAAATTGAAACTCCACATATTTGCCCCTTGTTGTTTTATCATCATTTAACTACTAAAGTGCGTCACCCACCTATGTCGTTACGACGTGCCATGGCACGTCCGGCACGTGCTGCCCGTCCCTCCCCAATCCAGAAAGTACTCAAGTACTCGTCAATATCGAAAATAAAATTTAAAATTCTTAAATTTGTTGTTGGCGATAAAAAATTAAAATAACATAGGAGTTGATATTTACGTTGATTGACGGGAAAGTAAAAATATCATAACTGATACTGTATCCTTTATCGAGTTGTTACATCTGCAAGTCTACGTCAAAGGAATTAAATAACATAGAAGCAACGATTTATAAAAACAGTTGAAATAACCTTTCTTTAGGTACATCATTGCTAGATGCATGGATAAAATTTATGGAGTGATTTCTACACCTATCCTACAAATGCGGTAATACCGAGAAAAGGTGGCAAGCTCGTTCTGCAGATCACAAAAAATATTTTTGCATTAGGAAAAACGAAAATTCAAGACGATTTCAAATGTAACTACGGTTTGGGAATCGAGTCAGGTCCAAAACCCCAGTCAGGACGGAAATACCGCCAGGCGATTTTTTGATGATGTGCCGAATACAGCATGCATTTTAGGAGCGGATGAAGAGCTTATTGAAAACAGTACTGCTGCAAGCTACGTCAAGTGGGCTGTGCGTCGATATTCAAAATTTTAAATTGTACTGTTTCGAGGTTGCAAAACGATACGTAGAAATGTATCCGTGGTACTTTACATCAACATCGGTTCATGTGATTCCTGGATACGCAATAATTGAAGCTTCTCCGTTGCCAATTTGGCAATTATCGGAAGATGCATAGGAAGCCTTTTTAATTTTTTTTTTATTTTGGACCTCAAGAAAATGTGCGCATATAATCTCTTCCCCCCATTCGTCATATACCGTTTGTTACTGTTTTTTGACAAATAAATAAAGCCAGAAATAAAGGTATCAGGCGTTATAGTGAAAATTTTGTATGAAATACTCGCATACGAAAACCATGCATTACATCTTTTATCTTCGTCTTACATCGAGTGATTTAAGTGTACAAGACAATTAAAACAGTGAACGGCAAACCGTTGCCGCCCGAGGTTCTGAACCTTCTTCATCCTTTGACTGAAAATGTTTAATAATCATAATATTCAACAAATAAACATTACTATTTTAAATCAATGTTTGCATAAAATCTGTAAAGCTGAAACTTTACTGTGTATTTAAAAAAAACGGCTTAATTTTCAGATATTCGATACCCGATATTGGATCTATTATTTTGAATTTTTCGGTTTTGACATTAAATTTGTAATCAGCGACTCTGAAAATTCTTAAATACACGGTTTCACGCGAATGCGCTTAATTTTTAAATATTGGATCCACCATTTTGAATTTTTAAATTTTGACATCAGATTTATAATCAGTAACTCCTAAAGTGCTTAAATACACAGTTTACGAGAATCTGCTTTCTTTATAAATATTTGATCCGCCATATTGGATCCTCCATTTTTGATTTTCCAATTTTGACATCAAATTTGTAATCAGCGATCCCCCAAAACCTTAATATACCCATTTTCGTAGGTTTTTATGCTCCTAATTATGGCCAGGTTTTTGGTCAGTTGGAACCAACGTGCGCGGCCGCCACCACCACCTCAGAAGCTGCCACTCTCGCTTCCAGGAACCCAGAGCCTTACCCACGGCCGCTACCACCGCTCTTATCCCCCTGCGCGATCGGAATCTTCCTGTCCCTCCCCGTCCCCCTCACCCCAGTGAAGTGATCCCGGAGCCCTGAAGTGACTCCATTTCCGTCGCCGCTACCTCCACAACATTCATTTCTACTAACACAATCAACAACGCCATTGACCACCACGATAATTTACCATCACCATCAAAGTTACAATGTTTCATCATCACTCACACCTTGACCGCCACCACCACCGCTACCACCCAACATCGCCACACCCCAGCTCAGCGACCACCCCCTTCCACCTTCCGTCCACCGGTAGCGGGGCGCTGCTCATTAGTACGTCCGTCCGTACCAGACAACCACAAAGCTCACACTCTACCGCGGTCATTGCAGACAGTTGGATATTCCGTTCCGGGACGAGCGAATTGCCCGAGCCCGCAAGTCGATGTTGGCCAGCTCGCCCTGCGACTTAGGCGTGCGTGGGTGGCGAGAATTCTCACGAGCTCGTTTCGCAGAAAGCTCGCGATTCCTCGGATCCATTACAGGAGGGGGAGGATAATTTGTTTCAAGTGCGCAGTGACCAGAATTCATAGTCGGATATGCGCAATGGAATGCTATACGTTGCCTTGGGTTCATCCTAGTGGATCCAACCAAAAGGCGAATGTCTATCTTAGAGCTCTACGTAGATAGGGTTCTGTTTTAGGGTAGATTACTCCTCCTAAATGTCTTCATTCTAAGGCTAAGTGAAGTACATGTTCTTGGAAGAGGTTTTAAAAGTGAAATTTCTTGAGTGCTCCTACTTCCCAACTGCATACATTGCATTATACTTTTGCACTTAAGTTAATTTGTAGAATGCAAGGAATTATTACTGGCTGATTCATAAATTACTAAATTTTATAGCATAACAATATCCCCGAAAGTGGAATAGGCACACTTATAATTTCCACGTCCATAGGTGGCAACTTTATTGAACAAAATAGGAAGAGAACATGTTAGGTTTTGTGGTGTGAATTCTAAAGAAAAGTATTACAAACGACAAATAATTAACGTTTTTTATTGGTTTGTCCTTTTATGGAATACGGAGTGGCATGTTGAGATCCGTACCGAAAGTCACACCGAAAAAATCTAGATAGAATACACAGAAAAGCGAAAACGTTTACCTATATAACTAACGCAATAAAAATGTCATGGGTACCTTTAGAAAGGAGGAGAACAAGAGCCAGTCTTTCTGCACTTCATTAATCGTACGTAGGTCGACCAGCTTGGAAGGAAATTCAGGTTAGATTTCATTTATTTGGTCAAAAAATAGTAAAAACTGTATATGACGTATGGGGAAAGACTTTATCTGCGCACATTTTCTTGAGGCCCAAAATTTAAAAAAAAAAAAAAAAAGGAAAACCAAATTAATTTACTGAAGCGATCACACTCACAAAATTCGAACAAGGAAACAAAATTCAGATCTTGCGAAATTTTGATTTTGTAACAGACCAAGATTACAGATTGGAACAGTTTACCCGCGGCAACTTTCAAAGCCTTTCCTCTAAGTGTCCGAAATTTTAGAAACAAATTAGAACAAGCTGAGGGTAATAGATGTTAAATGAGTAACTAAGTGCTGTGAAGTGGTTGTCAGTGTACTTCAATGCAAAACAGTGTAGTGAAGTGTAGTGAATGCGATTAATTCCTTTTTTAAATCTAATTTAGTTAATATCTATGTAGTTATGCTGGTTATACAAAATATTTTGTATAACCAGCATTTAATTGTTGTGTATCTTAGTAGAGTTGAAATAATTGTTATAATATTAATATTAATATAATATTATAATATTAATAGTATGATTATTGCAGCGTTTTGAATTGTACTCTTACTATTTTATTGTAAATATTGTTAATTAACTGTCACTAGGTATGTATGTTAGTTTTGATGGACCAACATTGCAAAAGTCGGCCCGTGGCCGCTAAGTCTGTAGTGCCGTACTGATCTCGGGCCATCATCATATTGTTTCACCCTCATACAATAACGTTAAATCAAATTGTGGTCTCTAATGACCTAGTAGTTGATGCGAATTTAAAAAACATCAACAAAAAAAACATTGCAAATGTGAATCGTGAAGAATTATGCTACAACTACTTCTAAACTTGCTTCTTTAGCAAGTCATGTCAATGCAAGAGTTGATTAAACTTAAGTCTTAGATTTGAAAGGGTGCATAGTCAGAAAGATGCATTTAGTTCGTCTTAAGCGTCTTGCCCTGCCTTCAGTTTTATTTCTTAACACTTACACCTTTCGAAATTTGTTCTCTCTCTTAGTTTCTTATTAATAATTCATTTTCTGATATTTTTAAACGAATATCAAAACGATCTCATCACAATAGACATAAGAGAGTAATAAGTTTAATTTTGTAACAAAAATGTTTTTAAGTATTTTTAGTATAGATTTATATTGTTTTCACAATATACAAATTATACGACATTAAATGAACCAAGTACATGTGTGCATGTAGATGACGAAGATATACAATACTAAACACATAATAGCAGCTGTCAAAAGAAACAAATTAATTAGAGTTTTTGAAATGTTCTGTTGAATGTCTTAATATCTCTAATCTAGTATAATATTAACAATTCAGTTGGCTTCCAAAACCAATATGTGAAATAATTGCGTATGAAGGGGCCGAGGGACACATAAACGATTCAAACCAATCTCCTGTCTACTAGCCACCTGATCCCATACATCCGGGCATGTGGGTGGAAGCATTTGCAGATTAGATTGGTTTGATTTGCCCACGCAGTTTATGCTCTTTGAACACTCGTGACCATTCGAAATCAGATTCAGATGAGACGCTTCAGTATGCACGAGGGAGTACATATCAGTTTGCCTCCTAATTTGTCAACTGCAGCAACGATGTCGGAAACAAAAAATAATGCTGTATTCTATTTTCTTTTTATATAATTGAATTGAAACTAAACCTTCGGCAAAGTAATTAACATCAGTTTTCCAATTTATATAATTCTCATAATAAAACTAATTATATTACTCATAAATGAGGTACCTTTCATTTATGACTTGCTACAAAAACCGCAGAAAAACTTGAAACTTTCAATTACCCCATTTGCTGCAGTCTGTAATGTAACACAGGCAATATACCATAGTCAAACATCTCTAAAACTCTATTTATGAGCAATAAAATGTTTTAGATGACGTCAACGCTACCATTAACTTCAGCTGTAAAATTTTGTTCGGTCTTCTGAGAAACATTTTGTGTGCAGCGAATCTCCCAAGAGACATAGCTCGAGGTGTAATCCATGCAAACATCATTCTGAGTTTTATTACAGAGCGTGTACAAGTCCCATAACTACGAAAGCATGTAATGACGAAAACAGCTAAAATCTACCCATGAATTGAACAGGAGAAAAGAAATGTTAATATCAAGATATAAGTAAACAGTATTATTTTGCATATACCATGCAAATTGTTTTCAGAAGACTTCATTAGTCTCACGTCAAAGCAAAAGACTTCATTAGTCTCACGTCATTGGAAAGCATTTTATTTCTAGGAAAACTGTAAACTATGATACTATTATCACAATTTCCATAAGGAACGTATCAAGGCATTCTCGTATTTCAATGGAACTTTAGAGACCCCATTCGTGGACTCCATGCTCTATTTACATTTTCTTGTCAAACTGATTCGATGGTATTAGAAATCGAATTTTATCCCTAACGAACGTAAATCATGTGACATGCGTCAGAAAATCCTGGATAATGTAACTAGAACTAAAATGTTACGCCAGTATATTATGTCTACGGTTCGAAATCTGGGAGTAAGAATGCAGGTAAAATACAACAAATGGAATAACCGTTCGAACCGTGTAAACGCTTGACCCTTTGAAACTGATTAATTACTTTGCTTCCGGAGTCAACTGTTATGGTCATTAGCCCCGCAAGAGTAGTGTATCCGTAAGTTGAGAGGTGGGGAGGTTTCTTAACCTGATGGAACGTGAGATCGATCGGCAACCTCTCACAACCGACTCACAACACGGTTTTAGAAAATCAAAATCTACGGAAACTGCCATTTTTTCTTTTCTCAAAGATGTTGCTTCATCAATACACCAAAATGAAGTACCCATTGGAATATTCTTAGATCTCTCGAAAGCTTTTCACGTTATTGACCATAAGATCTCAAAATTACCTTCGTATGGAATTCGTGGTATTGCCCTAGATTGGATAACTTCTTACCTTAAACATCGGACTCAAAGAGTAGAAATACCATACTGGCAGGAAAGGACATTACATACTTACATTTCCAATTCTTTGCCAATTGAGCATGGGGTCCCGCAAGGTTCGATCTTAGGTCCTATTCTCTTTCTGTTATATGTAAACGATATGCCCTCGTCAATTAAAAACGGAAGAACGGTTCTGTTTGCTGATGACACGAATGTTCTTTGCAAAAAAGAAGCAGTAAATAGTACAATTTCAGAAGTTTCAAATTGGTTTAATAATAACAAATTAATTGTTAACGAAAGAAAAACTGTTTCAATGCATTTTTGCATCTCAAATCGGAAATCGCATGTTCCATTGAAAATGAACAATATGCAATTAGCTGATGTTGAGGCAACAAAATTCTTAGGTCTTTCAATTCAATCAAACCTCAAATGGAATGTACATATAACAGAATTAAACACTAAATTAAGTTCATTATGCTACGCATTCAGAATTCTTTCAAATTCTGTCAGCCTTCATGCAGCTTGTTGCGTTTATTTTGCAAATGTGCATTCCCGCCTGAGATATGGCATTATATTCTGGGGAAGCTCATCCTGTAGTATTCAGACTTTCAGATTGCAAAAGAAAATTATTCGAATAATGAAAAAATGCCTTCCACGTGATTCCTGCAAGCCTCTTTTCATTGAACTGGGAATCTTACCATTGCCTTGTCTATTTATTTACGAATCTGTAATATTTGTCAAAAATGACCTACTTAACGGAGGGAACATATTTTCATGCAATATTGATATTTACAATTACAACACACGCCGTAGAAATCACGTGCATCAAGTGTCAGTATCAACAGCTCAGTACAAGAAATCAACATACAATACATGTACGTTACTTTACAACGCATTGCCAGATGACATAAAACAATTAAAGTCGATACACAAATTTAAGTTTAAAGTAAAATCTTTTCTGCTGCAAAACTGTTTCTATACAATTAGAGACTATACTGATCGTGAAAAGGAAAAATAATGTGTAATGTAACAAAACAAAGATATATAATGAATTAGTTTACGTTTGCATTGTATACATTTAAAAAAAAATATTTAATACGCCTGTAACAAGTAATGTACTTCAGCTTCCGGGTCAATGACCCCCATCTCGATCAGGTTTTTGTCCAGTTTCCCTGATCCATAGAGCAAATGTTGAGATGGACCCTTGTTTTGCTTCTGGACGTAATATAGCTTCACTGTGCGCACGTTTTGTTGAGCACTCCTATTGCTTGTAGTTCATTTACAGTTGAAATTGATTTTCTATAACTCGGGAAAAAACAATTTTCAAATATTTTGATTTTCTGAAATAATTATTTTCTAAATTCATTTTTTCGGTCTTTTTTTTTAATTCTGGCCCTCAAGAAAATGTGCGCAGATAAATTTCTTTCACCACACGTCATATACAGTTTTTACTGTTTTTTGACAAATAAATAAATAAATAAACCTACACACAGGCTTGCGGAGGTTGCCACTTCCAAGTGACTCCGGGACAAGCTCTGAGCTCTCGGTTCGTCTCCCGACTGTACGGCTTAGTTGGTCACCAGGGCGAGGAAGGAAAAATAGTGCGCGGTTTGTGGCTCAATTGTTGAGAGTACTGCTCCGGTTGATTGATTATTTGTAAGTGCTTCCGGGCGCGTCAACTGATGAGGTCATTAGTCCCGTAAGTGTAGTGCATGTTTCTTCCTTGGGAGACGGCTATGATCATCCCCTGCTGGGTGCTGAGATTCGACGCCGACCTACCGTCGACTAGCGGGTGTTTTCCCCAACCAGTTATCTCCCAACAGCGGGGCGCCGCCCCAGCTGGGACAAGCTCTAAGCCCCGACCGCTATCCCGGCTTCTGTGGTAGTTAGAACCGGGCAAAACGCATTCTATTATCGATCGTTCTCGCCGGCTTTGCTTTCTCAGTCTCGGAGCCTCAAAGGTCGCGCGCGCGCCCCTTATCTGCCTGTTGAAAACTACACGTAGGTCTCACTCCAGAATCGAAACTATCGGAACCGCTCCATTCTCGGCTGTTCTCGTCAGTATTGGCCGGTATCCGCAGTCTCGGCAGAAGCGGCCGCCGCCGGGCGCTCAGCGCAGGCTCGGCGGCTCGGCATCTCGACGCAACTGCGGGACTTAAGGACGTCACGTATTGTGTTGGCAGAACTCTTTCATTTAATTGTCATTGATTAATTATAATCGCAATAAAATACAATTTCAATTTATCTATTAATTGGTTGAAAAGTAGCAATCACTCGATTAATTGCAAATAAATTTAGAGAGAAAATAATACAATTTTTGAAATAATTAAAAGCAAAAAAAGTCCAAAAAGTAATTTAAAATGAACTTTTTAGCAATATCAATAAAACAGAAAAAAAATAAAAACTAAAATAATTTTCATCAATTGTTTTTGCACTGTGCATTATTACACAATATTGAAATTAAGGTTACTAATTGGAATCTCTAATTACATAAATGAACCTCCAGTTTATTTTCAAGTAGGCAAAGAAAGTAATGATAAAAGTTTACATTCCAGAATTATTTATGAAAGCACAGAAATATTTGTTGCGTGAAAAATAATTCATTTTATACCTATTGTTATGTCATTTACGTTTCTTACACATTCGAATGTAAGGCATATTTATTAAAACAAATAACATTTTATATTAATTTCATCATTACATAATAAAAACGCATATGCGAATCAAAATTAAAATGGGCACTGTTGTTACCCGCTTGAAAACGTCATTTCGTCACTGGCACAATTATTGTGTAACAGTTGATGTAAGTCGCCATGGCCTCTTAATTGGGTGAAAACAATTGGCGGCCAAACAACGGTGCCTACTGCAAATCAGCCTATTTAACACCTTGCCCTATCGCCACACACGGATAGAGTTTTCAGAAATTGGAAATACATAATTAATTATAATATACATTTATACACTACATAAAATGAGGGAAAATTAATTATTTATAAAATGTTTGCGCCATAGAAAAAACCCATTAACTTAGTATAAGCCTAGAAATGATAAAAATGAATGTTTTAATTGACTTCAATTCTATCACTGGCATACGAAAAAGATCTAACGTATAATTCTTTCAATTAACAGAACTTTCCTTCCATTTCCTTTTCCTTCCTGGAAGAACATGTAGGACGGTGAGATATCAACGTAGGAAGTCGAGGTAATCGACTTGCCCCCTGAGACGCCAGTGATGTTTTGCAATGCGAATCTGAGGCCAGCGCTCCCCCCCATGACTCATAGGTGACTTCTTTTCTTTGTGTAAAGAATTAAGAGGAAAGCAAGCTTGTGGTATCTAAAGATACAGAATGTCAAATTCAAATACAAATGACATCCTCGGTCTAGATCTAGATAAAAAATAAAGGTTGGTTGTCAAACGGCTGGAATTGGTGAAAGTTGAAATGATTTAAACGTACATTTTGAACCAAACTAGAAGAAAATAGAAATACATTTCAAGAAAAAAGCTTAGAAATTTAAATGTCTTAAAATATATTTACGTGAAAAGGCGAAATAAATATTCGTCGTAATTGTTATGTTTTCATTATTTTTATTGTATACATGTCAAAAGCCGAAGGCTATCTACAAAAATTACAGGTGCCGCTAGATTGCTCGTGCATTGGTCAACGAACAAAACTCGCAAATCGCAAATTTTGCCTTATTCAACAAGACATACCGCCAGACTGCCTCGAGTTTGAGCTATACTAAACGGTGGCGAGAGCTCCGGTGACGCCTCCAGCATTTATTCGACGCGGTCGGCGTACACCGATAACAGGCCAAGTTTCGGTATCGTTCGTTCTCGATAATGGTAGTTCCGGAACTGGCATTCTCCGACACAGTAGTATCGGCGCCTCCTGGTATCGACGCCGAGAACGACGGAACTGAGGGCGTTTTTGTCCGGCTCTAGTGGATGTTAGTGTGTGTAAGGGATGAGAAGAGATATGGAAAGAAAATATTTAAAGTTAGTGGTATAGCTAATAACAACAAACAATTCATGGTTGATTGTGAGGTACGTGTCAAGTTTACCTGTAGAAAAGGGACTAGTGGCACAGACTTTCCCATATTAGTCTTCTATTCTCAGGTCTGGGCTAGCTATTCGGAATTGGCTCTTATTCATGCCAGTTGCCATCTATCGCCGCCCCAAAGCACATTTTTTGACATTTTCTTAATTTTTCGGTTTCCTTATAGTAGAACGGAAATATTAATTTTAGAATATGAAAGAACCCCTAAAACCTCGTTCTAAATGGCAATTTTCTGTGAAAAATTTGGAGCCGTTTTTAAGGAAATGACGTTTAAGCGCTACTAAAAATGCGAAATTTGAAGCTCTTTTTCACAGATAATTTTTTGAATTTTCGAAAACCTTAATTTAAAGTCATTTGAAGCACATTACACTCACAAATATAATAATCTTTACAAATTGCTGGTAATGTGCATATTAAAGATGTGAGAGATCTTTCAAAAAATTACATTTATGTAATTTTTGAAAAAACAAAAAAACTCAAAATAAACTTTACGCTATACTAAAGAGTGTAATTAGCACTATCCGTTACAAAAGTTTCAAGAAAAAATTTGCAGCCATATATGAGAAAATGGCGTTTGAGCGTTTCTGAAAATGCGGAATTTGAGCTACTTTTCACAGAAAACGGTTGTGTTTTCGAGAAACTTTACTTGACATTATTTAAAGCATATGTACTCGTAAATATAATAATGTGAAAAAATCGCCGATAATGTAAATATTAACGACGTGAGAGACAAGTAAAAAAATTACATTTTTGTAATTTTTGAAAAAACCAACCGATAGAGCAATATGGCTTTTATGTCATCTGATAGAGTACATTTACCACTATCCCTACCAAAAGTTTAAAGAAAAAATTTGGAGCCGTTTTTGAGAAAATCTTGTTTTTGTAATTTTTTAAAATTGCACATATTGCACGCAATATTGCACGAAAACTACTAAAATTTTGAAAAACATTTACATGACCTTTATGAAAGAACTCAATATGCAGAACAAATTTTATTTGAAGAAAAAATCTATCTTCAATTTTGTAGTTGGAGAAAGACGCCGAAAAAATTCAAACTTTCACAATTTTCGAAAATTCAGAGTTACCGTGAAAATCGGACCTATGCCATGTTAATAAGTGTATTTTACTCTATTCATACAAGAAATTTAAAGAAAAAATTTGGAGCCGTTTTTGAGAAAATTTTGAAAATCCCCGGGGGCTTCATATAAAGTAA
>JAHLJT010008446.1:45468747-45539697 GCA_031308135.1 Acheta domesticus | reverse complement strand
GGGGAAAATGGCCTTCGCGGCGTCAAGACTGTTGCGTGGAGAGAGAAGACAGGGGTTGGCAATGAGGGATAAGAGACCTAACTACAGCAATCCAGGGTCTTGACACAAAAGTCACATTAAAACATCAATTTTACCGATCAGAATGAGAGATGTTTTTGCATTGATTTACCTGCATTTAACTTTATCAAGCAATATCATTTTCAAACTTGGCAAGAATGCAACCACCGTCTCTTCGTTGCTAAATTTCATTTTTAATTAAGATGATCATTCGTCCACTTCGCAACCATACCCCTACTGCTCTCCATAAATGGAAAAGAAAACAGTACACTTCCGTCTTCTGCCGTGGATTTTCAAGTTTGAGGCAGCACGTGTCGTCATGAAGTGAGAAAACTCTCCAATCAATAGTAGCAGTCGAGACTACAGATGTACATTTGTGTTAAAGTTTAGTAAATTGACACTGATAGTCTGTTAAGAGTGTTTCAAAATTTTTATTGCTTTGTTCTTTTGGTACGCGTTTAAATAAGACGTTTATGAAGAGTAAATGCAAAGATAAAATGTCTACCTCCCCATTATTTGATGAATTAATGAAGATATTACAACATAAATCTTTAAGCATTCATTCCCTTCCCTGTTTTAAAATGATAGCTGGTTTCTGCCATGACACTCAGATCGATTCTTGTAAGTTGAAAAGGACCTTTATTATTATCGTCCTTCCGCCACAAATTATTTTTATTTTTGTCTTTTCGATGAACGTTGCTTTGGAATTTCATTAGAAGAAAAGTTCAATTCTGATGAACAAATGGGAAAAAACCTATTTCTGTTCGGTAATATTGATGTTTGTTCATATGAACTTCGTGTCAAGACCATGAATTGCTGTAGTTACGCCTCTTTTCCCCACGGCCACCCCTCTCACACTCCTTTTTCTCCACGAAACAGTCTCGACGCCGCGAAGGTCTTTCACAAACCGTTTACAAACGGCGACTGCTGCAAGCGCTGCTGTACGAAATATTGTCCGTTTCATTCAAAATCTTGTATCAGAAAGTCTAATTTTATACGAAAATTACTATCAAAATACTAGCATATGATACATCATTTTATTCCTCTTTTCATGATCTATCCATTGCTGATGTTCCATGAAAAAAATACATAGTTCCATTTAAAAAATCAAAGATGATTAAATTTCTCGGAAACTAAAAATATTATAGACAATTTCTCTACGGCATGTTACTTGCTCCATGATTCCGCATTATTCAGCGAAAATTGTATTTCGATATCCTGAACCGTTTAGAAGTTATGTGGGTGGTCCATAGTTGGTGGGACACCTGTATATGTAAAGAGTGAGTCAACAATACAACACAGCCCTTTTCTTCACCTACACTGAAAGATACGAAAATGCTCGTTGCACAGTCGATGGTACAGGCTGAGATTACATAGGTTCAACATATTACATACTTTTTGTTTTATTCCAAAATGTCAACTTTTGAATTGGAAGTGTCCATTTTGCATTGGAGTCGTAAACTAAATTTTGGCATGTCAGAAGAAGCTTAAGAAGACAATTTCAAGAGCAGAGAAACCCACTTTAAAGATAATTCAATGATAAGAGAATTCTACTTTTAAGACAGAATATGGGCTGTCTTAATTTTCAAAGTATAAAATATGGGCATTTTCATCTCTCTTTTAAGCGACCCGCGAAAACGTAGCATGAATATAGGAAACACTATTGGTTCCCGAGCATTTTTCTTTCCTACGGGGAAGAGTCAAAAACCAAAACAACAAATTTTGCGTTTCTCATCGAGCGAGTCTCATCGTTTAGGGTCCCTTCGCACTGAGCCACTCTGCAGCGCATGCGAGTGGTGTGTCTGCCGTCAAACCATTGGTTAAATGGAAGTATTCACACGAGCGGCCTATACTTCGATTTAAACATAGCTGCACTTCAAGGTCACGAGCTGGAAGGAGAGGGGAACACTGTCATCCAATCGGGAGCTTCGTGAGGACTTACATTTTTGGTATTGGGGCTCCTGATTGGATAACAATGTCCCCCTCTCCTTCCAGCTCGTGACCTTCAAGTGCAGCGATATTTAATCGGAGTACAGTCGTGCTGCTCTGGCGCTCAGTGGCGCACTCTCGCCACCAGCAGCGCCGACACTATGCCGCGACACCACCAGCAGAACACCGTCTTAAATTGCGGCCCTTACATTAAGCCGCTCGCAGTGCCACTGAGCTTAGCTGCTTACATGCTGACTGCCTTGTAGCCACCGGCACCCGCTGTGGTGGGACTCACGAATATTTCCTTTCCCACGCTCAGTGGCCCTAGACTAGACGATGGCTGCGTCTAATGGGGCTCAGCACTTCTTGGTGGCGCCACCGAGTGGCTCCGTGTGAAATTTGACTTATTCTACAGCCCCGGAGAGAAATCCAGCAATAGAAGGCATTCCCGTCTGAAAAAATACTCTTCCAGAAATAACTGAACTTGTCTATGAATAGTGAAAATTTCCCATTTACCCTGTGTGGTGTTTTGTAAAAGACCAGAGGTGTGCGCTTTCTGTCAAAGAGCTCATTTATGCTAATATCGTGATATTGTTTAGGCGCACGGGAACAGAGGACATGAGGTGGAATAATAGCAAATACTTTCTCGCATTATTTGTAACTTTTTGTAATTTTCGAACATTTTTATTTCAATGAAAATGGGGACTGCGCCATAATTTAAAGTCCTTTGATATATCCATGGAAACAAATTAAGGAGAACATACGGAGCAGTTTTTGAGCATTTTAAAAATAAATTGCTTCAATTAGAAATTACTGACCGGCTGTCTGACCGTTCGTCCTCCGTCTGTCGGAACAACGCTAGCGGTTAAACCGTTCAGCCGATGTTCTTCAAAATTGATATTTCCAATCGGTCTGGCTTATGTCACGGCCCTTTGAATTTGAAACCGATATTTTAATTTTGGAGGGTACTTTACATGAAGCTTTTGTGACTTTTGCAAATTTTCAAAAAAGTGGCTTCACTGTTTTTAATTAAATTTTGTTGTTGGATAGTGTGAAGGACGTTTCTGAGAATAAAAATGCAGGTCTCGTGTTCTTTGAAAATTCTGATTTTTCGAAAATTACAATAGTTCAACATTTCTTCGAAGTATTCTTGCAACTACAATTACGAAGCTAGAGATTTTTCCCTCAATTAAATCTGTTCTTTAAAGATAGATTTTGAAATACGGTGATGCCTAATTTTTCGAAAATGTGGGTATTTTTTGCGTAATTTTGGGTAAAAATACGGACGAGAAAGTATGTGGAGTGTTGCTATTCAAATGGTGAGGTCACCAAAAATGTGAATGTCAATATAAAAAAACTTAAACGTCAAAACGAAAACCCCACATTTTTTGTGAAAATAAGTTTTATATATTAAGATCAATCTATCAAGAGATAATCACACGTGTCTTCTAATAAGTAGTTTGTACATAATGATAAAATTCCAATGAAACTGAGAAATCGCAGATAACCTGAGCATGTGGAGTTTCTCTATTATATTGCATGGTGTTGAGTACCGCAGATACTGAGCTCGCAACGTAGCTACCTCTTTTCCAGCAACTTCATTCTCCTCAATTCAATTTTTTCTCTTAATCCTGGGACGCCGGATAATTTATCTCCGCTCCGGGTGGACAAACGAAGAACATAGTGTGCCATTAAGCTTTACAGTAAAAGCTTGGACATAAATAAAGCTGTCCGAGCCTCCAGTTGGTTGGATGGGCAGTGCACGCAAATCATGTCTTAAAGGTGGAAGGTTCAAGTCCCAGAAACAGTACCATTCTTTTTTGTAAACATGAAATATACTACTGGCCATCTAAAAAGACCAGCTAGCGTGACGTTTGAAAAATATCACTATTGGATGAGACCATCAATTCATACTCGATTTAGGGTAGTTTCGTTTCGATTTGTGTTGGCAAAAGCCACTGCCAACCTTCACACAATTACATATATATTACATTTAGGTTGTAGTGACAATTTTTACTTTCCCATATACGTAAGTATATACTGAGTAATATACGTACTATAGGGAAAGTAATGTAATGCCGCGTGAAAAGAACGGCAAATTTTCGGCGGAAAAAAATTTATTGCCGGGCCCTGATAACGAAAAAGCGGATAAAACCAGTTGCTAAATTATGAAAAAAATCCCCTAACACATGGTGTAGCCAGAATCCCTCTTTTCTGGGTTCTTGATACCGAAAAAACCAATTGAAAGCAAAACGTCCGTCAGTCCGTCCGTCCGTCTGTGAACACTACTAGCACCTAAACCATACCTAGGATATTTTTGAAATTGAAGAAACCCCTGTTGATCTGCCTCGACTCGAAGCTTAGAGATTTTGAAAAAGATTCCGTAAATTGTGGGATTTACATGAAGCCCCCCCCGAACATTTTCAAAATTTTCTCAAAAACGGCTCCAATTTTTTTCTTCAAATTTCTTGTAAAATAGAGTAAAATACACTTATACAGGTGGCATAGGTCCGATTTTCACGGTTAGCTCTGGATTTTCGAAAATTGCAAAAATTTGAATTTTTTCGGTCTCTTCCAACAACAACAAAATTAAAGATAGAGATTTTTTCTTCAAATAAAATTTGTTTTCCATAGTGAGTTCTTTTATTAATAACATATACATTTTTTGAAAACTTCAGTAGTTTTGGCGCAACATTGCGTACAATATGTGTAATTTTAAAAAGTTACAAAAAACAGATTTTCTCAACAACGGCTCCAATTTTTTTTTTAAACTTTTGATAAAACAGTGCCTAATATTCTCTATGATATGACATAAACTCCATATTGCTCTATTGTTTTGTTTTTCAAAAATTACAAAAACTTAATTTTGTTGACTTAGCTCTCACGTCGTTAATATTTATGCTAGCGGCGATTTGTTCACATTATTATATTCTTAGTACATGTGCTCTAAATAATGTCAAGTAAAGTTTGTCGAAAAATCAACCATTTTCTGTAAAAAGTAGCAAGTTTTCTGTGAAAAAGAGCTTCAAATTTCGCATTTACAGTAGTGCTTTAACGCAATTTTCTTAAATACGACTCCAAATTTTTCAAAGAAAATTGCCATTTAGGAGAAGGTTTTACTGTTCTTTAATATTCTTAAAATAATATTTCTGCTTTACTATTAGGAAACCGAAAAATTAAGAAAATGTCAAAGAAATGTACTTTGGGCGGCGATAGATGGTAGCTGGCAAGAGATTGTGGCAAGTCCAAATACCTAGCCGAGACCAAAGGAAATAGAAAACGAATACGGGAAAGTCTGTGCCATTCTGCAGCACCACTAGTTATATTTAAGTTTTCAACGGAAAATTAACTACTTCACAGATAACATTAAAAGTCATTCGTGTGGAATGTGCCGGACTAGATTGTTATTGTTCTCGCATTTTGCAATTGGAGTTTTCGTAAATCTGCATTTAGTCGTTTCGTTCAATTTATTAATTTTGTGCTACGCGTTATTGTTTTCTTCAGTAATCACAGTGAAGTTTAAGTAGTAAAAGTTAATTTTATTATATTCAATATTAATTTTTCTGAATAAAATTTATTAATAATTGGAAAATAATGAATAGATCAACTATAACTAGGCCTATGCTTAGAATGTCGCCGTTCAAGATAATGCGCATTCAGTTTCTTTCAAAAGGGCAATGAAAATTTATTTTATGGATTGTGGAAGGAACTAGTGGAAGGAGGAGTTCATGTCACCCACACTTGTTTGATAAAACGAATGTCAAAATTATTACTGATAATATTAATGTTTTTTATTTCTAAATCTTATGTCTTAAAACTCAAAAATTTAATTTTCTTAATTAAAATAGTTATGGGTATAGTTGTTTATTATCATTAACTATTAATTGTAGCATAATAAATCTAATTATAGTAATAAATCTAATTTTCTTTTTTCAAATTATTGCATTTTTTCACGTAGATGTGAAGTCTGTTGAAACAATTGTCAACGAACACAAAAAAAAAAGCTCTGACAGAGGTGACATCACTTCAGTGACACTCTGAAGGTGACATTGAAATAATTTTTGTTTTTAGGGGCATGTTTAATTTTTAGCTCGTATTTGAAAAGGGGTCAGATTACAATGATACCATGAAGAGTGAGAATTTTGAAAGGCAAGTGCATAATTCATTTTTATTATGGTCAAATAATGAACTCATTCTTAAATCAATATATTGTTTTCGCAAATTTCCAGAAAGCGGTCCATCCAAACTTTCCTGGCATTAAAGATTTGGAACCTTGCCTGATTACAATTGACAATGCACATCATTGTAGGTTGGTGGAAGAAAACCTTTCATCATGGTGAAAAGAAATAAATTAATGATAAATAACTAGTAAAGATTAAAGGTTGAATTTGAAAATATTATTTTAACAATAAATCTTTTTATAGAGGTGGTTACAACATGGCATGGTGGCATCAAATAATGCCACTGTTGTTCTCTTGAGGCAACTATGTAAGCTTCATAGTAGTCAACTTAAAAGGATTGCTTTCATACATAATTTGCACTTTTAAAATGTTGAACCATGAAAATTTGTTTGAAATGTATTGTTTACTTTTTTCTATATATTTTGTTGCAAACTTTTAGAAGATGAGGAATATGAAGTATGATGCCTTCCTCCATGCCACTGTTTTTTCAATGCCATGGAACAAGTGTGGTCTGAGACAAAATTTTATGTTTCAAGGTCAGGCAGTGGCGTTGGAAGAATTAAACAGGTTTGGGAGGAACCGTTATATCAGGTGATTCTAACTTTTCTAAGTGAATATTTAACTTATGAAAAGCAATATTTGAATATTCTTGGTATTGACACAAGGTCTTAATTACAATTACAAAAACTTGAAAAAAAATAATAGTTTTTTCAAATTAACTGCTGTACATTATTATTATTATTATTATTATTACTATTATTATTATTACTATTATTATTATTAGTTATTTTCACATCTGAGTGCAGATATTTTACAATAATTCTTTTTAGTATCTCTGCTTCTCTTTGTGTAGTCCATATTGCTTATTATTAATATTTATTATTTTCAATATTTATTTCAGTTATTTTTCTTGTAATGTGAAATCTGAAATCATTTATATTTTCATTTTGACACTTATCCTTGTAGGTGACTCCACAAAAGTGGAACAATTATGTAGAGCACACAGAAAGAATAATAAAAGAATATTGATGGAAAGAAATCCAAGACATTCCAGAAGTTGATGAAATTGTAATGAATTCAGAGGATATTTCTGGAGAAGAGGATGACAATTACAGTGAGAGGTAATAGGTATGATATTAATTTTAAGAAGGTTTTTTATCTTTCTGAAAAAAATTATCATGGCAGTATTTCATCATTTACTAACAAAACCTAAAAAGCATAAAATAATTTTCATTTGAATTACTTAACACATGAATGAGAGGGTTGACTGTGTAATTACTGCATGTTCAGGGAGTAGTTTCTAGTAGTGTAGTTAAAATAACATAGTAGAAAATTCAATATTATTGTAAAACTACATACTACAACTACATTTAATATTTATATTGATTGTGTTAATTCCTGTTTCAATAAATAACTTTTAAAAAATCAAAAAGTTCTATTTATTACTATAAATATTTATCTCTTAGGTATTACACCCCATTTAAATGGAGAAGAAATAGATATACAGAAGAATACTGTCTCTGGTAACAACAGACAAGTTAATGAATATTAATAATGATTTTCTTTTTTTATTTAATTTTAAAAGCTAATGAATAATTAAATAGTTAAATTAAATGGATGAATTTGCATTAATATTGACATCACTGGACTGTTAGAAATATCTCATTAGGTCACCTAAAAATTACCATATATACAAATTTAATTCACTTAAATATGTGTAATATTTATTTATGTTCAATATAAATTGTTAACAGTTGAAACCATGAATAAATTGATATTACTACCATCTCAAAAGCATAATTAACACAGAAGACTGACCACATTACTTTCAAGGTTGTAATTTTCAATTGCATTTGACACTTTTTAACATATCTTACGCTCACTCTTATTGATAATGATAACTCTTAATTAACTTAGTTGTTCACTGAGTTTATATTCGTTTATAGGAAAAATTTATTTTCATTCTAAATGAGACATACAGTATTGTACAGTGAACAGTCTCTCAACCGAGCGAGGAGTGTGGATGACAACACACAAAACAAAAGCGAGAGAGTTGATCGGAATAAAAGTTTCATAAGTTGGCTATTCCGACAGTAAATAGTTTATGCTGCCATACTGCGAATCTAGTGCGGCCTAACACGTAGTCAGGACTATAGTTGCAGGTTTTTAAGTGAAACTAGAAAACTTGTTTGCATAAGCTTCAGTATAAAAGGTGTTTGTGATGGATAAATACTCCTGCCAACGCCGGATTACTTCAGCTAATGATGCTACAGACGATGCCATCTCTCGCTCCCTAGGGCTTTCCCTCACCCCGATTCAACATCAATTCCCACGTTTTCACGCACTTGCAACCCTCTAATTCAACGGTGGCGCTCTTTGAGTCAATGGCGCTTTCAAACACCGAGGCCCTTTACTAATGTTTATTACAAGAGTACCACGTATACATTTTCGACCTGGATCATAGGAATCGGTAGGTGATTATTTATCATTTTCGCGTTTTGTGGCGCAAATTACAACCGTCTCACCCCCGACGAACATTGGCCTTTACAACGGCGCCGGGTGAACCCGATTTAACCCCTTCTCCCGAATCCCCGGGATATTAGCATACTCGTATCAACGCGTCGCACGCACTGCGTGTTGCACGACGCATATAGAAAGCAATCGCGCCGGGAGCTGGCAATTCAATTACCTCAATTAACGTCACGTTCCACTCGAGATGTTTAGTTATTAGGGTAGGGCAGCAATCATTGTTGATGGGTTCACAGCGCAGTCAATTTATGCATAATTCGTGCCACCTCGATTTCAGTGCTTTCGCTTTTTCTCGCGCGTTCGGATCAATTTCGTTGTAAGACACTGTGTATTATGTAACATGGTTAAGAAACGTTGCTAAATGACTGATTTTTTTCGATTGACAGTCACAGATTATTATTGAAAATTCCGTTAACATTGAAAATTCTATAACAACGTAATGACAGTTCCTGGAAGATTCGTCGGATTTTATAGAAAAATAGGTAGCTGGTAACGTAATCGCGATAAGAATTTTAAACAGAGTCCGAGGTATTCATGAGTTAACTGACTCCGTAGAACATTCTATTGCACTTGCAGTATTGTTGATTGATTAGTGTTTAGAGGGGCGCCATATTTAAGGTCGTTAGTACCGTAATTTTAGTGATTGTTTTTATCGCAAAGGTGGCAATGATCGTATACCGCTGGCTGGTAAGATCCGGTGCCGACCTACGTCGGCTTGCGGGTATTGCAACCAGGTACCTCCCCCCAGCATGGCACGGACTCAGCCGGAACAAACTCTGATCTCTCAACTGGTCTCCCGAGATGTTCAGTAGTGGAATGCGTGTGAGTGAAATTGTAAGTGAAAGTGCAAGTAAAGGATGAGGAAAGTAGAAGAAAGAGGAAGGAAAGAACGCGTGCGGTCCATGGCCCTTTTATTAGGATACTGATCCGTCGTTCGCCTGTGGTTGATTGGAGAAACCACGGAAAACTACCGATCAGCGCAGCCGATCGCTAGAATTCTCCTCCAGGCAACAGCTGAATTCGACCTAGTCATCTAGCAGGGTCAAAAACCCTGCCACCTGATGGAATGTACTATGCTATATGAACTGAATTGATGCCTTATTTTACGTGGTGAGAGTCAGGCCATGAGGCCTGCTCTTCCGGCTAACCACGCAAAATTTCGCTACGCTCCTTTCACCAACTTGCGGAGAAAGAATTTCTTGGGCGACGAAACAGGGGATTTCAATTTAGCTCAGAGGCTTCATTTAAGCTTGCTGATATTTTACATGCAATAAATCTACTAACATGGAACAGCCGGCTTTACTTTCCCACCGAAGGAAGGCGTACAAAGGATTTTTTCGCCCTGAAAACTCCATGACTTCGACCAGGTTTGAACCCACAAACTTGCGTTTAACAGCCCGATACGCAAACGGTAACACAATCGACGCCGCTATAGGCGGATATATAGTACAGATGCATAGTAAAGAATATAAAAAAAGTTGCTGTTAAATAGATGGCCTTTTCTTTGAATTCTGTCGCATGACGTCAGTTGTGTCATATGCACTGACGAACTACGTATTACAATTCAATCGGTACGCACAATATGAGAATAGGAGAAATAAGAATCAAATGCGTATTTTCTATTTCGGTCAAAATGCAATCTATTTCTTATTATTTCTGTGCGCATTGAAAATTAGGAATAAAAATATTTTTGGAACTTTTTCCAGTTCCTTGGTATTTATCAAAAGTATAGACATCTATCAGAAGGCCGGAGGCTGCATAGTTTTCTTTCAATTTCTGCGCAATTTTTGGAAATTAATAATATGGATTTGGTCTACGATTACAACATATAATGAAGCAGTAAGTATGTATATTATTTGAACTGAATTCGAATAAGTCATTGTTCGATTTGAGATTTTGTAAGTGTACCACATGGCAAAGTTATTAACGTCTTATTATTCACTGAAATTGCTGATCGTGTAAGTCAATACCAGTTTCTTAAGATTGCCATTACGTTTTGTACATGGAAATTGCATAAAATGCGTTTCCAAGTATCATTATTTCCATTGAAATTAGTATTAAAAAATTCGTGCAATTCCTTTTTCCACTTTTCAGAAGGTGTGATGACTACACAAAGTCGATCACTAGGAAAATGGAATGACATTTTTCCAACCCCAGCAGTCCGTGCATAATATAGTAAGATCTATTCCTATGCGTCTTTTCTTGTTCGGTCTCTTAAATGGTGGAAGTTTTCCTCGATGGATATCGGAAGCGAACTTTATACGAGGGCGATTTTCTCTCTCCCACAGCTGATATTAAATTCTTCTCTCTTCATCACTTTCCTGTCTTTTGAGCTGAACCTGGGAAATGAAGCCCTTGTAGAAGTTTGAAGGGGCTTTTCAGGCTTCGTGCGTGAACGCAGATAAAGGAAGTGAACAATGCGATCCTCCAGTGAACACTGAAGGCTCATCGACCTATCGCTCTGAATCCGATAATGGCAACTCGATAATGCCGATGCAGGTCATGTTAACTGCTATTTCAGTTTTTTATTATATTCCCGGGTTGGTGCTACGTGATTATTAATTGTAATAATAGTGTTTCACGTATCATTTCACACAATAGCCGGGTCAAATTCATTACGACCGATTACGTGCACAATAAAACGCTAATGGTATTGTTTATCAACCGTTAGGGGGAGATTAGCTAGTCGAATTTTGTCGCTCGAATTCCGTATGCTTTCATCCGTATAGAAATATTAACACTTCTCTCCTTAGTTCTTTCCATTTTTATCCATTTACGTTGCAAATTCCAAAAGCCACAATGGACATTCTGATTCTTTATATGAAAACAATTTCTATACCTTTTTGAAAATCGCTGAACTTAATTATGATTCTATTATTTACTGATTATTGCTTACACAAATACGGATTCCCCATATTCCACGTAAATTATCCTCTATGGATGGGATTCGCACTCAGATTGGGCGTCAGGTTGAAAAATATAATTTGCATTTATGAATTCATTTGTTTATTGCTTGCTCTGTTTTACATATCAGTGCTTGTGCCTTGTATTGTATGTAACAAGATTCAGATTGAGGAATTACCAAGCCATTCACTACACTTTTAAAATAAAGATTGCTAAGATAAAAGCAAAAATATCCATGACAAATAAAATAATTGAGAAGTGTAGTACTCATTTTCACCATAGTTAGCACGAATTATATAATGTTCATTTTATAATTATTAAATAAAATTATGTGCTCTTGAGATATGATTAATGACACAACTTTGATAGACCTTAAAATGATTTTTACAATTACTTTTTGGACATTGCTGACAGTTTTGTAAGATTTTAAGAATTAAATATTCTTCTATGCGTTTATTTATGATTATTTGTGAAGATAATCTTTCTGGAACTCAGCACGGATGAAGTTAGTAGTCTCTTTTACCTGTGAACTACGTCTTAAGTTGAATGATACATTTGCAACTTAAAATTGCAAATTTGAAAGTTACTTTTTTAAATGAATCTGAGAATAGATTTCTTTACATCAAAAAGTAATTGCAAAGAAAAAGAACAGTATGAAGTCACTCTTCCTCTGGGAGTTCAGGGTTATTCATCTGAGTCAGCACGACGAAGTAAGAGTACGATCCCTGCACCAGCTGCAACAGCCAAGGAACAAAAATTACAAATATCTCAATACATCACAAGAGGTGCTTAACAGGGGTCAAATCTATCTGAAATGAGGTTAAAAATATGATATTGATTCGGAAACCGGATCTGACTTACTAAGTATTTTTACAAGAATGTTCTAAGAGCACTATCTTTTTGATCTATCAATGAAAAATATGTATCTCTGCGAGCATAATCCTCTCCGGCATTCAGTATGCGCCAGGGTGGAAAGATATGGGTGAGCTTGTCCGGGGCCACGATTTTTGCTCATTCTGCACAGCAGCAGATTTTGCCACAAAACACGCGACCACAACACAGGCACTTCGTTTGAAAAGCCAAACCAGACGCTGGCAGCCACGCTCTAAGGAGAGCGAGAAGTGATGAGAAACATTTTGAAAGTGGTATAATGTGACAATTTTCAATGAAAAATAACACGAGGAAGGTGTAATTGAAATTTTTAAAATGCAATATTTTAGAAAAAATGTGTTCGTATGTCTCATTTTATTGACTTGTAACAAAGTGATAATTTTGGTATTTGGCTACATTTACAATTCCCTCTAATTTTGTGACGCAAACTGGTGCTTGAAGCTCCTTGGCTGAAGTCTGATACGAAGCGCAATAGTGCACCCATGTCTTTCCATCCTGGTTTTCGCCAGAACACTTGAAGAGAAAATTTCTTCACTATTTTAAACCAACAACTGAAAAAAACAATTTTATACATGCCAATATTGGTAAATCACGCGATAAGTACTGAATAATCATCAATTGGCATTCGAAATTACATTGAAAGAAGTATGTCAATGATCTGTAAATCTGAATTCATGTAGATACATATCAAATTACTTGAAGCTTTCTACGAAACGACTCATCTTTCACATACACACATACACAGTCTGCGTCCAGGGTTGGTACTTGTGACCCACCATACCGAGATGAGAGTCCAGAATGCTCAATTTTTGCCTACCACATAGACCGGAATCTCCAGTTGAATCTCTTTAGCGGTCGCATGCCATTTCATAATACCATCACCTTCTCTTTTATCACTTATTTCTGCTAAGAATTATTTCCGCTGTTTCGGTTCGGATTTTCGGCATTCGAGATAAAGTGAACTAAAAAGTACAAATGTACTATAATATAACGTCTACATATCTTTAATTCTGAGCTGAGTGTCCAAGATATCAAAACAAAATCCTTCTGTACGAATTCATTGGAAAAAAAATTGTTCGTAATTGAAAAAAAAATGCAGAATGAATATTAAATTAATTCAATGACATTCATTATTGAGACATTTCTATTTTATTTATTAAATTTGTCTTTTGTTTATTCCGTTATTTAAAGTCTAAAGCCGAAAACTGAATGCAACATTTGGACGAAAAACCTGAACGGGAAAACCCTATTTAATACATTTACTTTTGCAGGTCGCTTTTCACTTTTCCGTTCGATATTTTCTTTTAAGGGATCATAAAAATTTCAGGGAAAATGAACATTTTAGGGTAAACATGGAGCTGGAAAACTCTGACGGAACATAACCCAAATAGGCTAAACGAGTGCCAAGCAAAAATTGCATGTTGTTAAGAAAACACACTAATAAGATACCATTATCATAAGAACTAGCGGAAAATAAATGTGAAAAAACTGCCTTCTGGTGAACCAATTGCGAGTAGGATATCAAACATTCTTCGAGTTCGGGGATGTTCGGAAATGGCTGTCGCACCAATTACATACATCTCAATCAATAACTACTCTCATAATTCGGTCACCTCGGAAAGAAGAGAAGACGCTTCGTCTCTTACCGTGAGGAAGGTCTCCCTGGACAGCGTGTAGAACTTGCCCCCGGTGAGCTCGAGCTCCTTGCAAGAACCCTTAAAACGCTCATTGTGCATAAATAACTATTGTACCTCATTCAATGGCGTCATTGCTAACTCCTGGTCTCCTCAAAAAAAAAAAAAAAAAAAAAAAAAAAAAAAAAAAAAAAAAAAAAAAAAAAAAAAAAAAAAAAAACCGCTCCGTCTCTTACCGTGAGGAAGGTCTCCCTGGACAGCGTGTAGAACTTGCCGCCGGTGAGCTTGAGCTCCTTGTGCGCGTGCTCCATGACGATCTTGAGCGCACTGCGCACGCGCGCGGACGCGTCGGGCCAGCCGCAGCCGTACACCGACCACCGCACGTTCTCCTCCTGGGCAGTGACGCGACATCGATGACAAAACATCCATGTTAGCAAACATCGATGTTCAAAATTGAAACATCAATGTTAAAAGTACGTAGACTAAAATCCATCGATGGTTTTCAACATCGATGTTCAAAATACATCGACTAAAATACATCGATGGTTTTCAATGTCGATGTTCAAAATACATCGACTAAAATCCATCGATGGTTTCATCGATGTTCAAAATTAAAACATCGATGTTAAAATACATCGACTAAAATACATAGATGATTTTCAACATCGATGTTTTTAGACTGGTTTAGTCACCTCTAACATTAAAGTACGTGCAATAAAATTTAATTTCACAGTGTTTGTGTTTATCAATTCGCCGAATAAGGCTACGAGAAGAAGGAGCAGACCCTATCCCCACAGCGTACATTTGTTGACGCATCTCAATGTGCGAAATGAATATGAGGAAAGAGGAAATTTAAGGGCATAGAGTTCATCTGAGGCGATACAGTTGGGTCATAGACTAAGGATGTATACATCTTTACTCTATGGTTGGGTGGATGAAGGCAGTACTAACAGCGTTACTCTGGTTCCAAAACATAAACCAATTGTTGTTGTTTTTTTCTTCATATATTAATTTTTAAAGTTTTGTGATCATGAGAATTTTTCATTCAGAAACAAAACATCGGAAAAAGAGAAACATCGATCAGAAAATATCGATGTTAAAAACATCGATGTTAGTGAACATTGGCGTTAAGAAACATCGGCATTAATATATCGATGTTTAAAACATTGATGTTTTGAAATAATCGACATTGATGTTGCATCCCCACTCCTGTGAACGTGGAGCACTAGGGATACGATATCGTCAACAATACATTCTTGTTTATACACATCGATGGAGCAGATTGACGAACTTCTAGAAGGGGGGCTAAGGGCGTCAACTGATACCACTGCAGTGCTTCTCACCGGGAGGTCCGAGGATTAGAGTCTCGACTATGGGAGGATTTTCGACACTAAACAACACGTTTTCGAATTCAGCCGCTGTTTAGAGGAGAATATTAGCGGCTAGGATGCTCTGATCGGTAGTTTTCCTTGTTTTTTCCGATCAACACCAGGCGAATAGCGATGCAGTACCATAACAGGCCACAGACCACGCGCGATCTTTCCGTCCTCTTTCCTTTCCTAACCTCGACACTTAATTACACACATTATATGCACTGCGTTACCACTCTTGACGGGAGACCAGACAGGAGCATAGACATTGTTCCGCTGGGGTAGCGCCACGCTGGTGGGAGATACCACGTTGGGGATAATCCGCGCAAGCCGGCGTGTGGGTCGACGCCGGATCTCGCCGTTCAGCGGGGGGAAATCGCCACCCCTCCCGCGATAAACGCATGCACTACAGTTACGGGACTAATGACCTTAGTAGTTGACGTGTCCGGAATCACTAACCAATCACTAAATCGATCCTTTGGGAGCAGATTGAGGAGAAGGTGATTGGAGGGGATGCGACATCGATGTCGATGTTTTAACGACGGTGTTTTGTGGTCGATGTTTCTTCGTGGTTGATATTTTATTTAGTTTTGAAACATCTATGTTCAAAATTAAAACAGCGATATTAATAAAACATCGCCACAAAAGGATCAATGATTTTAAATATCGGTGTTTATAAAACTGCATTAGTAATCCATTAACATTGGTTACTAATTTAGTAGTGTTAGGGGAGTAAATGACGGCGGTCGTGTTTATTAATTTTTAATTCTTATTTAACAGATAAAAACTGAAATATAATCAGATTTATTAGACCGAAATATTCTTATCTCATTGAATAAAAAAAATCATTTATCGACGACGAAATACCTATGTTAATTATTTTTCACTCACGGTCACGTTGGTCTGAAGAATATCCAGAGAATGTATATCTCAAAATTATTACAAGTTTTTATTATGATAATATTTTTTTCATTCAAAAATAAAATGTCGCTCACGAACCACGTGGCCACAGGACGGGCACTTCGTTGGAAAAGCCAGACCAGACGCTGGCCGCCGTGTTGCATGGAGATTGAGAAGTGTTCAGAAACATTTTGAAAGTAGTACAATTTTCAACGGTAACCAACCCAAATAACACGATGAAGGTGCACAATATGCAGTATTTAAAAGAAATGCTTTCTAAATCTGTTTCAATGTCTTGTAACGAGATTATAATTTCACTATCTGCATGTATTGAAAATTCTCGCTAATATTGTGACTCAAACTGCCTCCAATCACCGTGCGGCGTTCTCCTCACTCTGGCGCATCTCCCCAGAGGCACAGACTACGGCCTAAGTTCTAACTCTGGAAAAGGATTTATAGTTACTAGTGAGATCCCGTGCGATTAAATCGCACGGTTAGTCAAATAACCAAACTGTTTTCTGCTTAATTCTTTTTTTGTATTCCAGCATTATAAACAACCTAACCTCACTAAGATCACTAACCTCTCATATTTCAAGATTTCTATTCAATGTAGAAAATCACGTTCACGTGCTTACACAACCTACACTAAATTGAAACAAACAAAAATGCTTGAGATTGCATTTCCCGCCACTGGCCGAGTGTAATTTTCTTCCGATAGATCGCGCGGCAATCAGATATTACAGATCCCGAATTACTACTTTTTTTAATATTTAGGTATTTTTAACGCCCTTTTTCAATACGAATGTCACATGTGCAGGTGAAAAGAAACACGATTTTTCAATCCATTGCTTCTTTATACAGATCGGTTTCGTATGTCGCCCAATTTATTGAAAAGACCAAACAGCCCTTTGAGAAATAATATATAAGATTACTAAGTGTAGTAGTCTAGTAGCAGCAGCAGTAGCCGCAAATTGCTGAATATAAAACTTTGCTACGCACATGATAAATCTCGCAGGTTTCCGACTCCCCCGAAGTGGAGGATTGGGAGCAGTAACCAGCTGCATGAGTTTCTTCAGAAAATCCTCCTCGTTAGTGCCAAAGGCTGAGTAGGGGAGTGGTGGGTTTAATTTAAAAGATTATTTCCAAAGTAATACATGTTTTCAAAGTTACTCAAAGAAATACGTATATTTCTGATTCAGATATGGTTCAGGATATAATTCAACAGTTTTCGAATACAGTTTTACACAGGAGAAACGCCAGATTAGAACATAATATTTCCCGAGCATTATGGAGAAGCGTCTTGGAATACATTGATATGTAAAACTAGAAAACATACGGAAAAAGAAATACTTCACTTTGGAAATCTGCTCATATTTTGGATATACTGTAAGAGATGAAGGAATGAGCCTCCCGTGTGGAAAATGACAGGGCGCCCTTGGGCCTCCAGTGTGACCAAGATAAATTACAAATAGTCTTATGTACACAACTACATTTATAGACAACAGTCTATAAATGTAGTTGTGTACTAAATACATAGGAAGTTGGCCACTAAATACATAGGCAATATCTAAAAAATATGTTGTATTTCTTGTTAAAACAAATTGTCCTGTTTTCAGTTTTTTTAACCGTCTTTTGTCCAATCACCCGTTTAGGCCCCATTTCTGGAGAGTGATTTCAATCCATTTAATCGTTTGTATGCATAGAAGAAAAAACATTAGATTTATTTCTTCATTTCTTGCTACATATTCACATTTCAACTAAATCAGACAACAAAGAGGTACGTCTCGGAAAATTAAAAAAATTAAAATTAATTTAAGCGGAAAGAAAAATGAAAGAATATGGAGTTACCTCTGTCTGCGTCATTTTTCAAGCGTCCTTGGCTCTATCCGAGGAAGACAAAATTTGGAAATATGTTTTAGATTTTTTTAAAATACAGATTGAAAACCCTAAGTATTCATGTAAAGCACCTCTAAAAACCAAAATATCAGATTTAAATTCGCAGACCCTTGAGTTCGGCCAGATTAATCACGAAATATCAATTTTGAAGAAAATATGAACGGTTTAGCACCGAGCGTTGACCAGAGACGGACAGTCAGCCGTTTCGACGTCAACCAATCTTTTGGTATCAAGGGTCGACAAAACGCGAATGCCAACTACATAACGTGTTAGAAGAAGAAATTCACTAAATACAGAAACAAAATGTATCCGCTTTTACTTTCTCGCTACATAGTACAGAGAAAGTTATAAAATACTGTGCGAAAAAAACGGCGAATATTCGAGAGAAAATCTCTTATTACAGGGCCCTGGTAACGAAAGAGTGGATAAACCCACTTGTTAAATTTAGAAAAACCTCTAACATGTTATGTAGCAAGAGATATTGTCAAGAAACTGCGAAGCAAAAACAGAAGCGTTTCACAGCAAAATTGTATATTACTTTATCTAATTTAGAAGACAACGGTGGTGTTTTCTTTTTCTATAAAATGACCCACTTATAATTGAATTAATAAGGATTACGAAAAGACAGAAAATTATTCTATGTGAAATAATCATAATACTATCGTAACCTTTCAGTTTTTCGTTTTTTTAACGAATAAATTTTGTTGTATAACATTATACAAATTTGTAATTACAACCAATGGAATTTGGATTTGCAATTTCTACTAAAGGGAGGAATTTGGCGGGGAGAAGATGTGAGAGGTAAACAGGAGCAGTAAGATGAAGAAATACTGAAGTCACGAAAGTGGAATTAACGTTTCCTAGATACTGCATTACATCTAGATTTGCGCACGGCATTCGAGAATTCATTGAACGTTAAAGTAAGGACCACCCCAATATCCACAATTTCTATGTTAACGTGAGTACTGCATATCACAAGGAACAATTATCGGCTGCATAGCAATGCCGATAAACTTCAATTTTTGATAAGCAATGAAGAGAGGGAATGACGCCCAGATCACATAATGATGTGGAAGCCTCATTTAACTGGTTCGCGCATCAAGCAGTAGAAGGAGATTTGTACTTTCAACAGCGGTAGGTTTGCATTCTTTGAATTAAATATTCATTAACTAAAAAGTTCTGAGTAAGGTCTCAAATACTCAAATATTTACAATCTAATATTATGTAGTCTTGTTTATTTAATGCCACACGAGTCTCAAGTTGTTTGTTTGAATATTAGCTTATTACAGGTTAGTAATTTGTGAAATTAATAATTAATCAAATGAGAAGATTGAGTGATTAGTAAAGGCTTATTGGCTTATGTGATAGTGTAATTACGTGTGAATATTATTGGTGTTACTAGGTCAATAAAATTTGGTTTAGAATTCATTTGTAATAATTGGTTAATATTATTTGATTGTGGGAACAAATATAATGAAATATAATGAGGATTCACAAACTAGTTAACTCTCTCTGATTTTCACTGTTGGTGTTCAATCATTTGCAAGAGTAATTCATATTTAAAGCAAGATATTAGTACTAGTCACACTTTTTGGAATTTTTCTACAATTAATTGACGAGCCTGTAAATCCTTTTGAGAAATTTATATTCAAGAAAGTTAACAATATTTCATTGAACAGGTCACTACAAATAAGTGAATGGTTTATTCGATAAAAGAAGGAGAATTTTTGTAAAGCTTAAATATAAGGATACATTTTTGAAAGGTGTTTGTTTCATATGGCAAATGCTGAAAAGCAACATGTGGTAAAGGAATAAAGATATGAATTCACACAAGATGTTCCAATTCATTGTGTAACCTGTTGTTCTTGTGTGTATGTGTGTGAATATGAGTCACAATATAAGTTTATGTAGCTGCCGATTGATCCAAAATTAATTGTATAAGAGGGATGAAAAGGGCCAGAAAGAGAGGTCAAATTTGGGAAAAATTCATTCTCTGACATTATTTTGAAATTAGGTTTCCAAACTGAAGTCCCAAAATGTATATCTTTTTAAATGAATGATATTAGGTAAATATTTTGATTTGTAATACATCAACTGTCAACAATCAATGTAATATATTAACTGTCCACACAATTAAAAATTATATCAATTTCTCTGTTTAGTATCAATTCTCTGAAGAGGCCAAATTTATTTTGATGAAACGTCAGAAATAAAGAAGAAAGGAAACACATTATTTTTAGCTTTCATTGATGAGTATTTATAGTCTCAATCTACACACCCTTTTCATCCTTCTAGTACTATGTGCCATGTTGCACAATTACATTTTTACTGCAATTTTTTACGAGGACTTATAGGAAAACGAAGCCATAACCAGGATACTATTACTAACTCCATCTATTCCACCGAAATGCCCCATTACATTCTGTTAATAATTACGATCACTCAGATATTCAAACAATTGGCTCTCGTGAGTCAAGGTGTCTCAGTCATTGCACTTTTAACGTGAAGCGAGTAATTAAAATTGAGTAACAGAGCGATAACTCGAATTTGTCGAAAGGTTCCAACTGGCACATCCTTTGAATTAGTGTGAATGGTTGCAACATCCTGCGATGTTTACATTTTCTCTTAATTTGCAAATATTTTCAAGAGTTTCCGGCATTTTTTGGATGCAAAATTATTTAAAATCGCAATTAAGTTGTTACGATTATTTGGGGACTTATACTATTCAATATTACTTAAACTAAACTAAGAAAATTTTGAACATTCTTTTCTCTTCCTTTTTAACGTATCACTAAAAGCTTCAAGAACATTGTTTACTAATACATTACCAGAACCCATTATAAATTCTTTTCTCAAAATAGCAAAAGTTTCTAAAATTAAACAACTTCCATTATTTTTTGCTACCACATGGTCACTTCATACTTTTTAGTTGGCAATAATTAATGTAATTCAAATGAACTGAACGTTCACTTTCTATTTATATGGAGCGTAAATAAACATAAAATAATTAACTATTTGCACTTCATAACTTTGTCAGAAATTTTGGAGCGATCAAAACTGAAAATAGAAGCGATTTCCAAAAAAAAGAAAGTTTTTATAATTTTTTTTCTAAGAACAGAAACATGAAGATATAACTTTTTAAGTAAAATAATGGATTTTGTGAGAATTTCGAAGTACTTTGGCCCGAAATTTGAAAGAAAAAAAATAAATTCTGAGTTCTAATATTACAATTCGGTAATCACTTGCATTTAGTTTTGTAGCTATTATCGTTGATGGAATGCCAGCCCATCGCCTGGTCTCCGAAAACGGGAGTGGGCTACGATGGGGAAGATAGGATCGCGCCCTGTCCAAGTCCCGTTTGTAGGGATCTTTGCGAGACACTGAAATTGGTCGGAGATCACGGGAACCAACGATCAGAGCAGCCGGTTTCCAGAATTCTCACCCAGGAAACGGGCATTGTGCGGCTCATCTCATTAGCTGGTGTTGAAAATTCGTCCCCGGGCCTCAAACGAAGGAACTCCTAATGCTTGAGTGCCGACGTCGTACGGTATTGCAACCGCGACGGGAGATAAAATCAGCCAAGTAATAATAAAATATATTCTTCTATTAGCTAAGTAATTTACTACACTTAGCACTTTTTCCCGCAGTTGATTGATTGATCGTGATTCCGGAGGCTACAGAGACCATTAGTCCCGTCAGTGTAGTGCGTGTTTTATCATCGGGAGTGGTGGCGATCATTCACCGCTGGATGGCGAGATCCGGCGCCGACTTACCGTCGACTAGCGGAGTTTGCCCCCATCCAAGAATCTCCCAGCAGCGGGGCACCGCCCCAGCCGAGACAAGCTCTCAGCTCCCGACCGGTCTCCTGGCATGTGTGGTAGTGCATTGCATGTTAGTGTAAGTGCGTGCGTGCGTGTATGTGTGTGTGTGTGCATGTGTAAGGGGTGAGGACAGGACAAGGAAGAGGAAGGAAAGATCGTGAGCGATCTGTGGCCTGATTGTTAGAGTACTGCTCTGGCATAGGGTACTGTTGATCGGAGGAACCATGGAAAACTACCGATCAGAGCAGCCGGCCGATAGAATTCTCCTCCAGACAGCGACTGAATTCGACCTAGCTGACAAGCCAGTGTCGAAAATCCTGCCGCCATCGAGACTCGAACCTAGGACCACCCGGTCAGAGGGACTGCAACGCTATGAGTTGATGCCCTGCGCCATCTCTCCCGGTACTTTTTTCCGCAGTTAAGTTCCTAAATTTCCTACAACTGTTACACATAGTATACTATCTTACTTCGAGTTCAATGCACTGGAAATAAGGTAACACACATTGGGAGGGGGAAAAACACCTTGATCCCTGCTCACCACCGGGCGAATTATAAATACTAAAGCAGAATGCATGCAAAACACAACAGCCAAACGTATTGTGCGAGGAATCTCGAAATCCCATCTACAAGGCATGTAACAGTTCTAATCCGCGCTGTTGATCGAAGTTCGCGGGGGGAATCGCTGCAGGCAGCGCCTTCGCACTAAAAGCTCCGAAAGGCCCTGCTTCTCTCGAGGGCTTCTTTTAAGTTTGTGGCGCGCGGGGAGGGGGCGGGGGGGGGGGCGGCGCCTGCGGCCCGGGATGGAGGACGTGCGTTTTTCACACGAAACGCGCAGCTCCATCTTTCCGCGCTGAGAGGTGCCACGAGAGCAGCAGCGCGAGGCAGGCTAGTCGACAGACTGCGGAGGAGGTCACCTCGGACATACAGCTTGCTGAAGAGTGACTATTCTTTGTGAGTTGTTCAGGAGCGTACGAATACTGGGTTGTTGCTAGTTGAATTTCTCCTTCTTCATCTTCTTAGAAGGCAAGGACATATCACCACATATCATAGGCATAATCAGCTTAGGGTAGGTGGGGACCACCCTCTTAAAATTGGGTAATGAGCACAAATTATGAAATAAAGATAAAAAATAAATTTATGAAATATGTTGAACTATCACTTTTTAATAAAGACACGTAACTTATATAAAAGTACTTACTTGTGGTACTGTAGCTATTGTAGCCCATTCGTTTCGTTGGAATGAAAATATTACATCTAATAGTCTCTTTAAAATAGCTTTAAATGTTCTCCCTTGTGTTTTTAATCACCAAAACATGTTTCTAAAACAGTCGTACATTTAATACTAACCTAACTGAATTAGGCCGCCTTAAAAACGCTTACACTTTGGCAAATATTCTGTCTACGTCCATGTCACGTATTGAATAACATTACCCAAACCATAATTGATGAATTCATAATTGTTCAAAAGACGGGTAACGCTGAAAATAATCCATGACAATGTGACCAGATTTTTAAAAACCAAACGAGACGTTAGGACTTTTACTTGACTAAAAGACTGATCAAAACGGGACATGTGCACCATAAGGAAATTTTTGACTCGAAGACAACCAATAAATGGTCAAAAAAGAACATTATACTTGGGTTTTTCTTTCTTTCTTGGCGCACGAGGGTGTGTCAATAAAATGGAATATCTCACGGTATTTCGCGTCGTTCTCCGTTGTGCCGCCAGGAGTCGCATGATCGCCAGCACTGCTCGTTACAGTCGCGATCATGCGATTCCTAGTGGCACTACCGACAACTACGTGAAATATCGTGAGATATTCCATTTTATTGACACCCCCCTGTGCGTCAAGAAAGTAAAACCGAAATATAGAATGGAGCATTAAAAACAAAAAACTATACTCATTTGTTTTATTTGCACTTTTATTCGTTATAAAGTTGCTTCGTATCCCTAAATTAAAATTGCTTGCTGTGGTACAGAATCTCTCAGAAGCAGAAATTTGCATTATTGAATTTCTCGGTAAAGATATCGATAGCGATAAAGCTTGAGCAAGCTGAAATGATGCGAGAGCTCATTTTCTTTTTCTAGAAACTTGGGTCTCCGGGAGAGCAAAATGCGGAGCCAACGAACGTCTACGAAGACTGCCGAGCGGAAATCGAGCGTTCGGAGAGCTTGTGCTCTCCCGAGACACAAGTTGCCAGATGATTAAATGCGTTGCCAGATGATTAAATGTATATCCCAGTACCAACCTTCAAAACTGGTACTTTCACTACAATTCCTGGTACAATTGATTTTATTTCTGAAATTGTTGAAACAACTAAATTATGTTTATTACGCAACAATTATATTCTTAACGCGAACAGGAAGACAGTTAAATTTTACTAGATATCGCTTCATTTTATATCGATAAACTAAATGGAAGACTACCTTTTTCCACTCTAACATGTGCTAGGAAAAGACCTTCCTATGTCTCCCATTATGTTTTTATGGAGTTGTTTTTACCAAAATCATAGAAGTATTAGTGTTAGTTTTAAATTACTGAATAAAAATATTGTACGAATGTTAAATCGTATATCAATTACAATATTCTTAAAATCCTGGTATTTAAGCGTACCAGGATGCCTTCAACCTGGTACATGGTATATTCATTAAAATCCTGGTAAAATTACTAGGATCCTGGTAGGTCTGGAAACATTGATCATGTACATTAGTGTCGGCTGTAGAGTTTGAATCAAAAGTTCCTTCCTTGAATCAAAATTTTTCCCGCAGAATTGTGACGCTCCACTACGCGTGTCCCAGTTGAGGACGAGGCTCGGGCCTTCCGCCCTCACGTTATCATAAAACATCTTTGAGTGTGTCCAACTCATAATTACCAACGCATTTTATGCGAACACTCACCTTAAAAATCATTCAGCGTGTATCAATCATTGTAATAAACAGTGTAAAAATCATTTAGCGAGTAAAAATCATTCATCGACTCAGCTCAGCTGTCTTCGTGTACGTTCGAGGCTACGCATTTTGGTCTCCCGAGACACAAAGTTTCTAGAACTCCCACAAAATATACCATCTCCCTTCTGACTTCAATAGTCTGTGAAACACTGTTATTACATGGCACATAAGCGTCACCTTATTCTAGGATAATTTCCTTTCCGGAAAATTTGTGAACAATTACCCAGAACTATTTTGGCTGTGCTGGGCAGTTAGAAATGAAGAATAATTTTACTGATTAAATGTACTCGTCCCAATAAAAAAAATTGTCAAACGTGATGCAAAAAACAACAGCTCTAGACCACCATCTGGGTCTGTTCACTGTTGGCGGATCATGCACATAACACATAACAGAGTTCGTTTTCATTACAAAAATACTTTTAGATTTCCAGAAATGAATGATCACCGTTGTTTGATTTTGAAAACAAGTGCAAACAATAGTACTATTGCCAGAGGAATGTTTGTCTCGTGGCTAGCTCTTGGAAAGCATGCTCGCTTTCCACTACGTGGTGTTCGATTCCCGGTTGAGTTAAGACTATAGTGTGCGTTTTCCTTGTAATGTTCCAGTATATATTGCTGTGTGACGATGAGAAAATTCACTTCTCAGATTGAGAAGACCGGAACACGACGTGAGGATGTCTACATGCTAACCACACGTACCCCCTTAACCCATGGCCGCAAGGCTGGGACGGTGCGTTTTTATTGCAACTGAATAACTACAAAAAAAATTCACATTAATTCAATTGTTAGTAGTTTTGGTCTATAATAGTGTGTTTTGTTTTTAATCATACGTCACGGCTTGTGTTCTTTCGGGCATATAAAGAAACTATGTGATGTGGGGTCAATTGGACCGCCGGGAGGTTAGGATAAGTGGACCGGTCCAGTTACCATCTTTATTTTTTCCCGGAAGTAGATTTACAATGATTTAAACTGGAATGTTATATAATTTATTCACCTTCACTATTTTATTAATTTAATTCATTACCACTGTTATTTGCAAGTCTTAATTTTAGATGCCACGTTTTGGGAAACAGCGCGCGGTCCGTGGCCCGTTTTCTCATTTATGTGTGAAAAAGGTTACGACTATGTGTAGAAGAATGATTTTTTTCATTAAAACAGTATATTAAATGTCAAGTTAATTTTCACAACTTAAATTTCCGGTTCACTTAACCTTACCGGTTAAGTTAACTGGTCATATTGCAAATGTATAAAACATTTCATAATTGACAATAACTGTAAGCACAATGATGCGGCTTGTTCTCATGATATAAGGAGAAAGCCTCTCTCAAATATCATGCGAAGTTTCACGAGTATTGGTCAAGTAAATAACATTTTAGAACTCGTTAAAAAAAAGTGGACCAGTTAACCTAACTCTCCCCTATATTAGACTAAAAACTAAAAATGAACTATAACTTGTCAAAGGATATTAGAAGTTGCAAATTTCTGTGGTTTCTACTAAAAATATTGACATCTTAACGGTACGTTTAATCTATTTTATGTTCTAAAATTTTGACATCAACAATATAACGTAATAATACATCATAATTTAATTTTAAAATAATATTACTTAAAGATCTCTTTAAATAACATACACATTTATTAAAAACGTACTTACCTCTTCAATAATGTCGTTTCCATACCAGCAGTACAGAGCAAGTTCATACAGCATTGTAAGTAAATAGCTAACGTATGTAGCCACTTGCCCCATATCACCAGTTGTCTGGAAAGATTGATTAGCAGTAAATCGTACAGTGGAACAATTGAACAATAAGTATTACTAAACAAAATACCAAAAAAGTCAAAATAACATTCCTGGAATCACTTATTTCGTCTACAAAAATGTTAAAGTTGCTAATCAGCTATTGAAATTTGAAAGTTTTTGTGTAGAGTACTGTCTTCTAATTTTGTACAGATAATATTCCAAATTTTAGCAAGCATATATTTTACAATTTATTTTATATCTTTAACTTTTTTCTAATTGACTAAAGAAAATAAATAAATAGATAAATAAATAAAAGAAAATACGAGAAAATATAAATAAAAGAAATATGCAATGGAATGTGGTATGTGCTGAACGTTACTCACTTCGTGCTATTCAAGAGGTTCCATTCAAATTATTAAGTTCAGAAACTATAATTAGAAAATTAATTGCATTGTAATTCGCATAAAACAGTGAAAATTTATTGTACATATTTCTTGACCCTTTTTGATTTTTTAATCACTAAGCAAGTGTAAATATTTCAATTGAGAAATATAGCATCATTTTAAATTTATGAAAAATTGTTTATGAAGTTGTTTACAAGAAAATGAGTTTGAAAATTAATAGGACTCTTACTTGAGAAATAAATAGATTTAAAACAATACAATGCTAGTATATTCCGTTACATTATGAAAGCTCTTGAAATAGCACTCATGAGATAAAATTGGAAAGTTAATTTTAATGACTGGAATAAACATCTTGTGAGATATTATAAACATTGCATTTTGTTGGATGTACTTACAACGGTAACAACAAACGCTGTAAGACAGATTACAATCATGCTAGCAAGAAATTGTGTCAAACAGGCTGGGCTCATCACAATTTCCAATTCTCGGATGGTGCTATGGAAAAATCGAAATACAAGAATTACCCTTCATACTGAATTCCTTACTATATTTAGATTACGACCTGACGGAACATGTTGCTTTCCAAAATTTGTTATGAGCATATATCTTTCGGATGTTTTCCCTTTTCTATTAACTGATTTCTTCCATATTTCATGAACTGGGGCTTTGATAACCTATTATTTTATGTCTTCGTTGAAGATTATGTGACAGCAGCAGGGGAAGAAGAATATTATGACTCTTACATCATCTAACTGTGCCATATGGTTCATATGCTGCAAATCAGACAAAATTTGGAAAATTAAGTTGTGAGATAAACGAGGTTACATTGTTCGCTGGTCGTTGGACTATAAGCTTACTAATTGTGTCGGAACAAGCTTAAATTTAATGTATTATTTTATGTACACTTATTTATGCTCTAACATGCACGTCCAAACCCCAAAAGTCCTACTAAACCAAATAAAAAAGTGGCAACTAGCCCCGAAAGGTATTTTTTATTTAAGATGCCCGTAGAGGAGACAATGGAACTCAAAACTAAAAAGTCATGAAAATCAAGATCTTGATTGATGTTTTCAGTAAAAAAGAGTGAAGCAAATTTTTTTAATTTACCAATTAACTATTTACAGAAGACAATCAATGAACTACGAAAATATTGCTCTCAAAGCTATAAAATGTGTAACAAAGTTTAGTTTCAGCAGGGGAAGTACCTTTAATAGTTTTTTCAGGAAAGGTTCTTCAAAGACTTCTGAATTTTACATTTAACGTTCTTTCTGTGTCCTTTTAACAGTTGTTCACGTTAGTAAATAAAATATAGTTCAATCTAACTTATTAACAGATACGGAGATAATTATAAAATAAAAGTAAGATAAAGTCAAGCGAATATATTATTTATTTCTAGAACAAAAACATTATGCGTATCTTACTGAATGATTGCCTTGTGGTGGTTAACGCATTGCTCGATGCCAGCGTTCACTTCTGCATCCATTTGTTCGTTTCTGATGAATTTGCTTTCGAAATAATTGTTGGAATGCGGGATCTGCAACATAAAAATGTTAAGCAATAATATTTATGTTTCCTCTTCGAGTTTCAAGTGTTCAGATATTTCAATGATATAAGTTTACACATTCATCAAACATAGCTACAAGGAAAATAGATCTCGAAGTTCGAATTTCTTCGTTATCTCCACGAAGGTATTCTATCAACACACACATTTATCTCCACGATGAACTCACCAGGAAAGTATTATCTAGAATTCTGTCAATTAGTCAAGTGTTCATTTGATTAAATAATCGATTAGATTTTTATTTACTTTTGTTCAGGGATCCTTTCAACTATTAAAATCTTTGAAACACATCATCATCATCTTAGAGTCCAAAAAGTGCCTTGTCGTTGCCATGGCATTCTGTCCTCCTCTGCCCTTCTCATCTCTGAAGTGTAGTTCGGTCTGAAGTTGTTCTAAAATTTTCATTCTAGGTCTCCCTCTTTCTCTTTTTCCAACTATTTTACAGTCTAATATTGTGTTTAAGAATTGATTATTTCTAAAACTGTGCCAAAAGAGTTTTGCTTTCCTGTTCCAAATGTTTTTTAGTAGAGTATGGGTGATGGTTTAATGAGATGATAGTTAAAATGAAGTTAACGATGATCTAGAATGGGTAGAATGAGACACATGAGAAAGGGAAGAACGCAGGCGAAACCAACTCAGAAGCTTCTTGACAGTCCGAGAGGCACAGATGCCAACGTTTCGGCCGCCATTCTGTGACCTTCGTCAGGGTGAAATGGCGGCCGTAACGTTGACACCTGAACCTAGGACGCAGCGTCTCGCGGACAGCCTAGTAGCTACTGACTCCGGCGGCAGAAGCCCACGCTCTCAAACCAGCTGAGAGATTTATCAATCACAAATTCCGCACGGATTGACCGGAAATTGAACCCGGCCCCAGCGGTGGAAGGCGCATAAGTTAGCCTTTACCCACCGAGACCTTCTCCCCTACAACAACAGCGATAAAAACGAGATTTTGAAAAATACCCAACATATACTCAATACAATCTAATAAAATGGTTTAAAGAAATTTTAAAAATTGAAAACAGTATCTTGAACGGGAGTTGAAAGTATTCACAGGTTGACCTCTTTCATAGATAATATTTTGAATATTATCATCTGAGGACGATTTGGATAAATTTCGATTTGGTTGTCTCTTGCATGGACTCTTCCATTAACAAGGAACGTATTCGGTTCTGAACAAACAATTGTGTAGGAAATTGTAATTACAGGATCATTTCGTATCACTGCATACACTGATGTGCGGAATTATTCAGTAAAATATTACATACGCTGACATGAAGATATTGCAGAGATAATTGTATTGCCCAACAGAAATATAGATATTTCAACAATAAAAGCAAGGATGGTATTTTAAAATAATTTGCAATATTACAAAATGCCCCATTAAGAATCGCAAGTTCACCACGTGCCATAATGGCATATTGTGTAATGTCAGTGTTTCTGGTTACATTGGCACATTTGAAGTTTTCGAGTGGTTTCCAATGTAACAGTCAACGTTCTGGTATGCATCAAGAAGAAAAATTATTTAACACACAAATAAATAAAAATTAAGTAGTCAAATCGTTCTCTCACCTTGGGCAAAGCTGGCATCGCAAAATCCATCCCTTCTTCCCCCTTGTGTGGGCGGTTCATCAGCTTATCCTGAGCGTCCTGCATCAGGTGCAGCAGGCTGTCGTTGAGAATCTTCATTTGGCCACTGATGAAAATTATAAGTGTAACGTAGAAGGTGTCGAGTGTGCTGGTAGTGATGTATATTGCGAAGAGCGTGACGGAGTCGTAGATGTAGACGGCTTCGTAGTTGGGAGAAACGTTGTGGTCGAAGGGATACCACGCGATGGAGGGCAGGTTTGCGCGCGCGGGTGCTGTTGCCCGAGACGCTCGCCGGCGCCACCTCCAGGAAGTCGCGCAGTGCTGGGTGCAGCACGAACAGCACCAGCGCCAGTCCGCCCAGCCCCAGGAAGCTGCGCAGGCGTCAGGGTTTTGGTTTGGTGAGGAATTATTTCTCTTTAATATAGTTTCGGCATAGTCATATCTTTAATATTAATCTATTTGCGTTACCTTTCTTAAAAAAGGTTATCCACTGGCAAAAATTCTGGGCACGTCCATAACATCATCTAACAATATTAACCGAACCACCGTTTATACGGCAACACAGTCGCCAGGGTTTGGCTTGGTTGGTAATTATCTCTCTTTTAAGAAGTTTCGGCAGAGTCATATCTCTAATACTAATCTAATTGTGTTAGATCTGACCCTTCTTAAAAAAGATTATCTACTGGAAAAAATTCTGGCTACGTCCATTATATCTATCTAAAACTATTAACCGAACAACAGTTTATACGGCGACACGTCGTCAGGGTTTCGTTTGCTAATTATTTCTCTTTAACATAGTTCCAGCAGAGTCATATCTTTAATTTATTTATTTACGTCAAAAACAGTTAAAAACTGTATGTGACGAGCTAAGGGGAGAAGTGAAATTTGGGCACGTTTTCATAATTCTGTGATGTCTATCCTAAACCATATTCTAGTTGAATTTTGAATACAGAAGTAAAGAGCGTTTTTTTTCAAGTTTTATTGACAAAATATTAGCTATTTAATAAAATCTATTTTCAAAGGTTAATTAGCTATAAATTTGTGCCCTTAACCCTCATCATATTCCTTATGAAAGAATAATAATTTTTGCCTCGACAATATGGAAAACGATAATTTGAATAACAATTTTTTCTATGGTTGTGCCCTGCTAGTATGCCCTAGTTTTGTCAGAGGTTATTGAGCCAAAGTTTACAAATATGTACAGTCACGCTTTCTTAATATTTTCCTCGGCTGGGGAAGGCTGCCTAGCGGATGATTCGCTTTGCAAATATGACTACAGTTGCTATCCCATAGTTGTGCGACTGGCTTCATATAAGAGGAATTTGAGAGTTAGGAAGGAACATTTTGACAAAAACGCTAATAATCTCGCAAAATGCTTAATTATAACTGTTTGTGAAATATGTATCATTTTGAAATATCTAATTAATGCATATTTCATAACATAAATTGCCCTGATATCCCCACGATTCTTCCTCAGAAAATGAAAGAAACATGTATCAAAACCTGGTTAGCCTGCCACTCTAATTATCACATTTAAAAACAAAAAATTAAGAAAAAGTTTTCTTTTACTTCCACACATATTCATATACTAACAATATTATCGTGGTTCCTTTAATCAAGAATCTATCTTCGCTGTGCAGTTACTTTGCAACCAGTAACCTATCGAAAAATAGACAAACGCAGATTGTGTTGCATTTTCGAGCGCAATATGGCACTCAGCAACTGAGGAGGGTAAATTTTGTTTGCTCTATGATAATGACACAGCACCAAGGCACTATTAAATGCAGAGCAAATGTGTAGTGACGTCAGCTTAAAGCAACACTGCTGCGCTGTTGGAATCACCAAACAAACATCACAAATTCAATACTACGAAATTCTATTTCGTCTACAACGAAGCCCCAGCAGATGAAGCTGTGAATGGTCATTTGTACCACTAGGATGGTGCTAACAAGTCTTTACAACATTTTAACCACAATAATGCAGCAGTCCTAATTTCGTTGTTTGAATCTTCGTCAGGTTAAGCTTTCTTCAATTAAAGATTTCCTTAAATGAAAAAATAATTTAATAATATCAACGATTTCCTTCATTTCAACATTATAAATTGAAATAAAACATCCCTTTTAGTTTTTTATGTGTTTTAAAATTAAAAGTAGGTAGATATTTTATGCAATAGATTATTTACAATTCATGTCAAAGGAATATCAGGTGTCAGATTTAACAGCTCAGTACAAAAAGTCCACATAAAGTATGTTCCTTATGTTTTAGCACACTTTCAAATCGTATTAAGCAATTAATACCAATCCACAAGTTTAAATATTAAATAAAATATATCTGTAACTGTTTCAGAGCAATTAAAAACTACTTGTAGCATGCAGCATCAACAATGCTGGTGAACAAAACCACACTTTATTTTCAAGAAGTAGTAAGAGCAACCAGTAATAATAGGGCGATAGGGCGAAGAAGAAATAGATGAAGAAGGAGGAGGAGAAGAAGAAGAAGCAGAAGAAGAAGAAGGAAGGAAGGATCGCGCGGGGTCCGTAGCCCTTTTGTTAGGGTATTGCTTCGGCATTAGCCTGATGTCGACGGGAGAAAAACGGATCAGAGCAGCGCTTAAAAGTGGTTGAATTCGATCTATCTACCTGGCTAATGTCGAAAATCTGTCCTGTGGGGACTGAATCTCTAGGACCTTCCGCTCCTACGCACTGCGGTCACATCAACTGATGCCCTGAGCGACCTAAGCCGTTGAAGTGTCAGGTTTGAAGTAGCAATATAAGAATAGTACATTACAGTAATACGAGAAAATATATACTGCTGTAGATATAATTGGTTTGTTCTGGGCAAAAACTCCCATTTTCATAGTAGTTAACAAGAAATTAAGATGAGCATGTTCGTGTATGAAATATATAATAGGGTTGCCAGATTCTTAAGAGCAGCAGGCCCATGGCTGAAAGGCTCGAAGCACTCCTAGTCGCACATATCTTACATTAACTTCTTCCTTTACTAGGATTGCGAGCCAATGGCCCCTTCTGAGGCTGAGAACTACTCTGACTACCTCATTCTAGACCTCCCTACATCTCTGTAGCCTTTAGGTTTATATAAGAGAGCTATCATTTGTAGCCTATTTGGCTTCATCTTGATTACATGTTGGAACCATTTCTGTTGGTATTTTTTAGTGTCTAACATTGACATACTATATAATACAAGAGACCTACTGGAGAAAGCAATGTTTACCGTTCTCCATAGTGTCGCGGCAAAAACTATTATTCTTTCATGAAGAACGTGGATGAGCATTAAGGGTACAAATGTATAGCTAATTTACCTTTGAAAATAGATTTTATTATATAGGAGCGAATATTTTGTCAACAAAACTTAAAAAAACGCTCTTTTTTTCTGTATTTAAAATTCGACTAGAATATGGCTTAGGATGGCGATCACGGAATTATGAAAACGTGCACAGAATTCACTTCTTCCCATAGCTCGTCACACACATTTTGTAACTGTTTTTACGTAAACAAACAAACAAGCAAAGAAAACAATAAATAAATAAATAAACAAACAAACAAATAAATAAATAAATAAATAAATAAATACCTGGAGGCCATGAAGAGGGCGCGCTGGGCGGTCGCCTTCAGCAGCGCCGGCTGACGGCGCCGACGGGCCGGCTCGTACACGGTGTGACATACGGCCAGCTCGTCCAGCAGGTTGTTCAGGCGCCCTCGGAAGAGCACGAACGTAGTAGACTGAAACCCACCAAACCAACACTAATTCACACATTTCAAAGCACGGAAGATATTTGTAAGTAATGTTTGAAGAAAAATCTTGTTTCTGAAGCGAATGACATAAAAGAAAATTCGCGAGTTGTCGAAAATTATGAGAGTACAGTATCGCGCGCGATCGTCGGAACCACAGCCCACCAGCTAGCCGCTGCAATTGCAGTGAACGATGGAGGTAAAAGATGGCGGAAGAAATTTTGCACGTTGAATTTATTTTTTTACCACAATTTCATATTTTTACCAAGGTCCGTAGATTCTGTGGGTCCAAGCGTTGAATGTGTTTCGAACAATCGAGTATTTGAAGGTAGTACATCGTCCAGTCGGTTGCGTGAACGTCCCAAAACAGCCTGATTCCTTGAGCATACTTCAATTATTTTATTTTTCTAAATAATAATTATTTTCTAAATTCTTGTTTTCTAGTTTTTTTTATTCTAGGCCTCAAGAAAATGTGCGCAGAAATCTGTTTCCCCACACGTCATATACAGTTTTTTACTGTTTTTTGACCAAATAAATAAATAAAATAAATATTCCAAAATTCTGTCTGAACTTAGTCCGACGTAATGAATGGTTCCCGTGATTTTAGAATATTCCCACATGCCCTTATTGATACCTTCTGAATGCAAGAGTACTAATCCAGTACGGTAGGCAAAAAATTAATACTCACCCTAGCATTAGACAAAGCTTTCTCACATATTAGAATATCATTATCGAAGAAAATTCAAAACTTCCCAACTATCACGAAAAAGATTTACCTTGAATATCCCCGACAGAATGGTGATCATGATGCAGAGTGTCATCGTGATGTGCTGCAGGCTCCCCCAGTTCTTGATGACGAGCCCCATCTGCGTGATGACTTTGCTGGCGAGGAGCAGGGGCACGAAGAAGGCGTACCACCTCTGCGGCCCGCGCGGGGGCCACAGCCCCAGGCAGCGCAGAATGCTCAGCGGGATGCGGACCTCCAGCTCCGACCGGTCTTCGTCGCGCAGCAGGTCGAACCCCATTGCGTCCTTGGAAGTTGTCCGCAGACTGGAAATGGATCGCGTATACCTTGGCATTAATCGAGTCTATCTTGATTGATTGTTTGGTCTACCTCTGACTGGCATTGTTCTACAGGATGGTGGATGAACCGAGTCACTATTTTTGTACATAATTTATGAGTCGCACTGCGTATCCCGTTGGGCATCGCCATAGCCGTAGCAGTGGAGCTTGGAGAAACAAATTTGTTACGAAAGAACGTGTAAGTCACAATACCGTCGCTAGCAGACTAGTTCGTGTAACAACGGCCGACAAAGAAAAAATGACGACGCAGCAGTGATCGGCGGCTGTGTTTTGTCTTCCCTGAAAGGAAAAGTCTTCTTGTGACTCAAAGGCCTTTTCGACAATTTTAACACACGATGGGCCCCATGCAAGAGAACCATCCATAGACTGTACATTCCGTTTGGATTTCTTACACGCGCGTTTCGACATGTGGATCGTTTCACTCAGGTTTCCATGTCGTTTCAATGAGAGAAAATTTTGGCTCTCCAATAGTCCAAATTTCAACCGATGTGACTTCTTTCTTTGGAAGTACCTAACGGGGCAAAATTCCCAAAATGCCGACATTAATTACTTGAGCTCCGAATTCTTCAAGCATCACAGATGACTTGGGCCATAGGATTATAGCTATACTGCGATTTTCGTAACTTTGTCCCTGACAGGAATCAGATGTTTCGCTGCCATCCAATCAGGAGCTTATATTTCGCGACAGTGACGTCACTATGGTGACGTTCAAGCTCCCGATTGGATGAAAGCGTGAACAGCTGATTTCTATCAGAGACAAAGTTACGAAAATCGCAGTATAATGTCGGTGCTCGTTTGCAGGAAGTTATGAATCGAAATGATGGACGATTTGAGCAAGAGCTGCGTCATGACAATTCTCCAAAGAGTGTTTTCCATTTTAGTGTACGTTCCATTGGGTTTGTATTATCAACTTTTGATATAACAACAAAAAGGAGACTCATTTTGAGCCGCTGCGTCGTCAGTCTTCTTTGTCGGCCATTGTTGTACAAACTAGTCTCCTACCGGCGGTATCGTGAATTACGCATTATTTCGTAACACAGTTTTATGGTGACTCATTTCGTGCGCCGGCCTGTACCTGTGATTGTTGCCAGGCACGTTATTTACTGTGATAATTAGGCCTGTTGGTGTGGTGAATGATTTTTTTTATCTTGGAAGGTGTCGGTGATTTTTTCCCCACTGGATGGTGAGATCCGGCGTCGATCGACACATCGTTTTACAGGGGATTTCCCTCCCAGTTCTCTCCCCCAAGAAGCGCACCACCCCAGCCGGAACAAGTACTAAGTCTCAAATGGCCTCTCGCTATGTATGGTGGTTGAGTGTTTGTAAGTGTGTGTATGGAAGGGGAGATGATAGGACACGGAAGAAGAAAAGATAGCACACGGTTTGTAACCCGTTTGACATTGTACTTCTCGAGCTGGTATTGATTACAGAAACCCCTGAAAACTACCGATTAGAGCAGCCATCCACGAGAATCCTCTAGTTATTGGCGGAATTCGACCTAGCAATATAGCTAGAGAGCCCCTTGATGCGGTGTGTTGATGCACAACGTTCCCACTTCGAAGATTATTCAATCGCGGGAATATTGGCGATAATGTTTTGCTTTTTAATTAATCCTCCTACTTTTGGAACAAAGCAGATCTCAAAAGTGGTTTGTAATTTTCCAATGGACGTATCCTGTATGTTAACGGAACAGTATAGGCAGTTCCAAGACTAGACAGGCCGCGCTCGAAAAAGGCATGTGTTATAAGCTCCAATTCCTCCCAATTCATAATGTTAATTTTTCTGATTTCGTATCTGAAAAAATCTGATTTGTTCTGCGTTCATACTGAGAAATATTCTGAGCGCTTTGATTCACATTCAGCACTCCCTTCTGCTATTACAGAAGATGAGAAATTGTCAAGAAACTGCTGTGCAAAAATGAAACGTTTCTCATAAAAATTAATGGGAAACCTTTGTTCGTCTAATAATGGGAAACACGGTGCCGTGTTTTCTGCCAACAAGATGATTTATCTATAAGCACATGCCACTCTGGCATTCACGTATTTAACGGGAGAACCCAGGGTTGAGTTGTGCGAGTCTGACTTTTCAATGGGCTCGAGTCGATAGAGCTCAATGGGCTCGAGTCACTCATTCTAACGAGATGGCTATCTCTCGCGCGTGTTGGCGCCGTCCGACCTTTCCAGAATCGCTTACGTTGGATCACCACAGACCGCCTACTGCACTCAGTATTTCCGCCTCCTCCCCGAGTTGTTCCCCTATGTCCTGCGTCGAACCAAAACGATAACGTTTACGTTATTAATACTTGCGATCGGTTCCGCCATTGTAAGTAATGTAATAACTCCCCTGCAAATAATTGTAGCTGTCGATGAAGTCAGAGCCGGCAATTTTTTGGTACCTTCCCTTGCAACTTTCTATATCCTCCGCGATAGAGCAGGTGTATCTCATCAAGAAAGCGTACGATGGAGAACATACAGGCTTGTGAACTGTGAACCTCTGGAAATTTGGTGGCTCTGTATTCTTGTCTTTAGATTTTTCTTGAACTGTGATTCAACTGTCGCTCCAGCCTCCGCTATCCTTTCACATCACTGTGGTGAGGTCATCACATGGATATAGCGTGGCGTAGTTTCCATATACTTTCACTACATTTGGCAAATGCTCACAACAGCCGTAAGGAAACACGCAAAAAGAGCTGTTTTTACGTTTGGTACCAAAGCGCCGTTCCATTATAACTCAAACTATTTCATCGGGCAGAGGGCTTAGGGTAACAGCTCACTCACTCTCTCTTTATCTCGATCATTCTCGCACTTATCAGCACAAACTCGTTCATCCACTAATGCATTCACCCACCAATGCATTCACTCACCAACGCATTCACCCACCAACGCATTCACTCAACAACGCATTCACCCACCAACGCATTCACTCATTAACTCACGAAGCACGGTCTGACAAAGTGCATTCGAATATCGTCGCATTCTGCGCAAAGAATGCCAGCAACCTCAGTGTCCCACTAATCTTAACACGCGTGCAAAATTCCACACAGTATTCACAAACCGACGATACGTGAAATTAGCTTTCATACATACGATATTGCCAAATTGTCGCAAGAATCCCTCCGCGTTCGAGGCGCGAAAACTTTTCTCCGGGTGGAGTAACGAAATGCAATAGCATATTAGGTGTATATCGGTTGTAATAAAACGTACGTGAAACCACTTAAGAACAGTACTAGAGAAGATTGAGCAGGATACTGGCGGTGGACAGAGGCACTGCTCCTATCCCCACGTTCTCAACATTGGATGAACCACCGCCGAATGCTGGTTGGCGCTGGTAAATGCTAATGTCCGGAAGAACCTGAATTTATATCGTGGGCTTAGATGTTCTTCCATGTACACATACATTATTTGTACTCAATAATAGCATTCTATCCGAACGAAACACCTGTTCGCAAGTCAGGTTCTGTGAGAGCGATAATGAATTTTTAAATGACGAAAGAATCGAAGACCGACTGACATTATTACCATGTGAAAATGATTCAAACGACTCGTGCATTAATGAACATTATCTGGCAGATTCAGTTGAAATATCCTTATTGAATTATAAATTGGTGATTTACAGAACGTTGGTGGAAGTTGCTATGGGAAAAATCTCCTACTGAAATGTTTGCATTGTAATGTGCCGAATTGCGACTTTTATGTAAATGAGTATAATTACTTTTATACTATATTTTTGATAAATTTTCAGATGCATTCTATGCATATTGTACTATCGTTTCTTTTTCATCGAGTTGTAAACTGGGAGCGTTTAAATTAATTTAACTTATCACGCTTGATTGAATTTAAATATTTATTACACAATATTTATTATTCTGAAATAAATATTTTGATCTTCTTCATACATGTGTTTATTTTTGAGATTTACTTACAAATACCAATCAACTAATTTATAGTTTTGAACGATTATTGCAGAGAAGTTGAATATAGTATACAAAATATAGTTTGTATAAAAGAAATCCGCGGGCCACATAAGTGGATGTGAAAGGATGAGATGTGTTGTGTTCAGTTTTAATTTTCACGCCCTAAGTTGCTCAAAAAGGAATCAATAATAGAATAATCTAACATCCTATAACGACTAATATACCGATAAGTTTTTCATTTGATTGAAATTAATAAACTTACGTTAATCATGTATAAAATAATCACTTATAACTAAATATGAAGTTAGGTTAGGAAAATGAATTAAAGAGCGCCATTATATTTTTTCCCAGGGTTCCACGTTTGGAGATATGGACCCTGTGAGGAACGATAGCATGCTATGAAACTAGTTTACGGGTATATGTTTAATTATTAAAGAGGCAAAGTTCAACTCCGTTTGAATATTCCTTTCTCTTTACCTTTCTGTCTGGTATGGTCTCTACATTTACATTATTACTCGTAAAAATGAAACGTACAAGGATGTTTACATAAATCGTCTAACACCAGTAACAAGAGTTTGGCAATAAAAATTGCATACGCTATTAATGGAAGTGAATAATTTTTATAGCCATATTTCTTGAATAAGTTCATATAATAGGTCACTTGATATATAAGTGCATGTTCGTTATAGAAAACATTTTAAATTTAGTAGTTTCATACATATTATATTTTTTAATATTATATTTAGTAGTTTCGTACTTATTATTATTACGATTATTATTATTATTATTATTATTATTATTATTATTATTATTACTAATTTTATTATTATTATTATAACTGGACATGTCAGCCATTTCTGATGACGCTACAGACTTCATAAAAGGAAACAATTCTCTTTTGGCAATTGTAGTTGTAGGAGAGGCCGAAAAAAATTTGAATTTTTGCAATATTCGAAAAATCAGAGTTTACAACGAAAATCGACTGAACGGTTTAGCCGCTAGCGTTGTACACAGACAGCGGACGGACGGACGCTTTGCCGTCATTCGAGGTTTCGGTATCAAGGACCCATACAACATGGATTCTGGCTACACCACGTGTTAAGATGATATTTTTTCTATTTTTTAATAACTGAATTTATCCACTTTTTTGTTACTTCTTCGTACTTAAAGGACCACAGTTAAGGTAATCTCTATTTCTGCTGTAACAATAAATAAGTATCAATAAACGAATACCTAGAAGGAATTCACTACTGAAGCACATTTCACGCAACAATGAAAAATGTACCATTGTTGTACTTTCTACAACAGTGCGAGGGCTCGAAAGTTAAAACAGCCATTCCAAAATTGTTCAACTCACTGCCAAATGAAATACTAGAAATTACGTCCAAAAGAGATTTAAAAAATAAATTAAAATACTGGTATACTAGACATAACATAAAAATAAAAAGTACAAGAGGAAACAAAATAACTAATTATTTATAAAAACAAACAAGATAAAAACAGATCTTACATATTATTTGATGTCAATTTATTACTCTAGTCAAACGCAATTCCCTTTTTGTTACCTGTTGCATTTTGGATGTTCTTGTTTTTACAATTTATCTGTTATTTTAAATAATAATCTGCAGATAATTATGTGCTTCTGCAATTTATAATGTATTTGTTAAAGTAGATAATAATTGTTTGTCAATGATAGAATTGTTGTTATTGTTGCTATTGTTGTGTTGTACTTTTGATAATGTTAATTCTGTAGTTCTATATACAACATAATTTGAAACAATTTGGTTTCTTTCAAAATACATTTACAAGATTATGTTTACACTTAGTGCAACAGTTGATGGATGTGACCTTCATCACATTTAACAATGACACCCTTCACAGTTACATATGTAGTTTCTATTACATTTTTATCTGATACCATCATAAGTAAACAATGATAAATTTGAATGAACAATAACACTCATGAAAGGAACCAGCCAACATTCAAAACAGAAACGGTTTTTAATTAAACAGTGTACCTTAATTGCCTAGCTAGCCTTCCTTTCTTTCTAATAGCTCATTGAGTTTATTAACGTCAAGATCAAAAAATTAATAAATTTATTACTTATGTACATAAAAATGCAAACAAATAATTCATTAATGTGCAAATTAAGCGATGTACTGTACGTGGTTCTTTATAGAAATATTCTAAAATCACATTTCAATATCTTGTTTAGTAAATTATGAACAAAATTTATTTAAACTAATTAAATGAAAACTACTACATTACAAAACAATGTATTTTTATAAATGTAGCAAAAAGAAGATAGGCAATGCCATAATTAAACACATCAATATAAATTCTCGAAGATATTTTATCTCATTTTCAAAACATAACAATACAAATTGAAAAACAAAATAATTCCGATAAAAATGCTTTGTAAAGTAACCTTGACGAGCTCAATCTTCAATTGTTTCTATTTAATGTTGTTGTTCCCTTGTTATATGTTAGACAAACACAATTGTTTCTATTTTGTTTTAAATTAATAGCATAATTAAGCATATTTCCAGCATATTAAGATTGACAGACGTAGGAAAAAACTCGTGGCAGCACTCTATATGGCAGCACTCTAATTTGCCATAAGTCTTTTTAATGAATGCAAATGAAACATACATAACTTTAAAATAATTAAGACAACACAAAAAATATTCCCTTTGTTGAAACACACAAGATAATGATATGTTAAATTGCTGTTATTTACGCAATGACAAATTAAAAATTACACATATTATTAAGTTTGTAGAGAAAACTAATTTTAAAGTAACGTCGAATCAACACCTTTCATGCAAGGAAGCACAAATGTAATGAATAAAATTCAATAATTAAAATAGAATTGAATATCAAGACATACATTTTTAAGAAAAAAAAGTGATTTGCAAATATTACGCAGATTCCAGCGCGGACACAATGTACTCACCATCTCGACACCAAAGGCAGAAATGAACAAATGATCAAAATGTCTAACCCAGGAAACCACGAGCCACACTTTCCCGCTCATAGGGGTTTACACATTTGGTTTCAAAACAATTTTTTTTAAACATAAACAGATTGCTTAATATCACTATTTTATAATTATAATTAAATAAATGTTCATAATGCAAACTTTAGTAAAATGCAAATATTTAAAATAAAGATTTTGTTTTCGCCGTGAATTTTAACATCTACTATTGTTGCCTATAGGTAGCATACGTTACTACAATTTATGAAAATACATAAATCTTAGACACCACAAATTCTATAAATTATCAAAATTATGCCCTTGTAATGAATTTTTAATCAACGCAATCTTGTATTGGCATTAAAAATTGCCCATTCCAAATATGACAATTTTCAGTGTTGTCAAAGTTTCTTCACGGAAGTAAATGATGGAAGTAATTATGACAGTAGTATGTTGATATTTATATTAACCAGGTAAACTGAAACAGTGTAAAGGTAGTAAAAACATTTAAATATTTCTCGCGCCCCAAAACTGACACGAATATCTTGTTATTTTATAAGGTTACGCAATAGTGACGCTGTCTTGGCGAAATATTTACCAACTTCACCAGCAAACAATGATAAATCTAAACAACACTAAGGGTGAATTTATAAGACAAGGTTTGAGCCTCAGTTTAAGTCGTGGTGGGAATCCGATTGATAAAACTATGGTTCAACGAAGTTTGGTGAGACCGCAGTCTCAAGCCGTGGGTCCGAAAAATTTGTTTGGCAACATTGTTTTGGCGAGTGCGAACGGCATTGGTGTGTTATTGCAACAGAAACCCCTAGAAACTTCGCGGCAAAGTAGTGGTATGTATTGTATTTCCATACTTATTTTGGATGATAATGTCATGAAGGACGTGAAATTCAAAAACACTTTTATAAACTAATTACAAAGCTATGTTATAAAGCTAGTTTCATTCTGTGTTATTACAGGTGGCTCGCTTTGAAAGCGCGAAACCGAAATTATGGCAGAAATTTGCCAGAAGTATCCAGTTTGGGGTAAGAATTGTGGATAAAAATATGTGAAACGTTTCAAATTCACGTAAACCTGTGCGTGAATATGGTTCAACTTCGAGGTAAGTTTTCGTGACCAGTATTTTGTAGCTGCTTTAGTTTTCTTTAAAAAATAACTCCTTTCAAATATCAGGACTAGCTAAAAGCTTGATTCTTAGACAACGCTTTAAATATAAATATTGCTTATTCATTAAAGCAATTTCGTTACTTGCTGTTCTGTTATTTAGTAACAATGACATGATCATTCTTTTGTGTGGTGTGATTAATCTCATGGAAGGTTTGATTTTGAAACAAATTTTTAAAAGTTTTATATAATCTGTAAATGTTTGTATAATAATTAAAATTAATGCGATTTTTTATGCATACTAAACCAGGGTTGATACGAACCTGGAAAACTTGGGAATGTCTGGGAAAAATTAATTTGGTCAATAAAAATTGATTGTTAAAATTTTCATATTTTGTGAGAAATGTTTATACATAGAAAAAATGAATTTTTAATTGTTTTCAATACATTTTGTTATAAATATTTCATATTAAATATATGAATTCAAGTTACGCCATTTATTAGATTTGGATACACAAATACATCTTTATCTAAATCATGAAACTGACAAATAAATAATACTTAGTGCCTTATTTTGATAATATTCACAATAGAAACAGCCGTATTATAATTTTAAATGGATTTAGTTATTCAAATTGATATTTAGAAAACGTTTAGTTATAAAAATTGCTTATGAATGACAAACAATTTAAACTACATAAGTGCATTCGTAATCGCTAAAAAATAGCATTTGAAACCATTGGCATTTTCCTAAACTAAGAATATTTTATATGAAAAGGGACGAATAATTCAGAGTACATAAATGTGTCCTTTTTCAATGATAATATTTTTAAGGGGGTTAGAGCCAGATATTCCCTAGTAGACAGAGATTCCGTATTACGTTCAAAAGTATTTATTTGGGAGATAAGAGGGTATTGTGAGACCTACATAAACAAAATAGGGTCTCTTACGCTCAGTTTTATTTAATTATAAGAATTAATTTTGTCTCATAGACGGAAAATAAAAATATTTTAATACCACATAAAGACCTACGGTTGACTAGTTTCTTAACTAGTACCAACCGATCGCATGGCCAAGGAATGAAAAATTGAGGCAGAACATTGAACGTAAAAAAGCACTATTACACAATTAGTACGAGCAAAATTATAAAAAGAAACATTATAGACATATATCTTTATATTTTTGTTCAGTGATCGCTAACAATGGAAAAAATTTCCACGTTTGAGTAGAGCGAAAAGTCTAGTAAGTAAATTGGACAACGCCGTAATGTTTTTGAGATTAGCATGTCGGCTCAAGGCTGATAATGCCTCAAAGTTTCGTTGTCTTTAATCACTTTGAATACTGTTCGTTGCCTGGTCTATACGTGGTAAATATCATTATCTGAGTGTATTGGCGAAAGATTCGTTTCCAAAGCGGAATTTGAGAGAAGACGAAGAATTCCCCCAATATCATGAGAACAGTGACATAATAAAAAGGTTTCAAATATATTTTCGATGTTTGTTTCGCTCTCATTTTTATTTCTCGAAATACCTGTGCCAACGCTAGGATAAACCTTAGATTTTTCGATTGCTTAACAAGATCAGTAGTTTGGTTCTCTCCAACATGGTATAAAGCTTTACATTGTAATTTAACAGAAATCCTAATCATTGACTCTTACTGCTCCTTATTATCTTTCTTATCCCCCCAAAACTTTTTTTCTGTTATTCCCCTATTTTATTTTTGCTTAGGTAATTAAACAGCATGATACAATTTTTTGTTTCAATAGTCTTGATTGAAATTTTAGAACTGTTTTTGCAATTGCAAAATGCCATGTTAATTCCAGCAGTGGGATTAGGTAATTCATAGAAGTTATTTGCTGGTTGCAATGTTTTCAGCATATTTTATATATAATGTTATGATATTGATTTAGATCCAGAATATTGTGTAAAGTACAAAGCAAACTGAAGCTGATAAATGGAAATTACTGGATCATATAATAATTATATGATAGTATACAGCTCTTAGAATTATTCTAAGAGCTGTATTATTTAGATAATCAATAATAATATTATAACATTGTTGGAGATAAAAATCTTCAAAAGAGATTTCCAAGTGACATGGTCTTTTATAATTGTTTGTCTTGATGTTGCAATAATGAAAAGAGGTTTAAATGTTTTGGACGAAAGGCATGAGACCCATGAGACTGTTCAGGAAATGGAAACAATTAGATAAAATAAAATGCGGTAGAGAAAAGGCGTTTCTATTAAAAAAAATAATACTACCAAAGATTGAATTTATCATTCCTCTTACAATTTCAATTACATTTGCAAATGGATGGATTTAGACCTTCAAGTGGCAAGTATATTGAGCATTTCTTCAGAAAAATCTTTGATTAATTAAAAAGTATTAATTATGACCGATTATTGATAATGGATTAAATTTTGAAGGACCATGTTAAATACATAAACAATAGAATAACAAAGAAAGTTAATTTATTATACAAACTAAGAAAAATTATTTCAAAGAAAGAAAAGGAGTGGTTATTTTAATTAATTTTGGTACCCCATATTAAGTACTTTTCTACAGTTCTTACTATGGCAAATAAAAAGGAAATAGCAAGTTTACAATGAAACTTTAATAGAGGAATGAAAGCAATATTGAATAAAGAGTATAGTGGAAATAAAGTTCAATGTTAAGAGAGTTGGGCTACTTGTTGGTGAAAAGGAAGATTAAAAGATTATGTTAACATTTATATAAAGATTCGAAAATAAATTGCTCCTGGAATATTTAGTAAGACAAAACTCAGATGAACATATTTATTTAACAAGGCAAGCAAATAAATTGTATCAAGAAAATGTGAGTAACAATATGTCATTAACATCAGTATTTAATAATGGACTTTTTTACAAAATAAAATACCAGAGGAAATAAAAAAACTAGGCTATTAGAACCTATTAGAAGGGAATAATTATTGTGCTATTCAATAGTGCTGTTGAAAAATTGTTGTGTATTAAAATTGTATTTGTATTTATATGTCATTAGCCACGTGCTATATTTATCAATAAATAAATAAATCCTTGTACAAATTCAGATGTAAATTAACAAATTGCTTACAAAGTAGAAATTGCTTTTTAAATTTCTCATTTACAAATATAAGTTTTGTTTCTTCTTGTTCCATTCATTTTATTTTTAAAAACTAACATTGTAGTTGAGCAAATTATTTGATTAATGATTATTATTCAGATAAAATAATTTTATGAAGAGTTTAATATTTATTTTAAAAAATCCGGGTACAAGAATGGGAGTCCCAAGCCTTTTTATTTTGCTAGTAGTAAAATCCAGCTCTGAATTTACCTAAACCTTGAATGGTTGATATTATCACCAGCAAAATAAGTATTTTATCATTGCAACACATTGAAAACACACCACTAAAAAGTATATTTCTAATACCTTTGTGAATTGAATGCCCATCGAGTAGCTCTTCTGATTGATCTACACTAATGATGGCTGCTTTGAGTTCTGTGTAAGATATCTTGCAACTGTGATGTAGAAGGCAATGACAATCCATTGTGTATCTCGCATAATAAAAATGCAATATGAATCTTTTGGGTCTTTTAATTGCGCCCAGAAGACCCCGAGAAATGTAAGAACTCTTGCTGAGGACTTCTCACTACATTTGAATGAAGCGCGCTGCGCGCACGGTGTTGTCGAGTTGTGCGTCACAGCCCCGACACTAGAAAGCGCGCGAACGTCTCCCTGTGAACTGGTTTAGGTTTATAATTTTGCGAAATTCTCCCATTTGAAACGATAGATGTCCTTCAAATTGCGCATATTGATTCTTCGAGATGCTAGCTACCTAAAGAAGAGTTTTTTAAAAACATTTTCAACAGTTAATTTTCTCACAGTTTTAAAATTTCAGGTAAGAGCCCGTGTTAAAACAACAAGCTTTACGATATCATTATACAAAAACTAGACACTAAAATTGATTCAAACTTTCCCAGAACATAGAAAAACCTCTCGACTTTCGATTAATACAATAGAAAAAAGGCACATTAAACATAACACGTATCTCGCTCTAACCACCTTAAGCAAATGTCCAAAGCCTAGATTCCCGAAGTTGGTCTTTTTAAAGAACAATTATATATTAATTAATTTAACAAATAATGACCAGAGCGCCATTCCTTGATGATGGGAGAATGTATTTAGTAAAAAATATTTAGGGTTCAACTGAAATTACAATTTTTTAATGTATTTTTTTCATTTCTCCACTTCGAAAACTAGAAATTATTTAATTCAGCTAAATAGCTGTATCAAAAGGCGTTATAATTGTAAAATTTATGCAGATATTTGCATAAAAATATTAGGTGTTAGCACCAAATGCTTTACTATGTGCAATGAATAAAGTATTTGTTGCATGGTTTTAGAATACTCTTCTCTAATCATGGCTCTACGAAATGCAGTTCTATATTGTCCGTGGCATCAGACTTCTTTCTCCAATACACGTTTACAAAACTTTTGTATTATATTTTTATGCAGCTGTAGAATTCACATAGTTTTGGCAACACTGCGATGGAAACAGCGAGTTGTTCGTTTCTTGGTTGAATTGGACGTTTACAAATGATAGTCAACATGTTAGTAGCGCAGAAAAGTGCAATATTTCAATACTACGTAGCTGTCTCCAATAACGCGGGGAAGTATGTGCTGTTGTAGCACCACTAGTTCTTTTAGATTTGAAAAATCTAGAGATATTTATACAAATGAATGGTAGTTTATGTTAAAATTCTTATAGAATAGTCTCGAACAGTACCTCACACCTTACTAAAACAAAAATAGCTACGCTCTGGTGCGCTACCTTAAACAAAAAAATACGCCGCTGTCCGTCGTTGGCACTCCCACCTACTGTAAATGTTAAATCTAACAGTATTAATTAATGGATAAATTCTTCGGTACCTATTTTGAGATGACTTTGTTTTTTAATGCTACTTCTTGATTTGGTTTATCTTCTGAATACACTTTAAACCTAACATTTGCACACTTTCAACATTCATATTTTATTTGCATTATCATTCAATGAACACCAGGTGCGGTTGTTTTTTTTTCACTGCACCTTCATAGTATCTTTCCGGTCACCAGGGCACTGCCTTACCTTCAAGAATCGGTGGTGCTGAGGTCCGTTCGGAGGCGAGGCAGGTGGGTGGCGGCGTCGCATTCCCCCCGCGTCTCTCATCCGTCCACGCACAGGGGTTGATTTCCTTCATCTAGGGGTATTAAAATATTATCAAGAGAACGGTATAGCCGACGAGGTTCACATAATAACAGATCCATTGGCCTCGAGTCTTGATGACGATTATCTATTTGTTGGCTGTTGGCATGTATGTAAGAACTAAACTCCGACACCGTGAAACCAATTTCCATGAACGTTGGCATTTCTACGTGTTTTTCACCCAAAAGGTTTATGTGCTGTTAAATAGGTTGTAACTCCACTACATAGTGCTGTAGAACAAAACTAAATATATACGTCAAATGCAACCCGCAACATATTCAGCATGATGTTGAATCTATATCGTTAAATAACTCCTATACAATGCGTTCTATGGCCTTAAAAGCTAAATATTTGAGGCCAAAGGCCTCAATGAAAAGTTTCTCACACCGTAATCTACTCAGAGATATGCAGACCTCACCTGCTCAGAGATGTGCAGAATCTGCCATTAATTGTGAATGAGAGGGACAGGGAGCGGCAGAGATAGGGACAGGGTGAGGGAGGGAGAGACAGTGAGAAAGGGGTAAGAGGGAGATGAAGGGCAGAACAATGTCTGCCGGGTTTTCCGCTCTAATCGTCCTGACTACTATCCTACTATCCCGAAATATTAGTGTATGTATGTGTGTGTGTGTGAGTGAGTGAGAGAGAGAGAGAAAGGAAGATAATAAGGGGATCAATACAGGACAAGGAAAAAAAGCGAGGTCCGCGGCCCGATTGTTAGAGTACTGCTCCGGCATTCACGTGGTGCTGATCGGAGAAACCTCCGATCAAACCAGCTGGACACTTGAGTTCTCCTCGAGACAGCGGCTAAATTCGACTTAGCTACCTCGCTAAAGTCGAAAATGCTTCCATCGTAGGGACTTGAACCTTAGGACCTCCCGGTCAGAGGCACAGTGACATCTGACGCCCTGGGCCATCTAAGCCGGTCTGAAGGCGACGTGTTTTCGTCGCCAGTCTAAGCCGGTCTGAAGACAACCTTTTCCGTACATAGGACGGATCTACCTCGCTGTTCACTTCTCGAGCGGTGTCGCTAGGATCTGCGGCACATTCGGGGCGAACGCCTTTGCAAGCGCCTTTGGAGCTCCGGCATGAATGGGTGCTTTACGCTCAGGACTCCGCAAAAGGTATTCCTGGGATACGAGACAGATTTCGAACGGCGTGTCGAACAGCATCGACTGCACTTTTGAGTCTCTGCGCATGCGTCAACCTGAAATCGAATTCGAAGTGATAGTTGAGTCCGCTAATCCCCCAGATTTGGCGGGTGACTTACATCGCTTACTAATCGAACACTCGGTCATGCCATATCGAGTGTTACCCACAGATTCTTCATAGTGATATAGGTCGGGGAATTGACGGGGTGCATCCATAACCTGTAGAGCAACGAATCTCGTACAATACGAGATTGGGTTCACTTGCGTGGTAAAATTTAAATGTCTCACTTTTCCCCTTTTAAGGACTCCAGTGAAACGTCTGTTGCGATATTGATAAGTAGTGTTCTTTTCATTGTCTCGTCAATAAATGTATGTAATTTATTATACAACAGTTGCTGACATGTACACCTTTATCATGTTGTTGCCCCCACAGTAACTCACCGTAGGCTGCAAATTGTATCGAGATATACATTCACTTTATATACTACATTCACATATCTATATCACTATATCACCACATTATCACTACTTTCACATTCATAGATCTATATTCACCATTAAAACAATTCCATAGATTAAATTTGCTGTCGGGAAATATTACATCTCGTCTCCATTTTGGTGCCTTCTGAACATACTTTTTTTGCGAACTTCAATGGTTTTTTTCTATTTGCTTTGTTCATGTTTTTTGTTCTAGGCAGCCTTCCGTCACATTCAGCACTTCTTAAAATCTTCCACACAGTTTGGGAATGAACTTTCTTCTCAGTTTCCACCAGCGCGTCAACCACAATTTTTAGAGCACTCAGACCTCTTCAGCACTTTTGGTGATGGAACGCCTTTCTCTCGGCGTCAGTTTTTTCAGTTGATTTTTCTGGACTTTGGACTCTATTCGGTTTTCGGTTTTGTATCATCTTGTAATTCCGTCCAAGTCGGAGATTTTTGTGTGGGATGATCCTCCCCCCCCACACACACACACACAAATTAAACTGGCGTTACTCGAATACTGTGTCGCGACTTTGACGTTCCATTCCAAATACTGCACACAGGAGGAAAATAAGTCTGCATGTAACTGAGGGCTGAAGATAGCGTGTTTTCGGCTATTTATACACCTCTCACCTCATTAGTTGCTCAATTTGTCACAAAATTATCGTCCATTAATAGTGACCGAATAGTAACCGAAGCAGCTTAATTGAGAGAAGTTTAGAATTAAATCGGAGCATATTTTTGGTGTTTCAAAACTATATAATGATTTGAAATTAACAGAATCAATAACGATAGTGTCAAATATACAATTTTTTCATGAATTTAGTACTCATACGGAGAAATACTCATCAAATATATTTGTAAGATTGTTGAGTGACTGAATATTAAAATGAGCCTCTTTATACTCCAGATGTATAATGATTGAAAATTAACAGAGGCAATAACGATAGTGTCAATATACAATTTGTTCATGAATTTAGTACTCATACGGAGAAATACTCATAAAATATATTTGTAAGATTGTTGAGTGACTGAATACTAAAATGAGCCTCTTTATACGCCAGAGGATTGAGGATTGAGATCGGAGCTCGTGATTGAACACTTTCCTCTTCCCTGGGGGGACATCTACCACAGTTTTAGAACCCCTCTCCTATATCATTCAGTGAAGCACTAGTTGATTGCGAGTTCAAACCTGTGCTGTGGGCATTGCGATATGCAAAATTCAGTGTGCAGGAAATTGAAGTTTGTGAGCGTGCAAGTCACATACTCACTTTGTTATTCATTTCATTACCGAGACGATTACGTTTCCAGAATAATTGAGGAAATTTAAAACATTTCAAGCTAATACGTCCGATATGAACGAGAATTATGATTAATGATACCTAATATACTACAATTTCGTTAATAACTGCACGTCTGAGGTTTAATTCATTTTAAATTTATATGTCTGTGAATCATATGTAAATATTGCTATTAGAGTCGGTTTTGTCATCACAAGAACTTAGCCTTAACGGTGGGATGCTACATTTTGACTATTTTTCTCAGGGCTTTTCCATTCGAAGTCAGCTCTTTCTTCACCCTGGTATGTTGTTTCTCCATTTATACACTAGAACTATATGCAAACCCCTCGAATCTGGGAACAGAAAGAAACACCGTTCACGATCCAAAACACACACACATACACTAACAAACCAACAGACAGACGAACAAGCCAACAGACAGACGAACAAACCAACAGACAGACAATAAAGCAACATCCACACGAATAAACCAACAGATAAGCCAATAAACCAACAGACAGACGGTCAGACACCGTCAAGCAAACCAACACACCGACGAACAAATCAACACACAGACGAACAAACTGACACACAGATAAACAAACAGACGAATAAATAAATAGAAGAAAAGAGAACAGACAGATGGACACACAGACGAATGGACAGACGAACAGACAGACGATAAGATAGGCGAACAGACAAAGAGGCAAACTGATAGAGAGGCGTACAAGCAGACAGACGAAAAAGAGTAATAAAGAGACGCGTCGCTGTCAATCGATTTTTAGGTGACAAAGACCGACAAGAATGGTTTCTCACTATTCAACATGTTGGATAAAGTATAAAAAAAGGATTTATCCTATTTTTCTTTATCAGAGCCTGGCAATAATTTTTTTTCTGTCGAAAATTCTCCGTTTTCCGGCGCACGATTAGTATACTTTCTCTTCTTACGAAGTAAGAGCGAGAAAATAAAAACGAGATACCAACAGATCCCTCAACCGCCAGATCACTCGTTTTCTTCCGGCACGGGTCACCATTCATGGCAAACATACGCCATGGGTGAGCGTTCAGCATAGAAGGAATTTGGTTAAGAAAAACTGGTGATAAAAGGCTGAAAGTGATATATGAAATGGAGAATAGAGGATGGAGAAGGAAACACTTGAAAGCCTTCCCGTCAGGACGTGAACCGACCTACCTCGACGGGTGTTTCTTGCTCGATCTCGTGAACATTCACATTGAATTAGATTTTCCAACTTTCGGCTGTTTTCCCAATCCAACTGCTGGCTGTGAGTCAAAACGGTCCAACTGTCGGCTGTCGGTCAAAACGGTCTACCTCAAGCTATGCGAGTGCGGTCTTGACCGCACTCGCATAGTTTGAGTTTCACTATAGTACAGAGCTAAATCACAGATCGTCAATGCATCTCTGACGTCGGGGAAAGGTATGTCATAGAATGAATATTCGCGAGTGGCTCATTAGTCAGGGGAAACGCTCAATTCCACGCCGGTGAGCAGGTTAGAATATTTAATGGGGGGGCGAAAACACTGATTTCCAGGAAGGGTGGAAAATGATCACTCCCACAGGAGTATGTCGAAGACGGTCAAGTACAGAGTTAGGCCGAGTAATTGGTTTCATATCGCGAAATTTATTCAGGAAAATGTTTTATAAGCAACTGAAACATGGGTGGGTAGTCACCAGTAGCGTAGCGTGACCCGCACGTTTGGGGATGCACAACAATAATGCCAAATATCAATAACAACAAACATTATGATGTTTAATGTTCTCTAGAATCTATGTTATCAAAACAAATGTTAGAATACTTCAATAGATTTCTGTCAGGAGAGTTCTTTTAAGCAAATTATGGAATGGCTCAGCTTTAATTCTCATGCGCGATTGGCAATGGGATCACTTGTGAATTTATACAGTTCAGAACAAAAATAATATTTAATATATTTTATGAAGATTTCATCTTCTTAGATATTGATTAAGAATTAGTAGGCAAACACTATTTCTCCTATTAAGTGCCCATGACCAATCAGAGAATCTCAAGTTAGGAAGAAAAATATTTCATTGGCAGCGTCAAGTGTGCTGCGCTCTCGTGCACAAACAAGCAACTTTCTTATACACATCTTGCTCATACGCCTCGCCCTGCTCAGTCGTAGGCTAGCGTCAGAAACTCGTGAATCTTTGGGAGATGGGTGAGATGGGGAGAGGGGAACCTCACCGTCTGCGCATGTATTGCCCTTCGCAATCTCTTGGCAGATGCTAGAACCATTTTAGCATCCAAGCAATCAGAAGTCAGCTTGTGCCAACGCGCCGAATTCAATCACAGGAAACTACTTTTAATATTAATACAAAATGTGTTTCGCTCAATGAACTACTTGTAAGTTTATCGATACAATATTTAGGATTCTTTGATTAATATTTGACGTGGGGATGCTCAGCATCTTAGCGTCCCCTGACGCTACGCCACTGGTAGTCACGTGTTGAAAGCATGAGAAAGTAGTTTTCTACGACAATTTCTTTAATGGTTCATCTCTGCTTAGATTGAGAAGGGCCCCATAGGTATTGTGGGCATTGAAGTCGGAGGAGAAACGGCGGTGTTTGTTGGAAAAGTAAGTTTCAAAAGTCTCCCTAGGCACCTCCTTGTTCGGGTGAGAGAGAGTTCATTTCTGATTTTAACTAAGTTGATTTACTGGCTGACTGTTTTAACTGATTACCGACAGTTGGGCCGTTTTGACTGACAGCCGACAATTGGAATGTTTTCACTTTCGACAATTTCATTGTCTGCAGACAATTTGACTGTCTGCCGACAGTTTGACTGTCTACCGACAGTTTGACTGTCTGCCAACAATTTGACTGACTGATTGGCTGGCTGATCCACTGGGTGGCTGGCCAATTGAAGTATCAATTATGTATCAGAGAAAATTTTAATTAACCTAGAAACATGAATTTGACGTAGGTTCCTATTAATACGCAATCTAAGAAAGGATTTTTAAAAACCATGCTCTGAAATGGTGATGTAGAAGTTTATTACTGAATGGTTACTGTATGACAATGTATCAAATGCCTACAGCTATCCAAACAAAGTTTCGAATATAGTTGATCCGATTGGGGTAGTACAGGGCTGGAGTAGGGTAGAGGAATGGACCATAGGGCAGGATCTTTTGAGAAACAGAGGGGCGGAAGTGTGTAATTTATCAACTGAAGCGACAAAAGTATGATTTAGTACATTATATGTTTAATGTCGTCTGCAGTGCATCTACATTACGGATCGTGAGGCGTGATGGCGGAGGATGGTGATGTGGGTGGAAATGGTGAGACGCCTGACAAAACCGCTCAGGGAGAGTGGGAAATGCGGAACGGGATATATAAAAGTGCCTGGTAAACGGTGGGTTAAGTCAGATTAGTTGTATAATTATTTCTACATACTTCTGTACGTCTAGAAATATTTTTGTTTGTTTTTTACATGAAATGGTGTAAAACCAATGGAAATAAATTATATTTGCCCTCTAGTGTAATGAGATTTTGGCACTAGCCCCCTATAATTTTCCACGTTATAATTATCATTCATTCGAGCCCTATATTTTTAATATATTAGTGGTAACAATAGCGTTTTACGTGCATTGACATGGTTACTGCCACGGCGTGATTTTTATATGAGCCTTTAATATAATAAATTGAGGTGCGAGCTTCATTTTTCTAACATTCTTCCGTTCCTGCTTAGCTCTTAAGTTATTTGCTTAATAACGAAGTTATCTGTATTACATATTTGACGTGTCCGTGGATGATCGATGCAATTCAAAACATACATCAAGTTAGCATCAAGTTAGCAGACAACACAAGATCAGGGTATAAGGTGACAGAGATGCTACATATGTTACTCTTCTGATAAATACACCTTAGCCAACCCTGAAAAGATTCGTAAATGCACTATTTCTTATGGGAACGAATCATTCATTTGATTCGTTGCTGTATCATCATTCGATACCCCTAATTGAAGACGGTAATTATGCAGCCGGAATATTGACCTTCTACTTATACGATGACACCTTCAATTCCAGTTCTAAAAAATTACATGAAAATATTTTACTTTGATCTGCGATAACATACAAAAATACTTCAAACTTTTGTGTTATTATAAAAACGTAAAAATATTTACGAACTTGACACGCAACTGTACATCCAAAGTCATCGTGAGAGGACTTTTTTCTATTTGTTGCGTCGTCGTTGACGAATCGCGTCTCATGAACTTTTGTTGGGTGTTGGGCGCTTTTCATGGACCAGTCCTCCGTTATTATCTTTGTCAAGTCCCGTCATGTCGCAGTCAGTCAATGCTTTTATTCCTTCAGCAAGGGACTTCCGGCGAAAAAAGCATGCCAGTGACCTTGAAAATGTTTTGGCGCATGGCTTGTGAACTCGGCAAGCCGTTGACATGCTGGTGGTGAGGAAAAATTGCGAACTCGGTAAAACAAACATGTTGGTATTTCTGCAGTAATGCCTCGCCAAAACGACACATTTTCCCGAAAACTTCTGGCGCTCATTTAAGGAATTTCAATGAAACCACTCAAAATAATCACCAATGCATGTTACGAAGAAGTATAAAATATTTTGTTCCTCAAGCAAATGAATATCGCAATAATATCAGAGAACGAACATCTTTTGTTCTTTTAGACGAATGAAAAAGGTTCCTATAACATTTCTCGAATTCCTTTGAAGGAATCTAATTGAAAATTTCTCCATTTAATGACGGACCTTTCACCAGACCTGTCCGCCTCGCTTCTAACGAGCGCGACGGCTCTTGCTGGCCGAGCTGAAACGGGGGTCATCGCGCAGAGACGGTCGCTTGTGGAAGGTGTAGGGTGAGCAAGGGGTAGACAGCCTTTTTACGAAAGGCCACGAACTGACCTACCGAGCGGTTTAACGAGCGCATCGGTGTCGCGGACCCGATGGCAATTTCCCAGTGAGTGTTCGTTACAATCAACGTGGCTACGTACAGGAGTAAGTAGATGTTTTGTTGCATATTTCCGGGACACTTCAGGCAACAAATTTGATCTTGAATTAGTCAAAGCTAATGATGTGAACGAAATTAACCGAAAAGTATTCATATTCATTCAAATGGATACCTGAAAGAAGGCGTAGAAGAGGCAGACCTGTTTTGACCTGGAAGGCGTATATACAGAAAGTAATGGATGAGAAAGGACTAGAAGAAGGTCAATGGAATGACCGAAAAATATGGAAATCGAAAACGGCAAACTCTTAGGGGTAGAAACCGTCGAAGAAAAAGTATTCATTAGATTTTTTTCAGAAAAGTTAATTACATTGTAGTTGATTACCTAACAGTTTTCTATATATTCGAAAAAAGACAACGAAAGTGCACACTTATTATTCTTTAAGAAGTGGGTAAGGGGGATGAGGGCAGTTTTTACGTAATTTCATACAGTAAGTATTTTTTCTTTTGTTTGAAAGTTCACATGTAAAAAATGCATTAAGTTCGGAATGCAACTACTTTTTTTTAGCAAGAAACTAACATTCTTTATCTAAGGGAAAATTATTTTAAAAATAACATAGCCTAAGTAAGCAGACAAAACGTTAAACATTCAGTCAAAACCACATTCAGCTGATACATAAAACACCCCCGAAAATACAGACAAAATAGTACAAATTGTTGAATTGTTTTTTATATCACGTAAATAAGAATATTAGATAATGGTAAATTTTTTTGAAATTACAGACACGTCAGTATTATTTATATGGATTCATTTATTTATTTATTTAACGTCAATACACAGTTTAAAACTGTCAGTGAAGTACTATGGAGAATTGCAAACTGATGATGTGTTCGAGGTGGGTTCGAAAAGTAAGTTCCCTTCGGATCGTTAGCCCCCGCAATGCTTCTAGCAGCGCTTCGAGCATGCCCTTGTCTTGCCTCGTACCTTTCCAACGAAGGCAGTTCAAGGAAGGCAGACAGGCAATCTGTAATGGGTGTCCTGTTGCCGGTGATCACGTAACCTGTCTATTATTGAAGATTAAGATTCCATGCGTAATTCGTTTCGTGAACGCAAGGAACGAAGTCTGCTGAAATTGATCTGAAAATTACTGAGAATTATGGCGAAAATGCAATGGCGAGAGAGAGTATGAAAAGAATATGTGCGTGGTCAATCTATACAGTACAAACAAGTGTGGATAATGAAGAGCGTACGGGCGGCCTTCTGTTGCCTAAAATGATTTGGTGATAGAAATTGATGAAAAACCGCCAGAGATCAAACGCTTCACACTGTTACTGCTTTCTGCGGAATTTCCAGACATTTCAAAAACTGTCTTGCACGAAATTGTTACTCGCTGCTAGGCTATCGTAGCTTGTTTTCCCGTTGGGAACCAAAAATGTTGGGAGACATCCACGAAACAAAGTGACTTGGCATTGCTTTGATGCATCTTTCCTGATACAGCAAGGACGGAGAGGCGTTTTAAGGTAATTACTGACTTGTGACGAAACGTCAGTCAGTCACGTAACGCCCGAATCGAAACAGCAGTCGATGTGTGACACGCCATCTCCCAAAATCCACACACTGAGAACGTCAATTTCAACCCAGAAACTAATGTGATACATACATTAGTCTCCCTCTACAAGAAAGTCTCCAAAACGGTGGAGACTATGCTGAAAAATAGTTTCAGACATGACGTTTCATGTAACAATAAAATGGACTTGAAACAATATTTGTAATCGTTATTTTACGAAACGGTACTTAATTTCCGGTCACGCTTCGCACTATATTAAGTTGAATTACGAAAAGAGGTAGCAAAGTGATATTGGCAACATTTAATACTGAGACAATACTCGCGTCCGTATCAAAAAAAATTTTTTTGCGACAGTAAATGAGCAACAGATTCTGGCCCCTATCCCTTATATCGCTCCTCTTAACCCTCGCTTTTTCTCCCAGAAAAGATACATACAAAATCTGGCCTAGAACAACAGGATCCTGCACAGCAAGAGGGTGTTGGAAATTACAAGCGCCAATCCGGACGCAATCGTTCCATCGAGTCCTTCAATCGTTCCATCGAGTCCTGGACTCGTACGCATGCCGCTCGATACCTTCCAATATGGAGACTCAAATCAATTTGGGGACGTCTGCGTTCATCAAATACCAGACCCCCTATCTCCATCTGCCATAAATGTATACATCGGAGGCAGCCAATAACAGTGTTCCGTAGATATTACCGCCGAGATTCTGCCGTCGATACGAATTTCTATTTCAGTCACTCTTTGTTGGACGCGGCTGAGCTTGGCCACGCTGCCCTTGGGTTGAGGAATCAATTAGATGAACCTTGTGTGTCGCTACCATTATAACGCTTAAGTTGATTTTTGGACATTTACAAAAATAACTTCTTTTAAAAAATTCAAAAAAATCGTTTTGCTGGTTTCGTTGGTGTATACTTCAGCAGGCTGATTTTATAAAGCAAATGTTGATGGTTCAAACCCGGTTGAATCTTTCTTGAAATAGACACTCCAGTCGTCCCACGTCGTCCACCTGTCCGTCCGTCGTTCAAAGGCAAGCCAGTCGTCCCACGTCGTCCATTTGTGTCATTTGTTCGTCTCTGGATGGCACTTTGCGACGTGAGGGCAGTACCATATAATAGGGGCTATCTTTGTGATACAAGGCTAAAGCCATTGTTATGATGAAATCGAGGGACCTTTTGGCGAATCTCAGTTACTTACTGTTGTGCTCTGAATGAAGGATTCTGTTAGGAACACGTGCGTCCCAAAATAACAGGTGTAGAAAAATAACAGTGTAGTATATAGTGTCATGCTTATTTATATTCATCAACCATAGAAACAAAAAAATATGTCAAATAAGAGTGACTAGGCAACCTCGATGATCAATGTAACTAAGGCAGGATCATTATTTCAACTCTGCAGACTGAATGTTCGAATTCCACTTTGATTTGACGTTTTCAGTATCATCAGCATTCATATGGTGTGATACTATACATACGAAACCAATTTCATCATCACGGTTTCTAAGTAAGAGTTTTCACATACTTAATTTTTGCCCCAAAATAAAAAAAATCTAAAATGGCATTGAAAAACGAGGAAATAAATAAAGAAAAACGAGTAGTGCATCAAAGTTGAAAACGGTGTGTAGAATAAAAACAAAAATGTAAGTACACAATAAAAGGAATTCAAAAATAAAGGAAAAATAAATTTTTGGGAGTTAAAAATGATAGCAGGAAAGGAAAGTGACTCCAAACAGAGAGGTAGAATATGAAGAAGAAGGAGAAAAAAAGAAGAAAATCTCTCAATTCAGTCATTATGCAAATGACTGAATCCATTTAAATGACTTGAGCACAAAATTCAATTCATTATTCTAGCCGTTCAGAATTCTTGCAAATTCAATAAAATTCATTCAAAAAATACAAAAATCAAAATCCAGTTTTTCAGTGGATTCCAGTTTCAGTTAATTTTAAATTGGAACCTACAGATTTCCAATGCAAAATTAAACTGCCTCCCGGTCCGTATTACCATTAGAACTTATGTTAATCGACTTATGTTTCAACTTGATAGCCTCTGATGGACGAAAGATGTATACTATCATTCTTGGGTCATTCCAGGCAAAAAGTAGGTTTTATGACATGAATCCTTCAAATTTAAAAATATTTTAGGATATTGTCGTCTATGATGCCTACATCGTAGAGGTACAATATTAAAATTTTCTGATTGTTCGGCAACAATGCACTCTTAAATCTGAAGACTTCTTCTTAGTCTTCAATTTTTTTGCCCTCATATAAACATTTCTACAAATTCTAAAAATTTGCTAGTATATATAAAATATGTAGGTAAATTATTCAATAAATATCACATTTATATCGTGCTATTCTTGGCATACAACAATAAAAAGCTTTTTAAAACGCAATACCTCGAAATTCAATCTTTTTAAAATCATGAAAATCTGCAATAATGTTAAATTTATATTGTTCTAGAAGATATAAAATTTTCTTGAGGATATCTTTAAAGGAACAAAAATTATCATTAAAAAACCCACTTTAGCCGAAAGGGGCATTATGCAACCCGCCACAAATAAATCATTGCTGCAGTGCCTCTCCTAGCGCGGCTGGTGATAAACTTCTCAGTCATAGGTACCTTATTTTAATTTGAAGATAAGATCCGAACAAGAACCGAACGTTATTTAAATAAATCTTTTATGAAGATACACTAATGGTGTATTTTTTTTAATATAGGAAATGAGTTATCTCTTATTCCCATAATTAAGGCAAACATTCGTTAATATTAATTATCGCGGACAATCATACACATATATTGAAAAATATATATTACCTTTGATACAACAGTGCGCTGTGCGTTCGGGGTGAACAGCAGCACTTCATTAAGGCAACTTTATATTGTACAGAAATGAAAAATGTTTGGGATATATTATCAAATAAATTAATAATTTTCTTTTATGATGGTTTTTGGTACAAATAAAACGCAATTTAAACATTTTAATTGAAGAGTTTTTATTGATGACATAATAGAATGTTTAACGGAAAACGCATTACCTCACATAATAAATGAAATAAATACATTTTGCTTTCTCCCTATGAAGTAGAGTTACTTTCTCCCTATGGAATAGAGAGAAAGTACGTGAAAAAACGCGTGAAAAAACGGTGAAAATACGTACTGTTTTAGCACCACTAGTTCTAATTTAAAAAGAATTAGAACATTCTGGTCTAGGGAAAGGATCAAAATCGATGAAATATTTAAATAATTACCTTATTTTCTAGACTATTTTAATTCATAAGTTATAACTTTTTGAACATTTCTGAAGATATACCTGAGCTCTACTGGATAAAGAGGATCATAAAAAAATTAGATTCATTTCCTATAGAAAACAATGAGATGTTTAAAAAATGAATAATATAATTATTCCAATATTTTTTAACAAAGAACCTTTTAGCTGCACCGTTGAAACAGAAATGTCATTTGAGGTAAATGTCATTTAAACTTGCACCAAACCTCATTTAAAATTGCACAAAGGACAATGGCCATGAGCATCAATAAAAAAATATCTCAAAAGAAATCTTGTAGAAAACGGTTTCAAGCATTTAGGAGAAACTAAATCAGTATAATAACTGATGAAATTTATCAACGGAAAATTTCGTTATTATTCGCAATTTTCTATTTTAGAGCTACATTGAAGAACGATTTTTTCATTCTTCATTGTTTAACCCATAATCGTGGGGTTTGCGAACAAGCAAGATATTTCGGGGTCATTTTAGCTCACATGGCTATATAGATTTTCGCATGGTGACCTGCTTATCGTATCAATCGAATTTCCATTACCTAAACTTGAAGTTTCTGCCGGGTCTTCCGGGCCTGTCTGCTCCAGATGTTTTTTGTCGATATTATCGATGGTAACTCTACTGCAGATGTTTCTAAAAGACCTGGTAAGTTGCGATGTGAAGAACATACCCTTTTAAAGCCAAACCGAAATAACATATTACACACGGTTTTATGCTGAGAAAACTTAATACAATAATCTTTCTAAGTTTTGAACAAGAAACCAATATTTTGCATATTTCCTTTGTACTATCTGCGATTCCTACAATTGTACCTGTGCAATATATTAATGACCTTTAATCAATGACCATGAGAATTTTAATATTTATGGACGGTACTTATATACAAATATATTTTGAAAGTTTCCCAAATTTCCTTTGAGACATCTAGGTCTCAAAGATAAACAGTACATACTCTAGACAACGCTTAATATCTTATTTACCGACAGAAACTATAATGTGAAATACTTTGAATAACGTTCATTCAGTGCAAATAGCTAAACGACTAAACACCGGCAACACGCCCTCGTCACTCGTTGGTGACAAATACAAGGTCAATTAATATTAAATAAAAAACTTCGTAAGGCGAGAAAGGGAAAATGACGGACGTTGTAGTGTTGAAACAAGACGACACTCCTGGTTGTGTAGTATAAGCACGTGGACTAGTATTCGAAGTGTAGAAGTTGAATTAGTGAGAATATGAGTTAACACAGAATGAGAAGTTAGAAGCAAGTATCGAGAAGGTGAGTTATTATTATTATTATTATTATTATTATTATTATTATTATTATTATTATTATTATTATTATTATTATTATTAATATTATTATTATTGAGAATATGAATTAGCAAGAAACAATCTAAAAATTAGCAGTTACAACAGCACATACTTGTGTTAATTCAGCTTTTACCTAATATTATATTATCGCAACTTATATCCTAGTAACACTTCATCCTTCTCTTGAAATAACACTTTGCACAACGATTCCAACACATGACTTCACTACCAGCGGAAAACACCGATCGCCGGCAGTTATGCGCTGGGTCAGGGCACACTGAGCCATTCCACGTCAAATCGCAAAAAAAAAGGCCAAAATTTGACCTTCCTATTTTTAATTATTTTCTAATTTTTTATATTTGTTATATGGATCAAATAAGTGAACACGTGTACTTTTATTTTTTTCTAACTTTATTATTTTCGGAAATATTGTATAATGAAATTTGCTAAAAATGACGCGCATCACTAACTCAAAAATATCATATATTTGAATTCACCAATTATAGAAATTCCGTTCAAATTCCATTCGAAACTTAAAAACATGTTTCATTTTTAAGATTTTGCAAAATATTTAATTTTTTGAATTTTCAATTTTTTTTAAAAAACTGAAATTTTGAAAATTGAATATTTTTGTAAACTCGATGAGCTAAAAATTTTTAAAAAATATTTATAAACGCACTCGAGTATTGATAATAAGTCCAGAATTCCAGTCCATAAGTCCAGTTTCGTCAATGGCAATGCACAGTTTTAATGCTCTACCGAATTTACTTCAGAACTGGATAAAATTCCATTTTCTTCAGCCAACGTTTTAGACACTTATCATGCGTTCGGTTGCTGCAAAAAGTCGTTTAATTTTATTGTATGTCCAACTTTCAAAAATTGTCAAAATTTAAATTTTCAAAGTCATGTCATCTGTTGAGTGAAAGTAATCGATAAGTTACTAAATAGTATCTTTGTCTGATTTTTCGATGGACGTCAAAGGATCTTCAATGTGAAAAAAATTATCTGTGTTGGCACTTTGTACTTTCCCACTTTGTACTTACTTTGTGGAAATATACGATGCCGATATTATTATAGGAACGGAATCATGGCTTAGCGTGGACATCTCAAATGCGGAGATATTTAGGGGAGACTACGTAGTGTTTAGAAGAGATCGGGGTAGTCGCGGAGGGGGCGTGTTTATTTGCGTAAAAAATTGCTTTAAATCCGTAGAATTGTGGTCGGATCTAGAGTGTGAAATGATTGCAGTTGAAGTTCATGGTAAAAACGATCGAGATACATGGGAAATAATAGGAATGTATCGACCTCCAGGGGAAAATATGAGCATCTTGCAGAAACTTGTAGAAAGAACGCGCGTTGGTATCAGAGAGAACAGACAGTTAATTATCAGCGGAGATCTAAATTTACCCCAAATTCAGTGGGAAGGTGAAGTGACGGAGGGGAGAGGCGCGCAGACGATGGTAAACGAACTAGTTTGGACTAATAACCTAGTGCAGGTAGTAAAGCAGCCAACGAGAGAAAATGCCGTTTTAGACATATTTTTAACGCATCCGGAGGGTTCCGTTACTAGTTGCAAGGTAGTTCCAGGTATAAGCGACCACTCGGCTGTGTGTCTAAAAGTGAAAGGGAACTGTACACCGCACAGAACTGAGCGTAAGAAAATTTAATTGTACCGTAAGGCTGACGTGGCCAATTTGCAAAAGTATTTAGTCGATAATTACTCCACATGGGAGGGAATTGGTAGTTCTGTAGAGGAGGTTTGGAATAATTTTAAGAAAATCATTGATACGTGTATAGATCTCTATGTACCGTTTAAAATCGTAACAAGAAATCCCGATCCAGAATATTATAATAATCGGATACGAAAATTAAAAAGCAAAGCAAGGCGGGCATATGGGAAAAGAAAAATCAGTGACCAACATTATGAGAAATTTAAGAAACTAACGAGAGAACTATTGGAGGTGAAAGTATTAGCACAGGAAGGATATTTGGAAACGATCCTTACTGATGAAAATAAAAGTTGGAGCAATTTTTTTAAATACGTACGTAGGCATAAGGGAAATCGCGAAGAAATCCCGTCGTTAAGAAACTGTAGTAATAACTTGGTGGTAGACGAAAAACAAAAAGTAAATATATTTAATCAATTTTTCGCGTCAGTGTATACAGGTAAAAGGAAGATCGTCGTAAACGAATGCGAAGGAGAACATTTTGTACTAAATCCGAGCGCACTTAGGAAAAGAATTGCCAAAATAGGTAATAATAAATCAACAGGGCCGGACGAAATTTCGGGGGAAATTCTCAAATTAGGAGGAGAAGCTATGGTATCGTACCTATTACGGCTTTTCGAGATATCGATGAACAATTCATGTATTCCTCGGGATTGGAAAGATGCCATAGTGGTCCCAATTTTCAAAGGAGGCTCGCGTCAAAACGTCGAAAATTATCGCCCAGTAAGTCTAACGTCTGTAGTATGTAAGCAAATGGAACATTTGGTGGCAGAATACTTACGCGGAATTTTTGATAAGAATAATATAATTTACCAAGGCCAACACGGTTTTAGAAAAGGATATTCGTGTGAGAGTCAGGTAGTCACCGTCAGTCAGGACATTGCTGATTCTCTAGATAAAGGTTCCATTGTTCATGCAATTATCATAGATTTCACCAAAGCGTTCGACCGCGTTCCCCATGATAAATTAATACAAAAAATTAGTAAGCTTAACATAGACAGAAGACTTGCCCTATGGATTCGAGAATTTCTAAGCTCGCCTACTCAACGGGTGCGAATTGGAACAAATTTCTCATCGAGGGCAGAGGTAACGTCCGGAGTGCCACAGGGAAGTGTGCTAGGTCCGTTGTTATTTATAGCGTATATTAATGATATTTGGCAGGGAATTGAATCAAAAATACGTCTTTTTGCAGATGATTGTATAATTTATCGGGAAATTAATAACACAAATGATACAGAAATATTGCAGGCTGATTTAGATAAGCTAGAATCATGGGCAACCACAAATGAAATGATATTAAATCCCTGTAAGTGCAAGTTTATCAGATTCGCGCGTTCTAGAAAGACAGACGACGTGAAATATAAATTAGGAAATCAGGATATTCCGAGAACTAAATGCTGTAAATATTTGGGAATTGTACTAAATGAGGATCTGGGATGGGCAGAACACGTAAATTATGTAGTGAAAAAGGCGTGGAAGGCATTGCATTTTGTGATTAGAGTACTTAGGAAAGGAAGTGGAAAATCAAGGGAATTAGGGTACACATCTTTAGTACGTCCGATATTGGAATATGGCTCGATATGTTGGGACCCATATCGTCTAGGGCAAATAAAATCTCTCGAAAAAGTGCAAAAATATGCCACAAATTTTGTTAGAAGGGGACGTTTAAATTCTGAATTTATATCGTGGGAACCCTTGGAAAAACGCAGAGAGAAATCGCGTCTTTGTGCGTTATTCAAAGCAATAAGGGGTGATCGGCCGTGGGGTGAAGTTCGGGCAAGACTATCAAAACCAACATACGTCGCGCGGAAAGATCATGGCTTCAAAATTCGGCAAAGAAAACAGAGAACAGATGTAGGTAAATTCTCATTTATTAATAGAACCATACAAAATTGGAACAAATTACCTGCAGCAGTGCTGGAGACTTTCCCTCAGAATGTCAAAAATTTTAAAATTAGATTAAATAAGTTGTAAGTTTTTTTTAGAATATGTTAACAATAAAATTTTTATTTTTTTGTATTTATCTTGTTATTTTATATTAAGGTTAGCTTTAGCATAGGGTTAATATATTAATTTTATGAAATTGTATTCAGTAATGTTGTTTGGTGTTCATTTTGTATATTCGTTGTATATATGTAGTGGTTTGATATTTGTTTTATGTAAATTAATTGATTGGAAAACGCTACCACCGGAATTATTTCATGTATCCTAAGTAGCGAAATAAATATTCTATTCTATTCTAAAGTTTCTCATGGGGATGCCATTTTGTTCCAATTTTCTTTTCGTGGCGGGGATTTCTCCTATTGCAATTAAACTCATGTGTATCTTCTCTTTATTCATTTCACAGACACTTGACGAGCTATCTGAAGAGCTTAAATTGTCACTTCCTTGATTTCCAGTTTTTTCACTGGACGTTCCGCTACTTTCGTTAATGCCACGGGAGCCACTGATCTCGATGCTATCTTCATTAAGAAAATGCCGTTTTGGAAGCCGATTCCCTTTCTTCCGAAATGAATCACAAATTTGCCAATGTAATGACTCCTGTAAATTTACCAGCAACTCGTGGTTTACGCGTCTTGGAGAATTTTTTTTTTTAAATCGTGATCAGAAAGTTTAAATGGATTGAAACATCTATCTCATGCTGATCGCCACTCATGTTGCACAGTGTACACACGATTCACGGAACAAATTCTAGCACTCTTGTCTTCATAAGTATTGCGTATTGCGATTAATGTTGAGAAAATTTTACCATGTTCCTTGACAAGTGGTCGATTGTACTTCACGAGCAAGGTCAGGAGGGCACCCCGTCCCTAGGACGCAATGGGACTCGCAGTAAAATTCGTTTCGCTGACACGAGGAAAAGCATTCGTTTTGCTGTCACCCATACCATCTGGGGAAAGAGTAAACATAGATTTACGAATGTTTCTTGAAACCCAAATCAAGCAGAGAGCCATTCTTTTTATTGTTCGTCGGCATTAGTATTCAAGACTGATCGAACACAATTCGTTAGTGCAGGAGCAGGAACCACGCGCTCGAATACCATAATTACAATTGATTTTTTATCTATACGTGTTGGGTGCCCACTTTTTTCTTGTTATGTTTGGTAGAAAATTGAACAAGAAATATGCCTATTTTTAAAATTTTAATCTGAGAGAGTTCATAAAGAAACTTTCGTTTTTAAAATAATTACATTTTTTTAATGAAATACTTATTTTTTGAGAAAGTAATTTACAGATGAATAAATACACATATCAAAAAATTAAACGAAACAAACCAGTAATTTTTATGTTAAGTACATTCAGAGCGTCAATTTATTTATTTATTTATTTATTTATTTGTCAAAAAACAGTAAAAACTGTATATGACGTGTGGGGAAAGAAATTTATCTGCGCACATTTTCTTGAGGGCCAGAATTTTATTTAAAAAAAAACGAAAAAAAACAACGAAAAAATGAATTTAGAAAATAATTATTTTAGAAAAATAATGATATTTGAAAAATGTTTTTTCCCGAGTTATAGAAAATCAATTTCAACAGTAAATGAACTACAAGCAAAAGGAGTGCTCAACAAAACGTGCGCACAGTGAAGCTACATTTACGTCCAGAAGCAAAACAAGGGGCCATCTCAGCATTTGCTCAATGGATCAGGGAAACTGGACAAAAACCTGATCGAGATGGGGTCATTGACCCGGAAGCTGAAGTACATTACTTGTTACAGGCGTATTAAATATTTTTTTTAAATGTATACAATGCAAACATAAACTAATTCATTATATATCTTTGTTTTGTTACATTAAACATTATTTTTCTTTTTCACGATCAGTATAGTCTCTAATTGTATAGAAACAGTTTTGCACCAGAAAAGATTTTACTTTTAACTTAAATTTGTGTACCGACTTTAATTGTTTTATGTCATCTGGCAATGCGTTGTAAAGTAACGTACGTGTATTGTATGTTGATTTCTTGTACTGAGCTGTTTGATACTGACACTTGATGCACGTGATTTCTACGGCGTGTGTTGTAATTATAAATATCAATATTGCATGAAAATATGTTCCCTCCGTTAAGTAGGTCATTTCATATTTTATTAATTTATTTCATTAATCATATTTTGCAAAGTACGCGTAAGTTTCAAAATTTAATAAAGTCAAAACTACACAAATAAACAATTTTCAGGTAAATATAGAAACACGTGCCTCTTTTTTTAATCTCCAGAATGAATGCCATATATTCGTGTCATTTATGTTTTTTTAATAGTCCTGTCAATTCGAGTGAGATTTGACGTGGAATGGCTCGTATTTCAATTTGTTTCGCTCTCACCCATAAGAACATAGGTGACCCACAAGTCACCCACGATGTTACCCACAAAAATATGTATGACACAATGTCATACATTCTGGGGGCAGAGTGAAGATCTTAAATACTAATAACTCTTGAAAACCCTTATCAGGCAGACGGTCATTATTTTTTGAGTTCTTCAGCACTTGCATCAAAGACTGGCCGAACACAATTCGTTAGTGCATGGGTAGGCAGAGCGCGCCCTCATACTTACAATTGATTTTCTTAGAACTGTATGTGTGGAGTGCCCACTTTTTTTCTTGTTGTATTTTATAGAAAACTGAACAAGGAACACGCCTATATTTTTTTTCAAATTTTATCTCATCGAGTTTATATAAAAATTTTACTTTTTTTGAAAATAATAAATTTTGTAAAATGAAAATAATATTTAAAAAAAAAATTATTTTCAGAGGAATAAAATACACTATTCAAAATATTAAATGATACAAACCAGAAATTTTTATATTTAGTACATTCGGAGAGATAATTGATCTTATTTTGTGAAGTATCTGTAAATTCCAAAATTTAATAACCATGGCCATAACTACACAAATAATCAATTTTCAGGCAAATAAAAAAATACGTGTCTCTTTTTTTGATACCCAGACTTAAGAAAAAAAATATCGTACATTTAAAAAATGTCGTGTCAACTCTTGTGCGATTTGACGTGGAATGGCTCACCTATGGGTCGCACACTTGAGCTATTTATTTATTTATTTATTTGTCAAAAAACAGTAAAAACTGTATACGACGTGTGGGGAAAGAAATTTATCTGCGCACATTTTCTTGAAGGCCAGAATTTTATTTAAAAAAAAACGAAAAAAAACAACGAAAAAATGAATTTAGAAAATAATTATTTTAGAAAAATAATGATATTTGAAAAAATGTTTTTTCCCGAGTTATAGAAAATCAATTTCAACTGTAAATGAACTACAAGCAAAAGGAGTGCTCAACAAAACGTGCGCACAGTGAGCGCTACATTTACGTCCAGAAGCAAAACAAGGGGCCATCTCAGCATTTGCTCTATGGATCAGGGAAACTGGACAAAAACCTGATCGAGATGGGGGTCATTGACCCGGAAGCTGAAGTACATTACTTGTTACAGGCGTATTAAATATTTTTTTAAATGTATACAATGCAAACATAAACTAATTCATTATATATCTTTGTTTTGTTACATTAAACATTATTTTTCTTTTTCACGATCAGTATAGTCTCTAATTGTATAGAAAACAGTTTTGCAGCAGAAAAGATTTTACTTTAAACTTAAATTTGTGTACCGACTTTAATTGTTTTATGTCATCTGGCAACGCGTTGTAAAGTAACGTACATGTATTGTATGTTGATTTCTTGTACTGAGGTGTTGATACTGACACTTGATGCACGTGATTTCTACGGCGTGTGTTGTAATTATAAATATCAATATTGCATGAAAATATGTTCCCTCCGTTAAGTAGGTCATTTTTGACAAATATTACAGATTCGTAAATAAATAGACAAGGCAATGGTAAGATTCCCAGTTCAATGAAAAGAGGCCTGCAGGAATCACGTGGAAGGCATTTTTTCATTATTCGAATAATTTTCTTTTGCAATCTGAAGGTCTGAATACTACAGGATGAGCTTCCCCAGAATATTATGCCATATCTCAGGCGGGAATGCACATTTGCAAAATAAACGCAACGAGCTGCATGAAGGCTGACAGAATTTGAAAGAATTCTGAATGCATAGCATAGCATGCATTCAGCTATGCCTAATAGCATAGCTGCTATTAGGTCTGTGTCACACGTGCATTGTGGTGACGGGTGAAAAGTAACGCTCGTCATAGTTTAACATTATATCTTATCCGGAACAGCCAAAGCGTGCGTGTACAGTTTTGCATAATAAACAGAGTTATTCTACGACGAGCGCGTTATTTGACGCGCGTCAACGCGACGTTCGTGTGCAGGGACCCTAGACCAGAATATAACTCGCCTTATTAAAAGTTGTGTTTCATACATACAGAAGTTAATATATATAGACATTGTACATAATTAATATACATTAGACATTATACATAATTTCACTTAAGTATTCGTAATTATTATCAAAGAAGTAACAAAGATAATTGAGTAAAGGGAGGTAGGTAAACAAAGAAAATGGAGTAAAAGAACGATCAGGTAGTATGAAAAAATTCAAGAATGAAGTATCGGCATTTGGTTTAAAATACAACACCCATCTGTGATTTTAGGCCATGTTTCTATTTTGTTTCGTATCGTTTTGGGCATTAGAGTTTTATTGTAGTTGTTTTCTTCGTCGAAGATAATCTCATTCCAATCCACTTCATGATTGCGGCGTCTTTTATAGTTGATAATGGTATTGTATTCAATGGGATTGAATTTTGTATTGTTTATGTTCTTATAATGTTTGTATACATAACTTAACAAAATTTTAAT
>JAHLJT010008446.1:45367536-45468647 GCA_031308135.1 Acheta domesticus | reverse complement strand
AACAAAATGTATAGACATCTAGATAAGAATCATCTAATGCCAGCTGAACAAAAAGGATGTCGTAAAGGCTCTTATGGCTGTAGGAAATCTTGCTACTGAATAAAGTCATCTGAATGATGTAAAGAAACGCAAACGTAATTTGAGCATGGCTTGGATTGACTACCAAAAGGCCTTTGATAGTGTACCACACGATTGGATTTTGAAGACCCTGGAGATCTATCGATTTCATCCTAGACTTATTGAATTTTGCAAGGCTAGTATGAAGTCGTGGAGTACCAGGTTACTAATACACAGCAGAAAGGAAGCAGTAGAAACCAGAAGTATTCAGATTAACAGGGGTATTTTCAAGGAGATTCACTATCCCCTCTGCTGTTTTGCATTAGTTTGATCCCACTATCGAGACAGTTGTCGCAAGCTGACTTTGGTTTTAAGCTCCATGGTGATGAAAGGCCAGTATCATATTTGTTTTACATGGATGATCTAAAAGTGTTGCTAAGAATGAAGCGATTCTCTCCAAATGCTGTCTGTCGTGAATGACTTTAGCAATGACATCTGCATGAAGTTTGGTCTTGACAGTGTGCAAAAATCAATTTAAAAAGAGGGAAACTCACAACGTCTGAGAACATTGAAATTGATACGCACACTGTGATTCAAGATCTTGAGCCAGGTAAAAACTTACAATATCTGGGCATTGAAGAATGTGAAACCATCTCGAATGACAGAGTGAAAGAGAGAATTCGTAGGGAGTATTATAGGAGAGTGAGACTGGTCCTGCAGTCCGCTCTGAATCCAGGAATAAAATATCTGCAATAGGTAGTTTGGCGGTACCTGTAGCCGAATACAGTTTTGGACTAGTGGACTGGACTGAGCAAGAAATTCGCACCATGGATCGAAAAACCAGAAAACTGCTAACAATGCATCATGTTTCCCATCCTCGAGCTGATATACATAGACTTTATGTGTCACGTAAGGAAGGAGGAAGAGGCCTCAGACAAATTGAGGCCTCCTGGCACAACGCAATAGTCGGGTTGGGAAGTATGTAGTCAGCCATCAAGACGACCCTCTAATGAGGCAGATCATGAAATCTGACCGAAGAATGGGAAACAGAGGCATTGTTAGTGTAGCAAGAAACATTGCGAAGAAAACTAGGCAAGACACGTCGAATAACACAGACACTGAACTTCTGATGCTGCTAAACATGAAGTGTGAGACACAAAAAATGTTAAAGAAATCGTGGAGAGACAAACCACTCCACGGACAATACTTGAAACGAATGGACAAGGTTCAGATCAATAAAGATCAATCATTTATGTGGCTTAAAAGGGGAAGGATGAAGCCAGAATCGGAAGCACTTGTATAGCTGCCCAGATCAGGCCTTGAGAACACGACATTATGATAAAGCGGTTCTCAAAATTTCCCAAGATGACAAATGCCGAATTTGCCTGGAGCAAGTGGAAACCATTGATCATATTGTCTCAGCTTGTCCAATCCTAGCAAAGACCGAATACCTTAAAAGACATGACAGGGTGTGTAGCTACCCCCACTGGCAGATCTGTACCGCCCTCGAAGTTCCAAACACATGCCCCAAGTGGTACGAACACTCACCGAACCGGTGACGTCTGTTGGATTGTGTACTATCTTGTACGACCAACAAATTCAAACTGATCGCACGATAGCGGCAAACAAACCGGATATAGTTATCCGGGATTTGGCGAAAAAATCGTGTTTACTTATCGATGTTGCTGTACCTTGCGATCAAAAACGTCGTTACCAAGGAGGCAGAGAAACGTCTTAAATACAAGAGTTTGGAATCGAGATCAGCCGAATGTGGGGCGTAAAAGCACAGGTCGTCCCGATAGTTATCGGAGCTCTGGGATTTGTTCCGCAAAATTTGAGTAAAAATTTGTCTAAACTCCCAGGTAATTCAAAAGACTGGGAAGTGCAAGAAATTGCTTTATTTGGAACAGCCCACATTTTGCGTAAAGTATTGTAGAGGCACTGATAGTCACCGAATCTGCTCCTTAGGTAGCTGGTTGCAACCTGGAGTAGATTTTATATTCAGCCGACTCATAAGATCTTTAGTCGTGATGTAATGGAATAATAATAATAATAATAATAATAATAATATAATAATAATAATAATAAAAAGATCTATCATATATGTGGCGTAAAAGAGGAAGAATGAAGCCCGAATCGGAAGCACTTGTAATAGCTGCCTAAGATCAGGCCTTGAGAACACATTATGATAAAGCTGTTCTCAAAATTTCCCAAGATGATAAAGGCCGCATTTCCAGGAACACGTAGAAACTATTTATCACATTGTCTCAGTTTGTGCAATCCTAGGAAAGACTGAATACTTGAAGAGACACGATAGGGTGTGTAGTTACCTACACTGGCAGATCTGTACCGCCCTCGAAGTTCCAAACACATGCCCCAAGTTGTAGGAACCACTCACCAAAACCGGTGATGTCTGTTGGACTGTGTATGATATTATACGACCAACAAATTCAAACTGATCGCACAATAGCGGCAAACAAACCGGATATAGTTATCCGGGTTTTGGAGAACAAATCGTGTTTACTTATCGATGTTGCTGTACCTTGCGATCAAAACGTCGTTACCAAGGAGGCAGAGAAACGTCTTAAATACAAGAGTTTGGAAATCGAGATCAGCCGAATGTGGGGCGTGAAAGCACAGATCCTACCGATAGTCATCGGAGCTCTGGGATATTTTCCGCAAATTTGAGTAAGAACTTGTCTAAACTCCCAGGTAATTGAAAAGACTGGGAAGTGCAAGAATTCGCTTTATTTGGAACAGCCCACATTTTGCGCAAAGTATTGTAGAGGCACCGATAGTTTCTAGATCTACTCCTTGGGAAGCTGATTGCAACCCGGAGTAGACTTAATAATCAACCGACTCATAACATCTCTAGTCGAGAATTAGAGGAATAATAATAATAATAATAACAACAATAATAATAATTATTATTATTATTGTAAAACAAAATTCTTTCACTATTACTTTATTTTAACCTCGTTTAATTTGTCTCTTTGCTCAAGCAAAATTACTTCAGAGACCCTATTTAGACAATGCTATTCACCATTGTACTCAAACAAGAATCGATTTTTTCCCACAGACGTGTCCACGATGTAAGATAAATAACACTCCCATTGTAAACCCCAACCTTCAAAACAGTGTCCACCGGCAAGCGCTTGTTTCCGAAGTATGGCCACGCGCGTTGCATGATGTACTCGTCAAGAGGGTAAGTGCCAACCTGTCTCTTCAGCGGATTAGTCTGGCCTGCTGCCTCCGTAGCCTCTTCAAATAGCTCTACATTCGAGAGCTTCTACCGTGATTAACGAGCTCAAGTTGGTCGCTCGATTCGCGACGACCACGAACACGTCAACACACTTACAATGCGCCCTATGCACGCTACTACGCGTGTACAATAGTCTCTCCCAACGAGCCGAAACCACGTGAGCGGATGTGAAGAGTACCATAAGCCGTCCGGGTTGGCTCGATTCAGGTCATGTTGACGAACACGGCCACAAATGACCAACTGAATGACCAGTACTTCCCAATGACCGATAGGGGAACACGTTTAATACGTTGTCGGAAACGATGACGGAGTGCAGAAACTTGTACTCTGAATTCGGTAATTCTTCCCAGCCAAATAACTAGTAAACGAGGCGAAAGAGAATGGAAGACTGCTATGTGTTTTACGACGAGAGGGTGATAAACAGGACGGAAATGAAGGAATATTCCGAAAGCAACGAAAAGAAACACACAGAACTAGTGGTGATACAATAGCACATACTTTTTCACATTATTTCTGACTTTGCTATTTCAAAAATTTATAGAGTTCATTGAAACTTAGACCTGTGCCTATTTAAAGGGTATTTTACTCTAACAGAATAAAAATTAAAACATCGAGCGGTTTTTGAAAACAATATAATTACATTAACTTCAAACAGAAATTGTACCAAAACTAACTCGTTTTTGTTTTTAAAAAAAAATGGACGTGACGTTAATTAAATACCTCTTTCTTTGGAACAGATATCATTAGGAAAATCTCTATCATCCATAATGTACTTTTGCAATTTTCCAAAACACAGTCTTCGTCTAAAATGAGACCAGCAACAGTAACTGTTACCGTCCTTTAATACACAGAGGTGATAATTTTTTGGCGCTTTTTTTTAAGAAAATAATTGTTTAAACACTAGCTACATTTCACGCAAAACTACGTGAAAACTTGTTTTCGAAAAATTGTAGATTATTTTATTTCAAAATGTCTTTGATTGCAGGATGGAGTCGAATAATTGACCTTTACAATTTTCGAAAACTTGGGGATTTCAACGTAAACGAAACCTACGCCATTCTTTTTAGCGTCATTGATACCAGACGAGGGCAAATTTTAATATAAAAAATTTGGAGCAATTTTTTTTTAGAAAATGTTGATGCTATGTAAGCTGATGTAAGCGGATGTAAATATCCCCCAAAATTAAAATATTATTTTCACATTAACAGGATCCAGTTCGTTTAAATCGATCGAGGAAAATCAGTTTTGGAGAAAATCGTCTGAATATCGTTTGACCACAGGCAGGCAGACAGTCGGATAAACAAAAATGTGGCCATTAATCGATTTTTTCGGTGTCCAGGGCCCACAAAAATATGAATTCTGACAACACAGCGCATTAGAGGAGGCAATTTAAAGATTTATTCACTTTTTTGTTACCAGGACCGGGAAATAGGAGTTTTTCTATAGAAAAATCGTCGATTTCTGGGGCACGATTACAAGTAACACACGAAATTATAAATTAGTGTTGAAATTAGCAAGTGGTGACGAGCTGGTCTCACGAAGAAACAGCAGGAGCAGATGATGATATGTGAGGAAGAGAAATCATCTTCTGAATGAAGACATACTAGGAAACAATGAATAAGGGACACATTATTTATTGCTCAATAATGTTCAGAAATAAAACTGTTACCAATGAAATATTGTTTGAAATACTAAGTAACTAGAGGAAACTCATGACGAAGGAATATAGAGCTCAATATATTTATACAGAATTCTTAAAATTAAACATACGCTTCCCAATTGCAGGAAATTCGTATGATCAGTAAGTGTATTTTTGTCATATATCCCATTAGTGAACTGCACAGATATTTGGCCATCTACGTGGAATATACCAGATGGAATGAACAATAATTGGTTGATTGGTTGACTGATCATGTCGTGGTTCCGTGCGTGTCTACTGCTAAGGTAATTAGTACCGTAAGTGTAGTGAGTGTTTTTATCACGGAAGGTGTATGTGGTCCCCTGCTGGTATATGAGATCTTCTCTCGCTGGTCGGTGAGATCCGGCGCCGACCTACCCGCCGGTTTGTGGGGCGTTTTCTTAACAAGTTATTTCCCATCAGCGGAGCAACGCTTCAGCCGGGACAAGCTCTAAGATCCCGACTGGTCTTCCGACATGTGTGGTACTGTAGTGTACGTGTGTCTGTGTAAGTAATGGGTGAGGATAGGATAAGGAAGAAGAAAGATCGCGCGCGGTCCGTGGCCCGTTGGTTACGGTACTGCTCCAACATTCGCCTGGTGTTCATCGAAGAAACCAGGGAAAACTATCGATCAGAGCAGCTGGCCGCTAGAATACTCCTCCAGCCAGCGGCTGAATTCGACCTAGGTATCTAGCTAGAGACAGACAGAGAGGGAGACAGAGAGGGAGGCAGAGAGGGAGACAGAGAGGGAGACAGAGAGGGAGACAGAGAGGGAGACAGAGAGGGAGACAGAGAGGGAGACAGAGAGGGAGACAGAGAGGGAGACAGAGAGGCAGACAGAGACAGACAGATAGTGAGATGGAGGGAGAGGCGCGAAGTGGGAGCGGGATCTGCAACAACTGATAAAAAGTAAACCCCACCCGCCGTCAACTTGGCGCCGACACCGGTCCTAATTTTCCCACCGTGACGGCCATTATAGATGCAACGGCGCGCGGAATCGAGGGACAGGCGAATGGCGAGCTGGGAAAAGCAGGTAGGCGGCGGGCCGACGGATGGACGGGAAAGTTATGGACGAGAGTAATGGGCGTCACCGGCGCTGAGCAAACGACCGCGTTCCCACATTCCGCATTTATGTCACAAGGCATTGCCTTTTATTTCGTTAGAAACGTGGTGATCGGATTACTTTGAACAAAAACATGATTGCGTTGAATGAAATTATGTATCTCTCGTAATCTTGCTGAAGCTGGTTGTTTCATTGCCTGCGAGATGCAGAGAAACGGATGCGCTGCAATATGAGTCGTTTTATTTCCCTGAATTGCTATAGAAGATAACTCACGTAACGTTGCGAAATAACGATGAGAAATATGAAAGATGTATCAACCAAATTAGACATAAAATGTACACTTCTACGCAGAATACGCGCCTCGTCGAATTGTGCCAAATCCGGAAACGAGAATCAGTTTTGGCCAACCCTTGAAGAGTATTTTGTTATCTGGTAACCACTGTATTAATTACGGAAAATCTGTTAAAATCGAATAAGAGATGATAAATTCTTTTAAGTAATACGTCTATAACTCTCACAATAAGAACATTACACAATATAAACAACGTAAAATGTACTTTTAAGATTGCCGTATCAAACATCACGGCTGGTAGATAGCTTTCCTACAACAGTTGTTCTGTCAGATCTAAATTGAACTTCAACCACGCATATAGGGTTTATAAGTAAATCCAGAATTTTACAAACAGGTGTATGCTGGATCGAATCCGAAAAATTATTTTTTAGAGTTTATTACGTTAAAACATAGCAATCCGCGGAAACGTCAGGTTTTATTAATTTCTTTAAAAGATTGCATACTTTCATCTTAACAACGCAATCAGAACTGCCTTTCTAGTAACGAGAATTTAAAAGATGCGAGCATCCTGTGCACTAAAGTTAATAAAAAATATGTAACAGTTTCGTTTCTTAACAAGGCCAAATTTGCTTTCACCCTCTGAGTATTGTCCGGCAGAAAACGTGATAAGAGTACATTAAACTCCTATAATAACTCTTCCTCTTATTAATTCGCATTTGTTGTACTATACTCCGATTTAAATAGTGTCAGTTCAAGGTCACGAGCAGGGGAAAGAAGAGACCGTTGTCATCCAATCGGGAACTTCAATTCCAAAAGTTTTAAGACGCAACGAAGCTCCCGACTGGATGAGAGCGTTTCCCTCTCTTTCTAGCTTGTGGCCTTGAAGGGACAAACGTACAATCTGAGTATAGAGATGCCCAGCAATCATTAATCCGTATATATAAATATTGTAACGTACCGGGAGTATAGTACTTTACAGATCAAATAAAATTATATGGATTGATAAGGAGCAGGAGTCCTGCCCGTAAATAGGCTCGGGGTACTTACAAACTTGAATGAAAATACATGTATTTACTTTTAATAAACACAACTAAACCAAACATTTATTCATCATCAAAATTTACAATGATACTTGCTTCTGTTACATGATACTGTGCTTCACTATTCTACGCTAGACATACAATTGCATTCACTGTCTTAATTAACCATTCGACTGCCATTTGCTATTCTGATTAGTTTAACGTCATGGTGCATACACCTATCCTGCAACAAGCAACCCCGTTATTACTCCTTACGTAGGCCAGTCAAACGGTGCTCAAAAGTGGCAAATAGCGGAAAGTTTTGGTGTAGTTTTGATTTTTGGGTCCTATATGTTTTTGGGGTCGCTGAACACGAATATCATGTTTGTCAACAAAAATGATGCCCGGAAATACATTTTTTTTTCGCAAAAAACATGTTAAAAATCCGACATTTTTCAGTTTTTTTTCAACATAACTCGAAAACCATCCACTTTTCGTAAATTAAGGTCATATATGAAATTAAAGAAGATAAAATTACCTACATTTTATGTCTTATAAAGTTTTTTCTCCAGCGTACCATTTAGCCGCTAGAGCAACGTGAATGTTTTTGTTTTTATGAAGAAAATTGTGAAAACGGGATTCATCCCATTTTATCACAATGTAGCTCAGAAACTATACCTTTCTCGTAAATATTGACTTCACATGAAATGAAAGATTATAAAATTCTCTACATTTTAGGACTTAAAGATTCTTTGTCTGATAAACAGTTGCGCCGCTACCGCGCGTCGAACCCAAAGGCAAAAAATACTTGGATGTTACTGTGAGAATGGCATCTCACTTACCCTCTCTCACTACCTCTCGAACTCCTATACGTAATTATAATTAGTTGCGATCAATATAGTTGCCTGCTGCAAAATATGACGGCTGTTGAATCACTCCAACTGAAAATATCAAAGTTGGTTATTAACAAGTTTCTTATTTCATTTTGCGAAGAATCTCATCGTGTCTGGACAGCAGTTTGTCGACGAATTGCTCAACTTTTGCAAGACAATCAGATCACGCTTATGGTTAATCTAATCGGTAAACAAACTGCAACGAATCTTCGGGGAGAAAAACTACTTTTCAGGCACAAAACGAAAAACGCGAAGTTAATTGATGGAATCGAGACTACAAATAATAACTGCATTGTAAAGCGATAGCGTGCGACCTCGTCATTCTACACAGAGGTCGATGAGATACACTCAGCAACAAAACTTGAAAATTACTCCAAACACAATTCACGGATATCTGTACCTCTGTTGCCGAACTAGTAAAAGAATAGTTATTGGTGGAATAAAGAGAAACATTATGACGTGGTCTGTGTTTCCTGACAATAAATAATTTGGAGGTAATTTGAAAATATATAGTGAAGTCAACGATTCTTTTTTATCTCATCTTAATCACGGCTGTAAACAAATTCAAAGTAAATTTGTGTTATACGTACTGCAGTTTTATTTAATGAAAATATTGCCATCAGTTCTATTAAGGTCAATACAATAATTGGAAAACAATGATAGCCGCTGTGAATGCTCCTATACTCAAAGGGAGTAAAATAAAATGAAATACGCTGATAAGATTCATCGTTGTAATCTATCAATCAGCTAGTCTCTTAACACGAAAATTATTTTTACGTTCAAATTTACAAATAATCTATGTAAGATACAGTAAATCCTCATTAACACAATTCCAAGGGACCGAAATAATCGGAGTTCTGGTTATAAAGATTCGTGTTAATTGTGATTGTTAATTGTGATTGTGAGAAACTTAAAATGAGAAATAAAATTTTAGAAGAAACATTGGTTTTCACCCAAAATGAAAACTAGACCTACGTCTATAATAAAAATTCTAGATCAATGGGTGAACTATTTAGTGAGCTATTCTTTCAGTAAACTATTTATCAATCAAATATTTCACGCAAAAGCAACCCTTGGACAACACGATTGAACAGAGCATCATGTCAAACCAAACGAATTCTCCATTTCATTTCTAAGCTTCATAACGTATCTCATGATTTACACCTCTACTTCACAAAATACGCGTACAAATCGTTGTTAAAATATTCATTAAGCAGGCTAAAATCATGAAACATGGTCGAGATATTCTAGACGCAAATAACAAAATGAAATCTATGTGATATATAGTAAAATATACGACTAAATGAATTGGAAACCTTGCAGAGAAAGGAAAAAAGTGAACGATCTTGCAACAGTAACTAGGCTCTTCAAGCAATACTTTTTGAAAATTGCAACTCATCTCACTATGGATCTTCAGCCGGAAAATTCAACATCAGACGTTCCACACACGTTTTCGACATAAGTTCGACACAAGTTTTCGACATGTCTACGAAACGCTGTCTAATTAAATTCTAAAAATAATCGGTAATCTAAATGCATTCGGTTTAGATCATTTCCGGATTATTTTTTAAAGACTTATGCACCTTCCATCATACAGCCCTAACTCACATAGTATTTAAGAAATATTCCTGCACCAAAATATTTCCAGATATTTTCAAAACAGAATTGATCCGCACTTCAAAAAAGCAACAAAAATACAATTCAAAATTGTGCGTCAATGTCTCTTTGTTAGCTTTTAGAAAAATATTAGTCTTTTCTGTGAATGAATGGAAACCTTTCTTTGTAAATGCGAAGCGTTTCCTAATTGCCAACATGGATTTAGGACAGTGGTTGCCAACTCAATGCTCTGTGACGTCATATAAATCTGCTCTCTTGCTCCGAACCGACCGACCGAGCAAAGGTAGATCCCGTCGCGACGGCAAGCGTACAGTGTTCCAATGATGGTACGGAAGTAGGGGTAAAGGTTCGTTTGGAAAATCGATAATTACGATTTGTAACTGGAACTTATTATTTAGAATGTTAATTATTTAATAACAATATGAAGGATTATATAATAGAAAATACTTTACAACATAACTCAAAACAATATCCGACTCTTTATCATAACCGAACTGTAATTCCACTTACAATCTCCTATTAGATAGCGTTTTTGGAAAAAACAGTTTTCACATTTTAGGACAATAACATTTTATACAATAGTACATAATATAACGAATTAGTACAGTCTGAAACAATAGTTAATGTTAACAAATAGGTAACCAATAGATATCCGGTAGGGGTCACGTAAGAAAATTTTGACCCCAGGGTTTGATTATTTTTTATGTACAGTTTTAGAATGTAAATCCTCGTGATTTTCAATATCTTTTCCATAATCTTCAATCTGCAAATTCCTTTACTTATTCCAAAATTGCGAGAAATGTCAGTTCTCTTTTATTTTGTATTCTGCTTGTTCGGCATTACTGCTTTCCAGAGAAGTGAATTACAATGAAAAATAAGAACTTTTAGAGTCAGTCACTGATAACGTAGCTGACTTGGCTAACGATATTGATGTATTTTGCAATTTTTATCATCTTTAGTTTGGAAATATCAAATATAGTATCGAAATTTATTAGTTATTTAAAATAATCTAAATCTTTCTGATTTTAAGGAAGACTAAATATATCTTTGGGGGAAACGAGATTTAATTCTCTTTAGTTCATTGTATGAGTGGCCTAAATTTAAAGGGAAGAAAATGGAGCTTCAGGAAGAATAAATTCAGGAAGAATAAAAGTAAAAAATTTTGAATTTTTTTCCTAAGTGTTTTTTTAATTGGTTCTAATTTGAATTCTCCATGTATTTGAGTGTTACTAATTAACCATGGGTATGTCAGTTCTCAGAATTTGTTTTAATTTCGCAGATGTCTCTGGGTCGCCAAAGCTGCGTAATTCATCTGTAGGTTGGGCTTTTTAACATACTGCAGTTCTTTCGAACACACTAAACACTTCACCATTGTTCCAGTATCTACGGAACAAAGGATACCAAGGATACAGAAAGAAAATTGACGGGTGTAGATGGTTTCCCTCTCATGTAGCCCGAAACACCGGCAAAGGCCCACTGCCAAGGTTTTCGGTACCGGCGACCGCCGTCTGCCCCTCATTCCCTCTCCCTTTCACTCGCACCGCTTCGAGTGCATCTTGGAGGAGAAAAAAGTTCCGACGCCATTCCTTGTTCAGTTGGCAATCACTGATTTAGGAAATCAAAATTTACGGAAAGAGCTGTATTTCATTTTCTTAAAGATATTTATCAACGGATCAAAACGAAGCACCTTATCGGAATACTTTCAAACGTTTTTCACGACATTGATTAGTACATTTTACTTAAAAAATGACTTCCTATGGATTCGTGGTATGCTTTAGATTGATTGATACCTTAAACAACCACTTCAGAGAACAGAAATAGTATACTAGAGTAGTGGGATATTACTAACTCATCTTTGCAGTTCATTGTCAATTGCACGTGGGGTCCGGATGTTTCTATTTTAAGTCCTATTCTCTTCCTACTAAACAATTCTATTCTATTCCTACACACAACTTTCAACTGTCTTTGACATTAAATAAATCAATCTATAAATAAGTAAATAAATACATATAAATAAGTATATATGCAAATTACTTGCCAAATCAATAACATCTAATTATTGTTAAATCAAATTAAACATTATTTTTGACATATTTTAATTTAAAATTAATGGTTATATAAAATAAAATATAAATACCTTTATTTTATAAAAGTTTATTAAGTATCTATTACCTGATTTATTGTTACTGAAGGAAAATCCATATCCTCTCTAAATGTATATAGAAAAGCTTTGGGGAAAAGTAACATTTAGAAATACCCATGTTAAGAGCACAATTATTAAAACACAATTTCAAACCGCACAAACTGATTGTTTTATTTTTTAATTGTTTTTATTTATTTTTGTAGAATATCCCATTTATTGAAAATGTGTTATAACCATTATTGATATTGGTTGCACTAATATTGTAATACTATCTTATTTATTTTCTTTGAAATATATGTATCTTGCCTTCATATTGACTTTAAACTTTGTAGGAAAACTGTGAAAATTTGAAAGAAATAATATTATATACGTGATCCTTTTACGTAAGCAGCATTACAAAGAAAAACAATATTCTAAGAATCAGTTCAAATTATCTACTGTCAAATGTACCAGACTTCTTGTGTTATTCCTACATTATTATTTATTATTATGCTGGTAATATTTTTTATTGAAGAGTATTTGCCTTACCTTTGGAAACTTCGGAGATCAACAATGAAGACATTTCGGTGTTGATGACGGTTGTAAACAATTAGGCCAATGAAGGGGATAGAAGGAATAAATGCGGAAGGTCCGTTGAAGAGAGACGGAAGAACGGCGGAGCAATGAAAAATGAGATGGTTTCGGTAGGTAATAACACTCCGGGTAGTTGAAAAATAAGATATAGAATCCTATCAAAAAAAGCGGCGAAAGTGGGGGGGGGGTCAGTTACATGCGACCAGGGGAAGGCCAGGAGTGAATAGAGACTACTGTGTAAGCGTAGGTGGTGCACCTTCTTTATATTCATATTTGTTTTCCTAAATATCGAAACAAATATAATTTTATTGTATTTAGACAGATCAATTTTCAATGTGCCGTTTTCACGTTTCCATTTTTACTTTTTTACTTTTTACTTTCTCGCCAATACGTACTTAAGTTGTAAAGAGAAAGTATTGTAATGCTGCATCAGAAATCGGCGATTCGATCGATAGAAAAACTCGTATTATGAAACTTCAATACAAAAAAGTGGATTATTATTGTTCATTTATGTAACACATTTTAATCTGTAGCACGTTGTGTAGTCAGAATCTAAGTTTGATGCAGAAAAATCGGTTTAAAAACAAAACTTCTGGCCATACGTACGTTCGTCTGTGACCAATGACAGCGACTTCCCCCAAAATTGATATTCTCGGATAGATTGACTGATATGGCAGCTCATTCAATTTGAAACGGATGTACTGATTTTGGCAGAACTTTACATTATGCCTCAAGGGCATTTTCAAAATGTTTTCGAAAATTGCTCCCAAGTTTTTCTTTACAATTTTTTCTCAAATAGAGCAAAGATTGCTGATAAAATGTCCCAGATTTTATTGTCATAAATTCTCTGAATTTTCTAAGAATTTTTGGCGCCTTTCTACAACTACTCTACTGAATTTACAGATAATTGGGTGAAACTAAAGGTATTTTATAAACGGCTCCATGTTTTCGTTAAAATTTTTAAATGACGTGCTGAATAACATGACACGTATAAATGTATGTTCAAGCAGTATTACAATATTATGCAATCGTTACAAATAATGCCTAAAAGTAAGAGCTGTTGTGTCATTACTTCACCTATGGTCACTGAAAATGTGAAAACCTAGTGGCACTGTGTGTAGGTTCACTATGGGTCAAATGCTCGTAGACGTCAAAGGGAAGTAGGACGATTTTCAGGGGATAAAGTAGGGAGAAGGCAAGAAAAGAGCTCAGATAAAGGCGCCAGGGGAAGGAGAAAGGGCGCGGATAAAGATCGAGAAAGGGCGTGGATAAAAGATCGAGAAAGGGAGAAAAGGGCGCGGATAAAAGATCGAGAAAGGGAGAAAAGGGCACAGAGAAAGCGGGGGAAAAGTGAGAAAAGGCGGTGAAAAAAGGATGGAGATAGAGAGGAGAAAGCGGAAGAAAGGATGAGAGGAGAAAATGGGTGGGCTTAGTTTTCTGAAGGAAGATGCTTCCTCAACGTGACGACGGGTTCTTGTGTGTTAAACAATGAATTCTAATTGTTGCGGTGACTTTAACACTCCCGATGCAAAGTTGTCACGATATAAATCAAAATTACCTTGAAATAATTGTAATGACATTTAAAGATTTAATACTAAAGAACAAATCCATTACGAAATTTCGAAACATCTATATCAATAATAATGTAGCAGGAAAGGATCAAAAACTTCTCAAGTAAACAAATTTTAAAATTTAGAGGTTTCACTAGAAATTGGATCTGTTCTATTTTTATAAGCGTACTTTGCGCAAAGAAATCTGATTTATGAAAATATTTCGAAAATATCATGGGGCATTGTGCAAAGTACCTCCAAAAAATTTAATATCACTTTCAAACATGCAGGGCTTCTATTGTGGGTAGATCGATTAGGGAAATAACCATTTTGGAGAACCTTCTGTGTACGTTATCATACAAGCTTGCTCCGATGGCTGTGGCAATACAGATGCTTTTTCAGAATCGTTTACCAGACAGTCCTAAGGTTCGAGCCCCCAATGTTGTAGTATTTTCGTTGCTAGTTACGTATGTGGATCGACTAAATGATTGATCAGTGTAACCGTGCGCGTCAACTGCGACGACCATTAGTCCCGTAAGTGTAGTTTTCGCGCAAGGTGACGGATCAGGTTTATTAAAACACGAGAGCCATGGGTGACGCGTGATTCTTCCTTCCCATCCTTGTTCCTTCCTCTTTTCTTACACAATCACGCACTGCATTGAACAATACACTGCCACCTATCTGACGAGACCAGTCGGCGTTTGTTTCCGCTGGGCGTTGTCACATTGACAGATACATTTGGACGGGGAAAACCCGACGTGTAGGACGGCGCCGAATCTCACGTTTCGGCAATGGAGTCCACCGCCAACCGGGATATAACATGCAGTACACTTATGGGAGTATGGATCTAAATAGTTACCGGTCGCAAAAAAAAATAAATACTCATGACATGGCGGATGTTTCTGAGAAAAAATATAATGTTGGCAAAAAAAAACACGCTTTCTTGGTATCACGGCCCCAAAAACGTGTATTTCAGACAAAATTTCAAGTGAATGCTCGACGATGTGTGCGGGTTGGAGGGGATTGGGGGGGTTGAGGGGTTGGGAGGGGTTGGGGGAGTTGGGGGGGTTGGGGGAGTTGGGGGAGTTGGGGTTGGGGGAGTGGGGGTGTTGGGGTGTTGGGGGGGTGTTGGGTTGGGGGTGGGGGTTGTGGTGGTGGTGGGGTTGTGGGGTTGTGGTGGGGGGGGGTTGGGGGGTTGAGGGTTCGCCACCGGGGCGCCTTCGTGCGATCGTTCGTGCAGTATGACGCGATGCGATTAGGCGACGCGTGACAGGCAGTTTCAAGGGGACGAGCAGACCTGTCCGATGCGATGGCGCAAGAGAAGCAGGATGAGGACGAGAACGATGATGATGATGATGATGATAATTATTGATCGATTATTTTCTTTCCGGGCGCGTCAACTACTATAGACAGACCCCTAAGTGTAGTATAAGCTCCCGACATTTGTGGTAGTGAATTGTGTGTGCGTGTGTGTGTGTGTGTGCGCGTGCGTGTGTGTATGTGTAGGGGGAGAAGAGATGACTCGGACGACGAAAGGAATACCTTGCGCGTGGCCCGTTTGCCATCACATTCTCCTGATATGAATCTGAGAAACCCATGAAAAACTACCAATCTGCGTAACCGGACCCTACGATTCTCCACTAGGTTGAATTCGACCCAGATATGTAGGTAGTGTCGAAAATCCACCACAATCGGGACTGGAACCCTAGGACTTCTGGTCAGAGACGCTGAAGGGGAAATACTTGTTGCCATGAACCATCCCAGACGGAATGATGATAATACATAATGTTGAAAGACGCTTCAATATCCAAGGTCATTGACTCTCGTGACAAGTTACCTTAAGACCTATTATATCCATTATGACAGTGATATGCTGAAGTCTTATTTAAAATAGAAACTAAAATGCGAAAAGAAGCCGACGAAATATTTAATCATGCCCAGTAGTAAACCGAAAGATCTGGTAGAATAAGAGCACTGTGAACACTATGACGATTTGATAAATAAAAAGCCATTAAAATATCTTCTCTCAGATGCACTTTTCGCGCAGAAAATAAAGAAGTTTGTAGAGAGGATTAGTTGTTTCAAATTAACTCTTCTACAAATGTAGCTAGACGTGGTCTTCGCCGTCTATCTTACCTTACCGCAGTACACATGAGAATTCTCTCCGGTAAGGTCTACTCTGCATTTGCGTCTAAGGCAGACCTGCACAACGCCTGCTCCCGCGGGCATTCTGCACTTGCGAGCCGGTCGTCTGCCCGTAGCAGCGCCGAAAGTGCAAGTAGTGGGGAGTAGGAAGCTTTGCGGGGAGGGGAGAAATCTGACGTAGTACGACGCGGCGCGTAGATTGAATGCCTGGGCGTCTAATAATGATCCATGCTTCAAAATTAAATGCCCATTTGTTTAAATGGATTATGCCTAGTATTTCAAGTTACCAGGGTCATAATTCACTGTTTACGTTCTGTGCACTACTGTATAATCCGCTTTTGTATCCACCACTGTATGTATTTTCATTTTCTAATTTTTTTAAAGAAAATAACATGCTCATTGTGTCTCTTAAGCAATAGCTTTAAAATATATGCTTATATATAAGAAAAAATATTATTTAATTCCATCTAACACAAAATTTCAGTTTAATAATTGATTGTTCACCAGGAATGCTATAATCTCCAAATCATAGAAAAATGAACAAAATCATGAGAGCATCAATCTCTCACATCAAGATTGACATAAAATAGAATATGTGGCAATTCCAAGAAGGGTAATGTTTAATGGCACATTTGTGGCCATTTTCCCCTATTATGAAACTGAATAAAAGAGATCAACGAGCAAACTTTTGTGACGATATGTTACGGACAATCATAAGATAATCATGGGTACGATCTCGAACACGACTCTATTCTCTTGTCAGAGATTAGAACAGAAAATAATCATGATTTTTTTAAGAACAATATGTTTTTGCTTTGAGAGAACCGTCTTATTCAATTAAACATATTTAATAAAAAATAGTTTATTGCTGTCATCATCAAACAAAAACAATTCAGTATCAAAATTTTGTGTTTAGCACAGCACTAAATTTGTGATTACATCGTAGCAAAGAGAATGACATTATAAGCCCTACAAGCAATTATTGGTGTCGAAATCTAATATGTATAATTCATTGTAGTGTCATATTTCGCCCTGTCATATACCGAGAACAAACATTTGCAATATAATACAAAAGACAATATTACTTTAACTGTATATGACCTCATGTTCTTGCCGATTGCTCTTTAAATTCACGCGCTATCTTTCTGATTGGTTCCCCACTCCTAGATTGGGTCTCATCCCCACCCTTCATCGATTTTCTCATTTACACCCGAGTTGCCCGCACGCAGCTCCTGAGGTCAGTGAAAGTGCAAAATGCTGTGCAGGTCTGGTCTAAGGTCTGTTCAGCGAAGGTAAGTGTGAAGAAGATATCTGTGAGAGGAGTGCCAGCGCCGAAGGAGTGGTGGAAGGGTTGGTGGAAGGTAAGTAGAAGGTGAAATGTGAGTAGATGGAGGTGATGTTGGATTACGTAGAGAAAGTAAAAGGGAAAGAGCAGTAGGAGAAAACGAGGACGAAGGCGAGGAGAAAGAAAGAGGAGGAACTGAAGGTGGAAAAGATAGAGATAGTACCCAAGGACGAGAATGTTGGAGAGGGTTGGCGAGAAGGACAAGGAGGTGTAGGAGTGGAAGCTAGAAGAGAAGAAAATGGAGGGAATATGACAATGACGGGAGAGGAATATGAACAGGAGGAAGGGAGGAAGAGAAAGAAGAGAGAAAAGAGGAGAAGTAGGACGATGTGTTAGCGGTCGTTGACTTGACGCAGCAGCGCGAAATATGAGTAAGAGCCTTGCAGGAGCTGAAACAAAAAGGCCAAGGTTTTCAAGGAAAATGTTATGCTAATGTAAATGTAAGAAGATGCTAATAAGTAAGTTCCTGTGCACAAAAATTATTGAAATTGAATATTAAATGAAAATAAAATAAATGAAAAATTTGCAAAATTATGTCTGTCTCTGCATGTCTCTGTCTCAGCCGCTCACTGTCCATCTCAATCACATTTACTTGCAGATTCATCATGTCTCTGAGCAGATGTGGTGATATCGGGAAGCGCTGGGCCAGCAAAAATGTAATAGAATATTCAGAAAGAGTTCATTCTGTAGATTAAGGTGTGAGAAAAAAACGTTTCTCACGGCCTCAAAATTTTAGTTTTTATGGCGTTGAAAGCCTCGTTTAGGAGTTATTTAACGATATAGATTCAAAATGCTGTCGAGTGCGTTGCAGATTGCATTTGATGTGAATATGTAGTGAATATGTAGTGCCATGTAGTACACAAAAAGGCTCAAGGAACCAACTCAGTAATTATAGACCAATAAGCTTGATGTCAAATCTGTATAAAGTATTTTAAAAATAATAAACAGAAGAATAACAAATTTACTAGAAGAACATTTGTCACCAGAGCAAGCTGGATTCAGGAAAGTATACAGTACAATGGACCACCTACAAACCATAAAGCAGATACTCGAAAAAGTCCAAGAATACAACCTGGACCTATACATAGCTCTAATAGATTTTTCCAAAGCATTTGACAGTGCTGAACACATACCAACATTTAAAGCATTAGAAACTTAGAACGTTCCTCCCAAATACATATGAATTTTAAAGAAATTGTACAAAACAGCACAGCTAAGATCAAGACAGACATTGAAGGAGAAGTATTCCAAATAAAAAAGGGAGTAAGACAAGGAGATCCTTTATCACCCAACATCTTCACCTGTTTACTCGAAGATGTTTTTAGGAAGCTGAAATGGGAGAAAGAGGGACTGCCAATAAACGGAAGAAGACTAAACACCCTCAAATTTGCCGACGACATCATTTTACTAGCGACCTCTCAACAAAAACTACAAAAAATGTTAGACGAACTAAAGAAAGAAAGCCGAAAAGTAGGACTCCATCTAAACTTAAGTAAAACAAAATTAATGACAAACCACAAGGAAATCCCTATAAAAATTGATGGTAAACAGATAGAATACGTACAAGAATATATTTACCTGGGACAACTGATATCGTTCAACAAAAGACTTATCCAAGAAATTACAAGTAGCTGACAACACAAATCTTCCCTGAGAAATCAGGAGGCCTTAGCCCTACATGGGATTGTATAGGCTAATAATAATACATACCAACATCCTGTTTTATATATACATATATATATATATATACACACACACACACAGAGAGAGAGAGAGAAACAGATAGATAGATAATGCATTGTTTGCTTAGAAAAAAATCCCTTTCCTATCGTTCAAAAAGTTGTCTTCTGATAGTATCCGGTTAAGTTGATTATCACAACCTATCAAGCCAAAATAAGAACTTAATGTAGTCTAATATTTTGTAAATGTTTGGTATAATTAATATACGAAGAAAATTTCAAGTCTTACCATTTCCATTTACTCCCATTAAAAAATAAACTTATCAGAATGTATTGAAGACGTTTCTTCTATATCTGCCAAGAAAGTCTTAGTTTCCTTTAAATCGTATATAATTTGAAGCCATCGACATTCTTGTCCTTTGTCAAAAAAGGTAATTATCCTAATTTTTACGACCTGACATTACGTTCTTTGATGCTGCTACTATTAGCAATATTACATCGCAAGTTCCTGGGATCAGTACGTTCTGCCCAGCATGGGTTCCCGTTGCAACGGCCTCAATAGTCATTGAATTGAACGCTAATCCACAAATCCATACACGGTCTAGACAATTGGGGATCAAGTGACAAGTTCCCTACCACTGTCTGAATTGAAGTGAGGGGGATAATGGAAGTAGTCCGCAGGGTGATCATTATCTCCATTCGAGCACAATGGAGCACCTTAATCTAATTCAACCCTTTCACAAATATGTTTACCTTTGTAACGTGATAGATTAGTACGTCATGTAAAATATTTATTGTTGGACGTTTTAGTATACTGAATAACAATTATTTTACAGATTCGGAAATATTTTATGACTTTTTCACATATTTTATGATTTTCTTCCAGAACGCAGGACCTCCCAGGGATGTCAACACAAGTTATTTCTGTTGTAGGTAAATTCGGCCCTACGTACGTGATATAAATATAAATCATGGCTACATTAGAGGATAATTTTTTTCTATACTAAGAATACATTAATATCCTCTGTGCAGATTAAATTTGTTTACGAAATGAAATATTTACACAGTTTTAAATTTATTCTACCATAATTCTGACTATTTTTGTTTGTCCTTCGGCCTCCTCATTGTCATTTATTTTGTGATAGTAAATCCAGTATCATACCTATTAAAAGGACATTGGTAAAAAAGATAAACAAATGTGTACGTACGACAATGAAAATACCCTGGAACCACGGAAAACGTACTGATCGACTACACAAGACGTGACAAGAAACAATGGAACATTTTTTATCTCCATCATTATGACTTGAGTAACTCTCGTACGTCCATCAATCAATAATCAGGACGGAAACAAGGCCATGGAGGGAGCACATGCAGGTAGTTGTAATCCGAGTGGTTACTCAGGAGGATTCTGCGGGAACTAATTCCCGGTGATTCATCACCGAATCCGTCGCAGCAGCTCGCGTTGTTCCGCTCTCTTCCCCCTCTTCGCCCCACCCCGCCGCGTTTATACAGTCGCATAATGCTTCTGCGGCGGAGGCGACGTAGGTGTTGTGGGGACGCAGCGGCGGCGTAGAAGAGGGCGGGAGACGGGCCGGGGGCGGGGGACGGTGGCGGGGAGCGGAGGCAGGGGGCAGGGGGGCTGGGGGCTTGGGGGCGGGGATGACAGGAACGTTGGCAAGAACGACAGTGGTGACGAATGTGCCGGGACAGTGAGAACCGGGAGTGGGGAGGGGTGACGGGGAGGACGTGGTGTCGGCTTCCATTTAGAAGCAGCGCGAGCTCACTGCAGCCCTCTTGCATCCAGCTGCTACTCGCTGCCGTCTCCATCAGCCACGTCGGCTTTATAAGCGTGTCAGTCGATAATTCTCACTGCTTTAAGAGGACATAATGCAAGCACATGAACATGCAACGAAAAGTAATTCTTATAAGTTACATGAAATTAATATAATATTAATAATAATATTATTTAATAATAATATTATTTAATAATAATAATATTATTTAATAATAATAATATTATTTAATAATATTATTTAATAATAATATTATTTAATATTATTATTATTAACTGTATATCTCGACCAAGTTGAGAATGTTGTTTATAGGAGCGCGCCACTGTCTGTGTTTACAACCGAAACGACAAAGACAGAGATATAAGGATACTCAATTCAAAATTAAAATAGGACCGTGTCAATCTATTGCGGGAAAAAAGCGCGATTTATTTCGTTGCAAATCTAGTATCTTCCCAATTAATATTGTAACCGTATTTGGACATGTCTGCACCTGATATTGGAATAAATAAAAGTAAACTTTTCTCTGCAAAACCATTCAACATTTTGAAACTAATTCTTTCGATGAGGAGTAACATTCATGTAAATCGTTTATTTTAACTTCAGTAATTTTTCAGAATATATAACCAATAAAATTCTTTTTATTTAAAAAGTAACTACCACCATAATGAAGATTATTGTAGACACTTATGACAGTAAAGTTAATATTTTGGTATTTTATTGCATACCTAACAAACCGCCTAAAACCTATGGAAAAAAGATGAATGAAGAAGAATACAAAATGTTTAAATTCAATGAATGAGTATTAAAAATTCTATATAAAAATAACTTTTTATTACATTCTTTTTCTAGAACGATGAAAAGTAAAAACAAGCAAGTTAAAGGGACCTAAACAAAACAGTCAGTACAAATCATGTTTGATGTGTGTCTGAAGTTATATTTTATGAGCTGATTCAAAACCTCTATGGAGGCCATGGTGATTCTGTAGCAGTCTCTGAACTCGCTTTTACGCTTCTGGCGAGTTGTTAGGGAAACTGACTGTACATACCCGTGTTTCCACTGTTAGTTCCACAACGTGCCACAATCGCATCCTTCATTCTTCGCTTGGTCGAGTTTACAAATTTTTCTCTGGTCACAAGTGAGGGTCGCAATCTATCTGTTCAGTTAGTCATTGAATAAATATTGCTTCAGTGGCATTGATATTCGTATCTTATATTTTAATCAGTTAAACGCAGATTCATGAATTACTTCTTAGTTATTGAAGACACACCCTTAAGCCACATAATCTCTACATAACATTCCATATCAATCAACGAAGCATAACATTCTAAAGTACCTAGAGAACTATCGCACATGTACCGAATCACTGCCACCCTATGGAATTCCCTGTATTCTATAAATGGTCATAAACGCACTCGACGCCTTGCACAACCATTTTCTGGTTCTCTTCTGTGCGTCATTATAACACCCTTCAATAATCACGCTTTATATACATCGTAAACATTGTATACGTAATGAACAAACACGACACACATACAGAGCTATCACGTTTGATTTATTTGCCAACTTTGACTTAACGATACTCATAAATCAATATGCCATATAGAAAGTAAAGTGTTTATGTAACTGTCGAGTTGGAATTAAGCCTTTCGCATGGGCCTCATATTAGTAGCTATTAATAGATTATTACAATTTAATTTGCCTTCCTGCGGCTGAGCTGTATAAACTTAGGAGTATTACGAAGAGGATAGGAGTGGAAATAGTCTACGCCCTGAATTCCTGACGTCTTATGAAAATCACCGATTAAATGGCAAAAAGGCCACAGAATTTGTTTTCGTTAGGGGAGACCTGGGCTTTTAGTGACAATTTTAATTTATTTAATTTTGAACGTTTTTGGACGATAATTTAAAACTTATAATAAATGGAACAAATAGAATGTCTTTTTGTACAAATTTCCATATAATTATATTTAAAATACACACTGCTTTTAAAGATACATGAACAATTTTACGCAGCAGTGCACTTTGTCACAACATGCCCCTCTACGGGGGCACGTTGTGACCCATGTAAAAGAAACTAGGATATTGTTATATTCAAATCTAACAAACTTCTTTACAATAGTGATTCATTATATGCTAACTTTATTTAATTTTAATTGTTTTCAACATGAGAGTGGCAGTGAATATAAACAGAATGTACTGCATTTTTGGTACAGTTTTCATGAGCCCATTCCTGGCAAGTTATACCCTGCAACCCAGTTATGTCCACACTTTGTTTGAAATGGTTCTATCCAAATAAGGCATATGCACTTTTCTTCATCTTCGGAGTTCTCAGATATGCCTTTTGTCTTTTTCCACATATTAGATCTAGATCTTTACTTAGAAACATAGCTTTTTGACAAGCTTCTATTTTGTTTTTCGTTCTGTTGGTAGTATAGATATGTTCTCTAATGCTCCTTGTTGTTATAAACTAATTCCTTCTTTAAAAGAGCGCTAGTTAAAATGGCAGATTTCCAAGTTCTCTTACGGTTATTCCTCGAGGTCCTGCTGATGTGGACTAACCGCTGATGTGGATAATCCATCTTCTACAACAGCAATATTGCCTTCTTTGTCATTAGCAGCTTGACCTATTGCTTTTGTACTGTTTCCACCCCAGTTTCATCTATGTTCCAAATGCCATTTGCATTCAAACGATATTTTTCGAAAACAGGGTCTAAATGTAACTTCACTGGGTGCAGTGTATAACTTGCCAGGAATGGGCTCATGAAAACTGTACTAAAAATGCAGTACATTCTGTTTATATTCACTGCCATTTTCATGTTGAAAACAATTAAAATTAAATAAATGTAACTTCATTATTTGTGCACGTCTTCTGAATTTCAGTGGGAAATATATTTATTGAAATTATTGTTTTCCATACTGTCGCGGCAAACGGTATTATTCTTTCATGAAGAACATGATGAGGGTTAAGGGCACAAATTTATAGCTAATTTACCTTGAAATATATTTTATTATATAGGAGCAAATATTTTTTGTCAACAAACCTTGAAAAAAAAACGCTCTTTTTTCTGTATTCAAAATTCGACTAGAATATGGTTTAAGATAGAGATCACAGAATTATGAACACGTGCACAAATTTCACTTCTCCCCATAGCTCGTCACACACAGTTTTAAACTGTTTTTGACATAAATAAATAAATAAATAAATTGTTGGAAAAAATGTCAACAATGTGTTCATTGAAACTTGTGTTTCTATTCAAATTAATAGCTTTAGGAACACGAAGAGAAATGTTGGTGTTGCTGCATATACTTTGTCATCCAATTGGGGATTTATTTGTTATCCAAATTTTATGGCACTTGAATTTTGTTTTCTCCAGCAAAATCATATGCTAAGCGTTGTAATTCCTTACTACATTACTACTTATTACTCTCAAACAATATTGGAGCAAGTAGTGACACTGCCACAACGCGCCCCTTAGAACCTGTCACAACTAGCCCCCAGAGACTCTAATATGAATTCCCGCTTTTATTACGTTATTTTGCCATTAATATAAACCAAAAACACATCAAATTAAAGCTTAAATGTAAGTTTTTCAATTATACTAAGTAGTTGAAAATACCTCCGATTTATTGTTGCTGAGATTGACTGGAACAATCCGATAGATTTTTAGTTCACTACGTGTAAAACGCAAATGTTCGTATATGAGTAAATCAAGCAACGGTTCCCGCAGCAACTGAAAGAGCAGACTTAGTAAAATGTTTGCAACGTGTATGTAAACTATTACGAGCTGAGCTCTATTAAATCGGTCAGTAAACGCGATGTCACAACTTGCCCCTGTCACAACTAGCCCCTGTCTCCCCTACATGTATGTTACCTTATACTTATAAATATAATTATTATAATGCTTGTATTACTTTTATGTATTTTATTGTTATGCAAAATTGTATTTTGTGCACTGTCGAAAGGAAAAAATGTTGCGGTGGAATCAAGAATTGCTAGTATGATATATACTGTGGCAATAATGTAGCCGTTACACTTTAATTTGTAACTTAATTATTATCTGAAAGATCTATCCAGAAAGTTCTTGGAGAAAATGTAAGTTTTTTCTATTTAGAATCAAAGCAGACATCCATCTGAAAATTCCCTCTAAAAATCAAGGAAACTTTAATCTTTCCAATGTCAAGTATTGTTAAGACGTCAAAAAGGCTTGTAGTGGATGAGCTGGGAAATTGGACAGAACGACTTGTCAAACGTCTTCCTACGTTCGTGCAAGAGACGATTCACAAATTACGAATATTAATACTGTCAGCACACGTTGTCGTTAAAACCTGCTTTCCAACATGAAGTATTTGAAGACAATATCTTGTGTGATAGGAGAAATAAATCGATTTTCTTTCTCATTTTGTTCCTTATTTAGACGTGTATAGATTACGCTCTGCTTTGACGCACCACAACAGCGAGATCATGGGAAATATAGCGACAATGAGCTTCAAAACCAAGACATCGATCGTGCATAAATTGATTCAATAGCTTTGCGGTATGCCAAGATGTCTGACGTTGCGACGCGATCCCCAAGCAGCTATACTGCGATTTCTCTAACTTTGTCCCTCAAGGCCACTCAACTCCCATCTTTCGCGTCTTTCTCGGTCTTGCCAGTAGAAGTCGCATGATCGCAAGCATTGCTTTATACGGTCGCGATCGTGCGAAATCTAGCGGAACGACTGAGAAAGATGCGAAATGCCGTGACATATTCCATCGCGAAGATGGGATTTGAGTTGCCTTGACTCAAGAGAGTCACAGTTAGTTAAAAGTTAGAGAAATCACAGTTTAGTTCGGCTGTTCGCTTGGACGCGAACAGTGCGAACGGCGTCTTAAATAGAAACAGCTCTTTTTCTCGGAAAAGCAACAATATGAGATGTTTTACCTATTCTTGTGGCGATGCTTGCTTCGCCGCCCGAACCGGGGAAACGCTGGCCTTTGCTGGCCTTTTGCGAAGCAGTTATTCGAGCGTTACTTCTTTTTTTTTCTTTTTTTTCTTCCCATTTATGCCCGCGGAATTTTGAAGAGATAACGGCGCGGTACCTTTGAAATGTACATCCTTTACTGTCAATTTATACCAAAGACAGGTTATAATAGTATATTTTAGATAAGGCGCCAAGTGAGTGCATATGTGTAAACAAGTATATTATTATTGCTCGACCAACTTGAGAATGATGTTTACAGGAGCGCGCCACTGTCTGTGTTTACACCCGAAACGGCAGAGACGGAGATAAAAGGATACTCAATTCAAAATGAAAATGGTACCGTGCCGAACTATTGTGAAAGAAAGCGAGATTTATTTCGTTGCAAATCTAGTATATTCCCAATTAATATTTGAACTATATTTGGACAGGTCTGCACCTCATATTAGAAGAAATAAAAGTATACTTTTCTTTGCAAAACGATTCAAGTTTTGAAACTAATTCTTTCGATGAGCAGTAACATCGAAACTAATTCTTTACCGATATATACCAAATAAAATTCTTTTTTATGTAAGAAGTAACTACCACCATAATGAAGAATATTGTAGATACTTATGACAGTAAAGTTAATGTTTTGGTACTTTATTGCATATCTAACAAACCGTCTAAAGCCTATGGAAAAAAAGATGAATGAAGGAGAATACAAAATCTTTAAATCAAATGAATAAGTATTAAAAATTTAATATAAACAAAACTTTTAGAACGGTGAAAAGTAAAGAAAGCAACTAAAGGGACAAAAATAAAACAGTCAGTGCAAATCTTGCATGATGTGTCTCTGAAGTAATATTTTATCAGCTGATTCACAACCTCTATGAAGGAGGTCATGGTGATTCCGTAGGAGCGGTCTCTGAACTCGCTTCCCGCTCTTGGCGACTTTTTTTTAGCTAAACTGACTGTACAGACCCGTGTTTTCACTGTTAGTTCCACGACGCGCCGCAATCGCAGCCTTCATTCTTCGCTTGGTCGAGTTATACCGATTTCGACTTCAATCAAATAGGAGACCGGGGCTAGTTGCGACAGAGGCAAGTTGTGACATCGTATTTACTAACCGATGCAATAAAGCACCACTCATAATAGTTTACATGCACCTTTCAAACCTTTTCTCAGTGAGCTCTTTGACTTACGGAAACCCTTGCTTTATTTGCTTATTTACGAACGTTCTGTGTTTTACAAGTAGTGAAGGAAAAATCAATCGGATTATTGCAGTCAACCTTAATAGCAATAAATCTGAGGTTTTTTCAAGTTTTGTTGACAAAAATATTCACTTCTATGTTATAAAATCTATTTTCAAAGGTAAATTAGATATAAATTTGTGCCCCTTTCATGTTCTTCGTGAAATAATAATCCTTTTTGCCGTGACCATATGGAAAACAATAATTTCAATAACTATATTTCCCACTGAAATTGAGATGACGTGCACAAATAATTAAGTTATATTTACGTCCAGAAGCAAAACAAGGAGCCATCTCAGCATTTGCCTCGAAGGGTCAGGGAAACTGGACGAAAACTTGATCGAGATGGGAGCCATCGACCTAGAAGCTGTGGTACAATACTTGTTACAGGTTCTTTATAATTATACAGTCCAAATGGTAAATAATTACGTTAACTATCATTGTTAAAATTAATGCTACTTTCCTTTAGATGCTCGGTATAGTCTCAAATTGTATAGAAAGTTATGCAGCAGAAAAGGTTTTACTTGGGACTTAAACTTTTCTATCGAATTTAATCGTTTAATGTCATCTGGCAAAGTGTATATGAATTGTATGTAAATTTTATGTAGTGAGCTGTTGATACTGCCATCTGATGAATATGATTACTACGTCGTGTGTTATACTTATAGACATCGGTGTTTGCTTAAAATATATTCCCCCACATAAGTAAGTCATTTTTGACAAAACTACTAATTCATAAATCAGGAGACAAGGTAATGGTAAAATTTCTAGATAAATAAAGAGAGACAAGAATCACGTGGGTGGGATATACTCATTATTCATACAATTCTTTTTTGTAATCTGAAAGTTTGGGAGCTCTAAGATGTGTTTCCCCAGAATATTATGCCATATCTCAGGCGGGAATGAACATTCGCAAAATATACACGAGTAGTATGAAGTGTGACGGAATTTGAAATAATTCTGAACGCGTAGCATAATGAACTTAATTTTGTGTTCAAATCATTTATGACACTAATGACACTTTATGACAGTAATCAGTTATGACACTAAACACGAACGGCAAAGGGCCATGAAGAGGATTGTATGTGGGCACATGGCATGAAAACGGGAAATGAGATACTCTTCTATGGTGGCGAGTGGAAGGATAATCCGTATAACGGAAGAAGCCTGCAACGGGCCGACAAGGACGCGCCGGAAGGGTGTCGGGGGCGGGGTGCCCATTGCTGGGCCTAAGCGTTTCCCGAGTCCGCCACCGCCCGATCTCTCATCGTATCTTTCCGCGCCTTCCCGATCCCACCACATGCATATATGGATCCCGGCGCCCGCGGCCGATACCCCTTGCGACTCCGAGCACCCCACAGCTCCTCGTCCCCCAACCCTCCGCGATTGCTCACCGTCGCTCATTCCCACCGTCGTCACTACCGCCGCTGCCGCTGCGGAATCAGGTCCCTACGCCTGTTTCACCACGTTTGTAGACCATCCACACTCCCTGCACAGCTATTCGACCCTCCGCCCACCGCCCTCTCCCACCCCCTCCCATCCTCTCCCACTCTGATGCTAAGCTCCTCTTTTACACTCCACCCACTCCCCTTTCACCCACCACCCATTCCCCAGCCGCCTTCCGCTCTCTTCTTTCCTGCTCTCCACCACCTCCTCTACCACCCTTCGTCCATTCCTCCACCACCCCGCCCACTCCTACATCACCCTGCCACTCTTATCACCCTCCCAGTCCTCTACAAGCCCTCTACCATTCGCCGCCCACTACCTGCCAATCTCCGCCCAATCCTCTAGCACCCTTCCTCCAGGCCTTTACCTCCCTCTGCCCACTACCTCCCCACCATCCGCCAAATCCTCAACCACCCTCCGCCCACTCTTCTACCACCCTCCACTCTCTCATCTATCACCTCTACCACCCTCCGTCCACTCCTCTACCACCCTCTTCCCACTACTCTACCACCCTTCGCTCACTCCTCCTCTACCCTCCGCCCTCTGCTCTATCACCATCCGCCCTCTCTACCACCCTCCGTCATCTTTACCACTCTCCGCCCTCTCTACGAACCTCCGTCGTCTCTACCACCCTCCACCCTCTCTACCACCTTCGCTCTCTCTCCCGCCCTCCGCGCTGTCCTCTACCACCCACCGCCCTCTCCTCTACCACCCACTGTCCTTTCCTGTACCACCCACCGAACATTCCTCTATCACGGCCGCCTCTACCACACTCCGCCCATTCCTCTACTATCCACCGCCCACTCACTCTCTTCCCTCTTCGCACTCCTCTACCACCCTCCGCCCACGCCTCTACCCCCGTCCACCCACGCCTCTTCCCCCTCCGCCCACGTCTCTACCGCTCTCCGCCCACTCCTCTCTCACCCCACTCTCCATCAACCTCTTCCTCACACTCCTCTCCTCCACTTCCTCCACTCCTCTCTTACATTTACCGTTCACCCCTCTCTCACCTTCCTCCTTCGCATCTGATGTTCCCTAACCGTTCTACCATCTTCGCGTCCTTCTCACTCACCTTCGCCGCCCCCCTCTCCCCTCCCCCAGCTCACCGTTCCCTTCCCTCCTCCCCACATCCACCACCGTCGTTGCCACCGCCGCCACCGTTCCCACCCTCACCCCGACGCCGCCTGGTCCGCACCTTGCGGCCGGGAGCCTGGGGCGATAACATTAGCATATAAATTGGCCGACGGCTGCGGGGTGGCGACGGTGGCGGCGGCGGAGGCGCGAGCGCGGGCGACTGTTCCGAATTTGTGAAACAATGAACATCGTAATGTAAACACGCGCCGCCAGGTTTTACGAGGCGGCGCCGCGGGGCGAAGAAGCGGAGGAACGAACGAAAGGGGAGTGAGAAGGGCGGGGAGGGGGAAGAGGAGGGGAAGAGGAGGGGGGAACCGTCGCGACGCCTGCCGTCTTTGCCGCGGCCGACATTAATTAAAAAGCAAACGCCCAAGAATCACCCTCTCTCTCTCCTCTTGTGCTTCCTGACAAGGCGGTCTGCGTTGCAACTCCCCTGGCTTCGCACCCTTATTGCCAGTCCCCGTCGTTGTCGTCGTCTTCGTCGTCGACGACGTCGGCGTCGTCGTTTCGTCGACAGCGTACCCAGATTAAGACTTGCCGCCCGAGGCAGTAGAAAAGGCTGTGCCGCCTCTCAAATAGATGAAACTATTTCTCAATAACCTCTGTGTAGATTCAGTTAATTCTCGGCTTATCTCGGACGAAAAGTTAATTACTGAAAGCGAGATTGGAAACTGGATCCGATGACTGTAAAGAGCTGCTGTTTTCTTTTTCTTTGGAGAACGACGTCGGCTATAAAGTAAATATTTCAAAAACACGCGATGGATTCCGGTAAATCTGTTGGCTTCAGAGACAGAAACATTGATGTTCGGGGGAAAGGATGAAATAAATTGCTGATCAAGTCTTCGTTAAAATTAATGAAAGCATGGCATTGACAGGAGCGAAAAACCTAATTTCAAGCTTTGGCTAACTTTTCTCTCAAATACATAATGATTTAAAGAAAGTTAATTTTAGGCTTCTGGTCTTTGACGTTCTGTATTGCTAATTTCCAAAGCGCCCAAAAATTGAAAGAAAATTATTCAGCCTCCTTTCATTTGAGAGCAAAAACAATGAAGCACTTTCTATTGATTGAAAATGAAAATATTTGCGTTATTCCATTTATTGTCGTACTTATTCACCGTTTGAATCATCATACTGAGTCCGTTACTGCTTGTAAAATACATGACGTGTTATAATGCAAGGATCGAAAGAAGAAGCCGTCCGGCAAACAATTTTTGCTATTCGCGTGTTGCATTAGGGAACAGCAACTAGTTTAACTTTCTTGGAATGTAAAGAACTGTTGTAGTGTATTAGTACAATTCTAAGTTATAATATTGCAGTATTCAAAAAGACCCTTTTTGTAAATTATATCTAATATAATCCAGTGATGAGTATTTTATTTGTTATTCTTGACCGATGTGCGTACTAATTTTTGAAAGAAACATTTTGTGTGGTTTTGATCAACATTTTTACGGCTGGAGGACACTAGTAGTGATTTACTTATGGCAGGAACTATAATATTCGTTTAATATAAAATTATTTTCTTTCTCTTATTCTCTATTAAGTATTGATTGGGAATCATTTTTCAATCTATGAAACTGAAACGGTGCTTTTTCCGATTGTTTGACGAATTTAAAAATCTGAAAGCCTGCTTCAATATGTGAAATATTCTTTTGAACCTGAAAACAAGCCCTTGATATACTACATAAAAACATATAAGTAACAGAACATATGAGTATATATGTGAAGTATAAGGAAAGTATCTGTGGTAAATAATAGATTTGAATTAATATTCTGAGAAACCTTAACTTGAGTTTCAGAAGCAGCTTATGAATTAATGCATATTGCTCTATTTGTGGCAGTATTTATATTCACACTTAATGCACCAAGTGAATCTGACAAGATTGCCCGCTAGGAGAACTATTATCGGCAAAGTTATTCTCTGACAAACGACTAAATCAGAAGCAGAAATAAATTAATTTTTGTGGTACGTGTAGAAAAATTGTAAATTATTACGTAACAAGTGCGCGAATCACCTCGCATACATGTTGCGTTTAATATTTTCTAATACACTGTGCGCCAAAGATATTTCACATACTCGTTGTGATTTTTCGCACACGCGTTGTGATGTTTCGTACTGTATTAGAAAGAAAAAATAGCTGTTTCGCACACGGAAAAACACGAGAAACAAGCACGTGCTTTGCGCTCTTGTGTTAAAAGAATATTTGGTTGAGGACTTCACTGCTTATCTTAACGCGTCATAATGCGTGATCTTTTAATTGAATGAGTAGTGACAACTATTCGCATTACTCCATACGTGTCTCGTTACACGATTAGAATAACCTCCATTTCCACAACTCGAACATCACCCGTATACCGTTTTAACAATGAGAGTTAAACTTAAGCGTCAACAGAAACACATCACAAGAGATCAATATGTAGTACATAACATATCAACAATCTACCTACTTTCACGTGATGAAAAACAAACAAGCGAATCAATTAAATAAACTATGGTTTAAAATTATGTATAACGTTTCCCCATTAACGTTCCTCGTCCTCACATCTGCATCCATGACCGATGATTTACAGCGTTTTAAGGCTTTATTTCCGTTCTTTTATAAAATTACACCATCGAGCTGTATGTTTATTCTTAGCAGTTATTTTACACTTTTGTGAACAAACTATAACAGATTTGGTGTTAGAATACACATCCATCAGGCGTTTCATGACATTTACAAATACTATTACTTCAATTAATGAAGTCAGTCATGTTTCTTTGCACATTGTGTTCCACAAACTCAGTAGTTCAGAGTCCAACGGGGAAAAAGCGACCATTTTTTGATTCCTTGACTTCCAACTTATCAGTGCATCAATTGCCTGTCTCAATTATTCAGGATGAGTCACTAAACTGCTTTTTGCCGTTGTCAACTGTTTCGGGCATATTTTGTTGCATTTTCACGTGTGTGTGTGTGTGTGTGTGTGTGTGTGTGTGTGAATGGGGGTAATTGATTCATATATCCAACATGTTTTTGAAATATTTTATATATTCTGTATTACAGGCACGAACAAATAAAAATACGTTTTATTGCTTTTACTGTATGCAATTTTACAACTCGTACCATAATTTTGACAATTTTACTAGATATCCAGGAAAAAATTCTGAGTCTACAATACAGTATCCACGAGCCAAATGTCTCAAAGACAGCACTGTTCTTTACAATCGAGAAGAACAGTTCAGGTCACGTAAACTAATCCGACGTCAAGTTAGCCAGTCACTAAGGCACGATTTCATTATCCACCACAGCAGATAAACTACCGAGCTATAGCGCCTCTCCCTCATTTATACAGGCGCAGATGCCGTAGCGGGGACTTGCTCACCCAGCTTGCTGTTGCGGTCCCCCTTACAGCGCTGGCTACCCTCAAAAGCGTGCCCTCTCCATCGCATACGCGCCAGATTTAAACTTCCGCCTCAAACAACTTTTTATCACTCGTATTTTAAAAAGAAGATCAATTTTGATATTAATGGTTACAACTTCAAATATATGTCCATGTGTCTACTCTGAACACGTCTCATATGGCTAGAATCACCTTCTCAATAAATTTTACATCACACGGATACCGATATAACAGTGTAGTATTACCGTCAACACAACCTCAACAATATAACATCAACACCCTGTTTGTCTATCTTTCAGATAATGTATTTAGATCATATGTATCAAAATACAAATAGGCTTCCGTGACATCATGTGATGTGCAAATATCTTTTTCTCAATAGAAGACAATACTGTCAGATAAAAGCCTCTCATCATGAACAGAGCAGTTTACAAAACATTTTCGATATTTTGGGTTTTTCTCAGAAAATAAAATGTGCAGAGGTGGAAAATCTATTTTTAATTTGCACGCACCCTCTTTCAGTAGGTGCCAAAAATACTTGAATGACATTGCGAAATACATGTTTTGCAAAAAGTGTACATTTTAAACATTTCTTTATATAGTCAACATTTTATGGCATATTTCCATGAATATTTGAGTGTGAAAAGTTGGATAGTGTAAAGAACGTTTAAGAGAACGGTGCAGGTCTCATGATCATTGAAAACGCTCATTTTTCAAAAATTGAAGACGTTCCATATTTTTTCAGTCTTCCTACAACTAAAATATTGAAGATAGATAATTTTCCCTTAATGAAATCGTTTTCTTAAAGATAGATTTTGAAAAACGGTCATGTACAATTTTTCAAAAATTTTAGTACTTTTCGTGTAATTTTGCGTGAAGTAAAGTGACGAGTGATAAAGTACGTGATGTTTTAACACCACTAATTCTTTCAGCATGGGAAGCCTGAATTTCTCGCTCGTAGTAGAAATAACTTCACCCTCCGCCCACTCCTCTATCACCCTCCCTCCCACTCCCTTCTCACCCTTCTCACCTTCCTCACCCTCCACCCTCTCCTCGTCGACCTTCTCACACCGTCCCCTCCCTCCGCCCTCTCTTTTACCACTCTACGTCCACTTCTCTACCATCCGCCCCCACTTTCTTCCCAATCTCCCCTGACTGCTCTGCCTCCCTCTACCTCACTCACTCCCTGCCCTCCGTCCGCACCTCTACCCTCTGCTCACTCTACATCCACCCTCCACCCACTCTTCTTTTAACCCTTTAAACGCCGAATATTCTTCCAATATAATTATAAGTTTGATTTTGATTTTAAATAATCATTTAACTTTAGATTAAGACATATTAAAAGTTTTAGTTAATAAAAAAAATATTTAGTAGGTAAAAAACAATGTTCCCAAATGGGAACATTGGCGTTTCGAGTGAAGTATTTTTCCATGTATTAGGATATTCGAGAAAATTTGTTCTGAGTGGTTTTGGAATGAAATGAAACTGATTTAATGTAAAAAGTATACCTTTAATCCATAAGAATAGATTCTTGACATGCATTTTTTTAAAATTTATTGTTAGAATTTGGTAATTCCATGATAAGCAGGAATACAATGCAAGTGCCTATTTCTATTGCATTCGTGACATTTTAGACGTGCATTGCTCTTACAGTTACATTGCTCTTACATCTCTCTTGATATGATTCAATGAGGTAGTGTCCGTCCGTTTTTCTTATTTCCTTCTGTACATGCCCTCTGGGACCTGGCCGTACCGATAGTCTTGGATTTCGACGAAGCAAACTCATTGAGACTTCTCGTCGAAAATCCAGATGAGTTTTGGCACTTTGACCATGAATCTCCCTGTGTATTTGCCAACTGGCAACTACCGCCAAATTCAGGCCGTTTATAAACAAATTTCACCACCACTTCTTGCTTCTGTATTGCGGTCTGTAACTAGACAACAGCTTGTCAAAGACATCTACTCCTCCCATCCCTTTGTTATATTTTCTCACCAAGTTTGGTTCCGAAACTTCTATTCTGTTGTGATCCTTTCTAGAATACCTTTTCGTAGTTCCTAAGGGCAAATGTGTTGCATAATTTGATGCACGTGTGACGACAGAATTGTCATTCCAGCGACACACATAAAAATCTCCGTCACAGCGAAAATCATAATAGCCTCTCCCTTTCTTTTTCATATCTTTCAATGAAATCAGAGGACACTTAGCTGTTCTCCCTTCTCTTACTGTACCAATTGCTCTGAATCTCTTGTCTTTCAGTTCTGACAACAAGTTATACAACGTGAAGAAATTGTCAAAAAAATATTTCTACTTGCCCATGGGATTAGAGACTATAGAAAGCAAATTATTCATTACACGGGTACTCTATGGCGAGGTAGAGTCTTGTTCCTTTCCTACGTATATTTTCATGCAATATGGATATCCTGAGCTAGAACATAATGTCCATATCTTGAATAAGAAGCGAATCGGCTTTCCTTTTACGAACATTTTGCATGAATGATGACCAAAATAGGGTACCATTGACTCGTCATTGCTCAGACATTTGTGAAATAGTCCAAATTGTTGTAAATTTTTGTTCAGTTCATCATATAACGGAGAAACTTTGCCAAGTTTATCGTTTGGGTTGAGTGTAGTATTATCCATCACATGAAAAAACTTTTTCATTTTTCCAGAATCTTTGCCTTGGCATTACCGATGATGCAATAGAGACAAAGATGTCCTCTGCAATATCCCAATACATATCTTCTGTTGGCACTGTGTGGTACCCACTGAGCAACAACAGTCCAAAAAACTGAGCAATGTCGTCTTTGGAGATTCGCAAATCTCTATGTTTTTGAGCAGCACAGAGACGTGACATTGTTGCTAAATGTTCCAGATAATTTTCTGGTATTATTTTATGGAAGAGTTCTGGGTTCTTAAGGGATAATAGTTCTGGATACTTATCTGCTAAAGGTTGAAAGTCATTTATATCCTTGTGCATGGCATCCACAAAATCAGTTGATTTTTTCCACATGTGTTTTGAAGATTTCTCTTATACTCTAGACTGTTTAGATGCTTCAGAAGTTGTTGGGATAGATGTTCCACCGAAGTCATTTTCACAATCATTGACGTGACTTTACAATGTGACACAACGTGACACATTTCCAACACATTTTCATCAATTTTCTCTTCGTCTGTAATATTTCCACTTTCGTCAGGTGGACAACATAAATCTATTTGATATTTATCACTGGAATTGTTTTTGTCCAAAAGCTCATTCAAATATTCTACCGCTCTTTCGAGTGTCAAGAATTCACCCATAGTGATCACTGCTAGCCACACAATACGCTACCTACACTGCACAATGCAAACTGCAGACTGACTGCTCGCGGAAAAATACTTCATACGAAACGCCAATGTTCCCTTTTGGGAACAACACATAATTTCCCATCATCGAATGCGTAATATTTATTAAATTCTAATAAAATATGTATTTACATCTACATAAAGTTCTAATACATAGAAAAATCACGAAAACCTGCAATTTCAATATTCCAAACCTAAATGAGAGAATATTATTTGAAACACTGCAAAAAGAACAAGAATTCGTTCGTTTTAAACTGACATTCAAAAGAAGTGAAATCGTTCTTAAGCAAATAAATGCTTAAAAAAATATTAATAGACTTTCTTCTCAGACACTGAACTGACAATACAGAAAAAAGATAAACAGAAGCAACGATATAGAGCTATAAAGAGGATGTTCCCAAATGGGAACATTGGCGTTTAAAGAGTTAACCTATGCCCATTCTTCTACCACCCTTCGTTTACCCCCCCTCCCAACCATCCGTCGCCCACTCCTCTATCACCCACCCCTACTCCCTCCCCACCCTCCGCCTACTCCCCTTCAACCCTACCCCCACTCCATCCCCACCCTCCAACCACTCCCCTTCCACCTTCCCCCACTCCGCCCGCACCCTCCGCCCACTCCTCTTCTACCCTTCCGCACTCCGTCTCACCCTCCGCCCACTCCTTTCCCACAGGGCTCACCGAGAGGAAGGTCTCCCTGGAGATGGTGTAGAACTTGAAGGCCGTGATGCGCAGCGGGCGCCGGCTGCGCACCAGCACGATGCGCAGGCTGCTGCGGAAGCGCGGGCCGGCGTCGGGCCACGCGCAGCTGTACGCCGCCAGCTGGAACAGCTCGCTCTGCGCGCCCACGTGGCGCCTTAGCGCGTCCCGCGCCTTCCCGCGTCCGCTGCGCCAGTCGCACGCCCCACCCCGAGCCCTTTCGCGCGCCATTTCCGAGAAACTGATGGCGGCGCGCTCTACTCCTGCACCCTCTTGCAAGGTATACATCCAGAGGCGCATTTCAGTAAAATTATATTTATTATTATTTATTTCAGTATATATATATATATATATATATATATAATATATATATATAATACGGCCGACTTGATAATTTCTTATAAATAATTTTTCACTCTCCTGAACTACTCGGAAAATACAGGACGTGATATAATGCAAGGATCCAAGGAAGAGGCCGTTCCGCAAAAATATTTGCTATTCGCGTTTTGCGTTAGGGAACAGCAACTTGTTTAACTTTCTTGGAATGTAAAAGTATTTCAGGATATAGAATGGGTAGTAAGAGAATATTAATGTTGTGTTATGTGGATGATGCGGTGTTATTTGCAGATATAGAAGAAAACTTGCGAAGACTCTTTCAAAAATTTCGAAAAGTGCAGAATATTATTATATGGTCATCTCAACTGACAAAACAAAATCAAGGGTGATCTCCAAAGAGGTAGGTCGCACGCGCCCCCCGCAATCCATTTCCCAGAAACTGATGACGGCGCGCTCTACTCCTGCACCCTCTTGCATGGTATACATCTAGGGCGCACCCTAGATTTTTCGTGCGTGTGTGTGTGTGTATATGTATGTGTGTACTACAGATATAATAATAATAATAATAATAATAATAATAATAATAATAATTATAATAATAATAAAAAATGCCTTTATTAATGGCGAGGCTCAGGCCATAGGGCCTGCTCTTCCGCCTAACCACTCAATCTACATTAATACAGAGAAATAATATTTTAAGAGGGGGAGGGCCAACTGTACATTTACATCTGGGAGAGCAAAACTAGGGACCACCCCGGCATACGCCTTAAGCGATTGAGTAAACCCAGAAAACCTCAATCAGGATGGCGGCTAAAGGCCGAACATTTTAAGAACAAAGAGAGAAGTGAAAGAGAGTGGAAATGCAGATGGAAATGAAGAAGAAAGGTCGAAAGAGAAAGAAGAAAGGAGAGAGACTAAAAAGGGGGGACAACTGTACATTTATGACTGGGAGTGCAATACAAAGGACCATCCCGGCGTACGCCTTAAGCGATTAAGTAAACCCAGAAAAATCTCAATCAGGATGGCGGCTTAGGGCCGAACATTAATAGAGCAGAATATATACACAGTAGAGAAAGAGAAGAGAAAGATGGTCGGAGGGGGGCGAGTCATAATGAAAAAATGGGGAAGTTTGTGAGCAAAGGGAAGGGAGAAGAAGCGAAGAAAAGGAGGAAGAAAAAGTAGGCGGAAGACGTGAAGTTATTCCATAGACGTTAAATCAGGGTACATTCGGTTTACATGAGCACTTTACATAAGTATAAAATCATTTTTAACACCAGAGGAGTACAATACATTATAGGCTAATAGTAACAATAATTTAAAATACAATATTGACAGTATTCAGGAACAATATAAAAGTATAGTAGGATCTTAACATCAAATTGTATTTATACCAATATGTTGCAGTAAAGATTATGATGATAATACAAAAATAGCTACGAGTATAAGTACGTTTATCTGGAATGTCGCTAGTCACTTTATGTATATTTTATTTAAACAATTCCATTAAGATACACTGAAAATTATATGATTGTATTAAATAATTTACAGGGGTTGATACAGAATGGAAAGTGAAGAGAGTCATGAGGTATGGGATGGAATTTTGAATTTAGAGAGTGCGGAAAGTACAGCATTTAGAGGGTGCGGTGACCGGGTGCTTGGAGGTGGGAAAAGTCTGGAGATTGAAGGAGATGTTAACAGCCATTCTGCATGTCATTATTCCTTACCCATGTGGTTAATTCATTTTTGAATTTACGGAAGGTATTTGAATGTTTTAGGCTTGCTGGTAGTTTATTCCAGGCTCGGATAGCTGTAATGGTGAATGATCTACTGAACGAAGTAGTGTTGTGACGTGGTACACAAAGCAGTGCTGAATCACGAGCTCGATTTCATTTCAGAGGATTGAAGTTACTTATAAGGCGTGTTACATGTGTACCGTTTAAAATTTTATAAAGAAGAAGTAGAGAATGAAATAACGCCTTTTGTCTAGAGTAAGCATTTGAAGTTTGTCGAAAAAATCTGATACATGGTCGTATTTCCTTAAATCAAAAATAAACCGTACGCATGCGTTCTGAGTTACTTGAAGTTTACGTTGTAATTTAAATGCCATGTTGGTCAGAAGAAAGTCACAATAGTCGAAATGTGGCATAATAAGAGATTTGATGAGAGTCTCACGTGTGCTAATTGGTAAAAGTGTTCGTAGGCGTTTCAGGGAATGCATTGAGGCAAAAACTTTACGGCAGGTTGAATCTACATGCGAGTTCCAGCTGAGGGTGTTGTCGATAAGCACACCCAGGTTTTTGACTTCTGAACACCAAGGTAGAGCGGTGTCATTAATATAAATTTTAGGCAGAGCAGCAGATGAGATTTTATTCATAGTGCTTTTCGAACTGATAATCATGCACTGTGACTTATTTGGGTTTAACTGTAAGCCTAGGGACGCTGCCCAGTTGCTCAGTGTTATCAAATCTTCATTAATTTTTTGTGCGAGTGAGAAGAGGTGAGATGGGTGACCGCTTAGGTATATCTGAAGATCATCCGCATACATTTGATGACTGCAATATTTAAGCTCATTACCAACGTCATTTACATAGATTAAGAAGGCTAGTGGCCCTAACACAGTACCTTGAGCAACTCCGCGGTTCAGTACCAAGTCACTTGAGCTGCGGCTACCGGATACCACTCTTTGGGTTCTTGAAGTTAAGTAATTGAGAAACCATGTACGTGTCTGCTGTGCAAATCCCATGATTTTTAGTTTTGCGAGCAAGATGTCATGATCTACGGAATCGAACGCTTTGCCCAAATCCAAAAGTATCAAAATAGTTATATTACTGTCATCTATTGCTTTTCTGGCGCCTTCAATAACGTTTAGTAGCGCCGTTCCAGTATTCCTGCCGGAACGGAAACCTGATTGCTGATCATTTAAAAGTGATTTTTTTTTTGGAGATACTGTTCAGTTTGCTTCCGGACGACTTTTTCGAGTACTTTTTCGAGATATAGTGTCCAGCCGACATGATAATTTCTTATAAATATTTTTTCATTTTTCCGAACATAACTTACATTTGTATTTGTATACAGATAGTTTATATTTACAATTGATTGATTAGTATTCCGAGCTCGTCTACTGCTAAGATTATTAACACCATAAGTGTAGTGCCTGTTTGTTTCGAGGGAGATGGAGGTGATCTTACTCCGCTGGATGAGGAGATCCGCAGATCACTCAGGATTTTCTCAAGGGAAGGGGGCTGCTATAGATACAATGCATGTCTTCATGCTTTCTTATAAATCACTTTTCATTTTTGCGGAATAAAACTATTTTTATGTTTACAGATTGTTAATATTTATAATTGATTGATTAGTTATTACGAGCTCACTAACGGCCTAAGATAATTAATCCAGAAAGTATAGTGCATGTTTTATCGCGTGAGCTGTAAATGATTTACCCTGCTGGATAGTGAGATTCGGTGCCGAACTACCCGTCGGCTTGCGGGGTATCTCTATCAGGGCACCGCCCCAGCCGGGATAACCGTTAAGAACCCAACTGGTCTCTGGTGTCGACTAGACCAGTGCATGTAGGTGTAAATGTGTGTAATAAGGGCAATACAAGGAAGAGGGAGGAAAGATCGTGCGCGGTCCATAGACCGTTTACGAGGGTACTACTCCGAAATTCGCCTGGTGTTGATAGGAGAATCCATGAAAAACTACCTATCAGCGCACTCGGCCGCTTGAATTCTTCTCTACACAGCGGCTGCCCCGGACGTAGTAATGTAGCTAATGTCGAAAATCCTGCCGCCCCCCGTGGACTCGAACTCCGGGACCTCCCGGTCAGATGCACTGCAGTGAAATCAATTCATGTCGTAAGCCACCCAAGCCGATAACATTTATAGCGTAAACAATTGATGTATTGAATGACTTTCGTTAGTATGGGTTGCAAAATATTTGGTTCCTTAGCTCCTAGGGGTGAAGTCCCACGAGAACAGCAGAATCCACTTTGAGAATCTGTTACTGATATAATAAGGCAGATTTTGACACGAGAAAAACTTTAATTTCGTATTAAAGAAATTAAAATATGTTCTACATATTATTTATTATTACTATTATTATTATTTTCATTACATCACGACTAAAGATGTTACGAGTCGGCTGAATATAAAATCTACTCCAGGTTGCTTATTATTATTATTATTATTATTATTATTATTATATTATTATTATTATGAATTATTAATATGGGAGTTTGATTTCATCCCGTCAGTTTTTACAGGTCTATACCTAGTCTATAACATAAAAATATCCTGGGTGTCGGCGATTGCATCGCTAAGTTTGAGTAACTGTAGCAATGTACAAACATGAAGTTTTTTTGTATATTATTAGTTACGGATTAAGGATATTATTCGGACAGGACACCCCGTAAGCAACCAAAAATTGAAACCGACCGGGTCACTAGGAAATCGCCACATCTGAACGACACATGGGATACAAATTGGTACTTTTCCCTGCGTCATAAGCAATTGTTTCGGCAATTACAAAAGATAGCAACGAGTGCTGTTAAAAGGTAGCAACGAACGTACGCGGATTATACTGCAATTTTTGAAAATGCGAAAATGCGTGGAAGAATGGTTGGCACTACCGTTATGTTCATTGTAGCTAAAAAAGTGTAAATACTCCTTCACGTGCTTCTCTTGTTTTAGTAATATTCCCCGAATTCGCGTTATAAGAGATTGAAGAGAGTAAATAAATCGCACAGAGAGACAGAAACTAGAGAAGAGAAAATAATTTTCGGCTTGAATGAGCTTGAAAATTGTATGCAACAATGGATTTAAGAGACTGACAAACATTCATCAATTAACGAAAACAGCGATGCGCAGACCCACCAACAATATAGGGAATTTCACCGAAAAATAAATATTGAAAAGTTGTAAATTTAAATAAAAATATTGCCTGTAGTCTCCAACTTTCCAATATGTCCTTCCTTTTCTCAATGGGTCCATGAGAACCAAGGTAATCAATCACAAGACTAATTTTTGAGGTGTTGAATTTGGAAGAGCTTCTTTTTGCGCATGAGCTTTATGCCCCCTAACACATATACACACACGGAAAAAACGAAAGAAAGTGTGAAAGTTTTTGTAAAGGAGATTGATATCCAAATAAATTGATGAGGTGTGTGTGTATGTATATATACACAAGCAAGAAATATAATAGAACATATAAGCAAGAAATAAAAAAGCCGTCGAATTGTGCAAATTGGGTGCTTTTTTATTTCTCGCTTAATTTTTCATTCTGAACAAATATATTCACTTCTTTTGTACATAATTAATAGTTTATATGTTTATGGAGTGTTTCTATGCTTCTATGAAGCAAAGTTTTGCCTAGAAATCAATTTTTCAAACCCAACGTTTGAGTGCTTATTGCGGCTCAACCATTCGGAATATCCCCGTAGTTTATTAGACAAAATATACTTAGAATTGTCTTAAGAGCTTATTTTCGAAGTTTCGACGTTTCCTCCCCGGACACACTGTATATATAGTCGCGAAATACGTTTATACCCTAAGCCTAGGCAACTATTGAATATCTTTCGATAATAGTACAATATGAGCCTGGCGGCTAGCTCTTGGTCAGCGCAGGCGTTTTACACTACGCGGCCCCAGCTCTGTTTCTCGGTCGAGGCAAGACTAGTGTGCGTTTTCCTTGCAATCTCCCAGTATATGTTGCTGTGGGACGATGAGAAAATTCACTTCTCAGGTTGAGAAGACCGGAATACGACGTGGGGATGTCTACGTGCTAACCACACGTACCCTTTTAACCCATGGCCGCGAGGAAGGGACGTCGCAGGGGGGTCTGAGCCGTTCACGAGCTGTCGCGGCAAGTACATACACACTGAATGTCTGTAAGCATACATACAATAGTACAATATGAAAAATATACGCTGTGCATCGAACACATCATGTTGAACAGTATCTCAATGCGAATTTAAAATTGAATTCTAATACGGGCATTAACGTCATAAGTTAAAAACTTGCAATGGAACGCTGTATAACTTTATTGTACACTCGTACAAATGGAACAAAAACAGCAGTCTATAACATTCAGGGCACCATTTCAAAGCAACTACTGTCCTTCAAAATATTCCTCCTGGTCATCCTCACAGCATTGCCAACAATGGGAAAGGCGTTGAATGCCATTGGCATTGCATTCAATATGTGCCACTTGTTGCCGATTTGCAGATAGGATATCCATTCTGCTCGTAAGGCACTTCCCACGTGATGATTTCTTCATTTTGGAATGAGATAGAAATCACATGCGCTGAGGTCTGGGAGTAGGGAAGGTGGGAGAGGGTTTCCCACCCTCACCTTTCTACAAACGTCTTGGTGACTTCTGCAGTGTGGGCTGTAGCGCTATCATGAATTATGATTACATTATTCAGCATTGCCGTAAGTTTACGATGAAGTGTACGTCGCAGATTGTTCAGTAGAAAGTTGCGGTAGCATGGGCATTGACGTGTCTTCACGAACAGGGTGACTCTCCAGAATGCAATGGTTGTCATACGCCAGAATAAATGTAACCTTTCTTTTTGATGGATTGTGTCGTACTTAGTTTCGTCGTGGCGAAATGGATAACGCAACTCTGGTGATTGCGTCTTCAATTCCGATTCGTTCGCTCGTGTCGAGGTTTCACAAATAGCAATAATGCGATTGAGGAAGTCATTTTCTTCCCGTTCAAATCTCTCCAGGTTGATGCGGCTGGTTTTGTATCGCGTCCACTTCTGAAACTCTGTTAAATGATGTGGTACCCATTTTGAACACTTCTTGCGCACCTTCAAGTCCTATCGTAAAATACGGAACACTGTTTATCTCCACACACCAGGACATTACCCGTCTGTTATTCATTCCTGCATGGTCCAACGTCGATACTGGGTTAAACACTATTCAATAAGTGTTGGATATAGCACTTCGTGGCGGGTCTGCAGTTGCTGCGCGTTCCGGTCGGAATGTTTCCACCCTTCGTGCAACTGTTTGGAAGGGCTATGTCTTACGCTACTCGCAAAATGAGACGCAGGTCCGTGAAGTGACCACAGGATAACTCATGATGAGTTTCTCATAACCATGAGTGCAGGTTTGGGTAGTATTTAAATACTTTTATTAGAAATACATATTTGAAACACATTTTGTATTTGAAAAATTGTATTTTTGAGTTTTTGAACATATATTTTTGAGTTGAATTTAAATACATAATATATGTGTATTTTTTAAAAAAAAGAAATACTTCAAATACTTTAAATACAGATGAAGCACATAACTTTAGATATAGATGAAGTTTCTTTTTCTTTAATTCTCCTAGTGAATGGGCTTCATTGAAATAAAAATAAAAACTCCTTTCCGATGTTGAAGTAGAATTTTGATTATTTTAAATGATAAATATAAAATCATTAAAAATGCTGATCAACTATCCGAAAATTAAAAAGCGTTTATTCCTTATAACACCAGTTTAGTTCATCAGCGCCAGTTCAAGAACTGTTTTCCTTCGCGGATTTTATACATCCGCCAACCAGGGGTTTCTTGTCTGATGTATTTGAAAAACTAGTCATTTTAAAAGGAAATTCCGTTTATTCGAGTTAGACTTTTTCTGATATAATTTTATAGTAAAAAGTGTTTTTGTGAAGGTATAAATGAAAGTGTTTTATATTTGATTTTTTTAGTTATTGTTCAAGAATGAACTGTCGAATTTATAACTGTCAATTAATGATTTATTGTAATAAAATTACAATATATTTTGATTATTTGAAGTATTTTAAATAAGTATGTATTTAGCGTTTCAAAACCTACTGTTATAGTTATAGTTAATGCCTTATTTTACGTGGCGAGACTCGGGCCATCAGGCCCGCTCTTCCGTCTGACCACGCAAATTTCGCTACGCTCCTTTCACCTAGCGGAGAAAGAAGGTATTATCTCGGGCGACGAAACAGGCGATTTGAATTTAGCTCAGAGGCGTCATTTAGGCTTGAGGATCTTTTACATGCAAGTAAATCTACTAACATGGGCCAGCCGGCTTTACTTCCCCTCCGCGGAAGGCGTACGAAGGATTTTTTCGCCCTTAAAAATCCACGGCTTCGATCGGGTTTGAACCCGCGATCTTGGGTATGACAGTCCAGCACGCTAACCGTCACACCATCGAATCAGCATACTGTGTTTTCAGTATGTATTTTAATTCTTATTTACAAAGTATTTCGGAGAAGTATTTCAATAGTAAATTTAAAGTATTTTGCCCAACCTTGCATGAGTCACCCTACGTCACGTCACGGACCTGCGGCTCATTTTACGACTAGCCTTATCTCCCAAAGTTTCTCGTTCCTCATTACACAGTGACATTTGTGCCTCTGAGAAAGGCAAGTTTCACGTACGATTGCTGCTCCAGTCTTCTTACATCCATTCTGTAGCATGGTCAAGCTCAGATTCAACATGTCAGGTGATGGTACCTTGACATCTTTGCTTACTGTCGGGTGACTTTGATACTGTTTGCCGCTGGGTTTCAAATGTATATACTGAACGTAAAGTGCCGCTACATTTTCACAAGGTATAACATCGTTGCCATGACTTACAAAATGACCTCTGTGTTGTGTGTGTGTGTGTGTGTGTGTGCGTGCGTGCGTGCGCGCGTGCGCGTGTGCGCGTGTGCGCGTGTGCGCGTGTGCGCGTGTGCGCGTGTGCGCGTGTGCGCGTGTGCGCGTGCGCGTGCGCGTGCGCGTGCGCGTGTGCGTGTGCGTGTGCGTGTGCGTGTGTGTGTGTGTGTGTGCGCGCGCGCGTGTGCGTGAGTTTCATTTCGTCCTGTCATTTTTGATGGGTTACCGCTAGTTTAGAATAATTTTCACCTACATTTTGAAAAAGCAATGTTTTAAAACGCATTACCATTTGTAAATACTTTTTTCGTGAGCACTAAGTTAGCTTCTTCAATCCATTAATAAAATACTTTAAAATAATTTTTGCATTTTTATGAACGAATACGTAATTTTATTTAAAACATAATTAGAGCCCCTATCCAGCGGACGCTCTAAGCATGTTCTTAATCTGCTTATACATTAATCCGCCCTGGCTCACATGTATGGAAAGGATTATTGAAATTCCGCCTTTGCCTCGTGGCTAGGTTCCGTCACGCGCGTCGCATTTGAACATCGATGTTCCGCACCGAATGCGTTAATGTGACCGATGTTTTATTTGAATGATGATTGTACCACAATTACAAAATCCTTAACAATTTTCAGATATCCTTAAATTGAACATTCTTTAGAGCCAAGTGACCAAGGAATCGAATTTTTTAATAACAAAGTGTATTATTTTTGTATTGTACAACTAGGTAATAAAAGCTTTGTTAATGTTTTCGTAATTTTTCGACCTTGTGTTGTCAGCTAAATGTCATTTATGAATTAATAAACAAGAGAACTGCGAAATGAAGTCACCTCCCCCACATGAATACTGATGTTAAAAATTATTAAAAGTTGTGGAAACATTGATTGGTCAAACATTTTTGGGTCGAGGTATTTTCAAGGGTATTTTTCCGCCCCTCAGAGGTTCCCAAGTGTGTTGGTATCGACTCCCTCAGGTTCTTGAAATTTTGAAGGGTTCAATGATGAGCAAGGAGTCTTTTGACGTCAGTAGTCGAATCGACTTATCAGAATCAAGATTCCATTGATTACAAAAATGAAATAATGAACTTGGTAATAAGGCGTTTTCGGATATAAAGCACCAAAACCTAATAATAGTAATAATAATAATAATAATAATAATAATAATAACAATAATAAAAATAATAATAATAACCCTAAATCACAAATTCCATCAACTTCTCTCAAATCCGTCGTTCATCCTTAGGAGATAGGATCTTTAAAAAACTAAGGAAATTATAACTATCCATTCACAACAAATACTCAATCACGCATACTCTCCGCAATATACACTAGAGAAATGTAACTGCTAGTTTTTAAAAACCACTCAACATTTTTCATCATTGCACTAGATCGAAGATTAAAAACTCACGTACTCAAAAGTGGCAAGCGTCATCGATAATCGAATATCGAATATTAACTCAGACAGAAAAATTAAGCAAGAACTAAAAAAGCCGTCGAATTGTGTAAATTGGGTGCTTTTTTATTTCTCGCTTAATTTTTCTTTCTGAAAAAATATATTCATTCCTTTTGTAAATAATGAACAACGTATATGTTTCTGGAGTGTTTCTATGCTTCTATAATGCAACTTTTTGCCTAGAAATCAATTTTTCAAACAAAATTTTGAGTGCTTATTGCGGCTCGACCATTCGGAATATCCACGTATTTTATTAGACAAAATATGCTTAGAATTGTCTTAAGAGCTTATTTTCGAAATTTCGACGTTTCCTCCCCGAACACCCTGTATGTACATATGTATATATGTATATATGTATATATGTATATATGTATATATGTATATATGTATATATGTATATATGTATATATGTATATATGTATATATGTATATATGTATATATGTATATATGTATATATGTATATATGTATATATGTATATATGTATATATGTATATATGTATACATGTATATATGTATACATGTATATATGTATACATGTATATATGTATATATGTATATATGTATATATGCATATATGTATATATGTATATATGCATATATGTATATATACCAACATCCAGTTTTATATAGATTAAAAAACGACATGCCAAAGTTGGGGTTTCAGCTTCATGTCGGGCCGCCAGGCGCTGGAGCCCCCCGGCGCGTCCGCCAGAGGCCGCGCGGATGCCGCGCGAAGGCCGCGTGCCGGCTGGCCGAGCGCAACGCCGCGACCAGTTGCCGCACGCCGCCGTAGAGCGCGCGCAGCGCACACCTCCGGCGCGCCACGTTCGAGCCACGGCGAATCCAGCTCCACACGTTGCGGGGCCATCCGGCCAGGTTATTTTCCGGAGAAGCCACGAATTTGGACGCCCTTCTCGAGGTGAATGTTGAAGCTCCTTTATGGAAGGGACATCCAGGCGCTGATTTGTCCCGGATTAAAAAAATACTCTGATTGAACTCAAGTTCAATATTAGTTTTGTGCCGATAAATTTGATAGTATAGTGTTTGACGAAGATAATTTTCTTATTCGTTTTAATATACTGGGTGTCCTTCAAATTATGGAACACCCTCATAACTTCCAAACGGTTCACGATATCGAAATGCGGTTTTCGCTCAACAGTGCAGAATCCTGGGGAAAGTAATAAGCTTCAGAGATATTGTTTGTAATATTTCTTCCGAGAAATTTAATCATCTTTGATTTTTTAAATGTAACGACATATTTCTCAGTAGCAATGGATGAATTATAAGAAGAGGAATACAATTTAGTATCAGTTTTTATGACATGCGCTTTTAAATTAAAGGAACAATATTTTCTTTAACCCTTGCAACTGTCGTTTTTGGAGAATATGAACTTTGCGACGTCTAGACTGTTACAGAGAAAGGGAATTCTTTCTCCCAACGGTGCACTGCCCCAGTCGGGGCAAGCTCGAAGCTCCGGACCGGTCTTCGGACTGAAGTAGTGGGGTAGTGCATGTGGAAATATAAAAGTGTGTGTGTGTGTGTGTGACTATAAAGGGGAGAGAAGAATAAAGAAGAAAAGATCACGCGAATTCCTTGCGAATCTCTACGCGTCTATTATTGTCAGGTGGAAGTTGGAAAAATCTGTTGTTAGTTGGAATATTATAGGTATGATATTGTTGGAAATAGGAAAGTGGTTGGTATAGATTTTCTTGGTACGGAGAACAAATCTTGGAGGCGCATTCTTGTCCCATACGGAGGTAGTTCGTTAATGCTACTTAACTGAGTTGTTTACCGAGAACTTTCTATTTGTGGCGAGTTTTGCTGAGCATAGTCTGAGTAGGCTGTCTGGCGGGGCATGTAAATTGTTGACAAGCAGGGGCGGGATTTCGGATCTTTTATTGGGGGGGCAAATTTGGGCGCTATTATAAATATCAAAATATTCGTTTACATGCTTTAAGTTAATTAACTGTGCTGCAATTATACATATTGCTTTTAATTTCGTTAATTATTACTGAATGTTATTAATTATATTAGTTGCACACAGCGGTGAGATTCCGCATTGTTACTTGAACGGTCCGAACTGTTAATTCAACGATACATTTTTACTTTCCCGTATACGTACGTATACACGGAGTGATATACGTGGTATAGGGAAAGTTATGTAATGCTGCGCGAAAAAATGGCCAATTTTTGGCGGAAAAAAATTAATTGCCGGGCCGTGAAAAGGAACTAGTGGTGCTACCGAATGGCACAGACTTTCCCGTATTAGTTTTCCATTTCCTTGGGTCGTCGCTAGCTATTCGGATTTGCCACATACTCTTTCTTGCCAGCTACTATCTATCACCGCCAAAAGTACTTTTTTTTTGGATTTTTCTTAATTTTTTCGGTTTCCTATTGGTAGAATGAAAATATTAATTTTAGAATATTAAAGAACACAAAAAACCTAGTCATAAATAGCAATTTTCTTTTAAAAATTATCTGCCGTTTAAGAGAAAATGGCGTTTTAGCGCTACTAAAATTGCGAAATTTGAAGCTCATTTTCGCAGACAATTTTTGAGTTTTCAAAATACTTTATTTGAAGTTATTTGAAGCACTTACACTCACAAATATAATAATGTTTACAAATTGCTGGTAATGTGTATATTAAAGATGTGAGAGATCTTTCAAAAAAATTACAATTATGTAATTTTTGAAAAAACAAAACAATTACTCAAAATAAACTTTACGCTATACTAAAGAGTGTAATTAGCACTATCCGTTACAAAAGTTTCAAGAAAAAATTGCAGCCATATAAGAGAAAATGGCGTTTGAGCATTTCTGAAAATGCCGAAATTTGAGCCACTTTTCACAGAAACGGTTGTTTTCGAGAAACTTAACTTAACATTATTTAAAGCACATGTACTCGCAAATATAATAATGTGAAAAATTGCCGCTAATGTAAATATTATTGACGTGAGAAACATGTGAAAAAATTTACATTTTTGTAATTTTTGGAAAAACCAACCTATAGAGCAATATGGCTTTTATGTCATCTGATAGAGTATATTTACCACGATCCCTACCAAAAGTTAAAAGAAAAAAATTGGACCCGTTTTTGAGAAAATCTTGTTTTTGTAATTTTTTAAAAGTGCACATATTGCTGGCACGAAAGTAATTGCACGAAAACTACTAAAATTTTGAAAAACATTTACATGACCTTTATGAAAGAACTCAATATGCAGAACAAATTTTATTTGAAGAAAAATCTCTATCTTCAATTTTGTAGTTGGAGAAAGACGCCGAAAACAATTCAAACTTTCACAATTTTCGAAAATTCAGAGTTATTCGTGAGAATCGGACCTATGCTATGTTAATAAGTGAATTTTACTCTATTCATACAAGAAATTTAAAGAAAAAATTGGAGACCTTTTTGAGAAAATTTTGAAAATCCCCGGGGGGCTTCATATAAAGTACCTTCAAATTTTGAAGAATCGTTTTCAAAATCTCATAGCTTCGACTAGAATCAGATCGACCGGGGAATATCCATTTTGGAAGAAATCGTACGTATGGTTTAGGCGCTAGCAGTGTTCACAGACGGACAGACGGACGGAGTACATAATTATTTATTGTGGTACAAAATTAGTAGACAAATAGAAGATAATAATTGGCTAGTTGGATTTGAATTTGCGTCTAGTGTGGGTGGCTTGGCAGGCACTTTTGTTTCACGCCACACGCAATTTTTTTTTCTGTTTTTCTAGTGCATTATCTCCGTTGGGGGACCAGATAAATTTTTGAAACAAATACTCCTGAAAGGTCACTATAGTAGCAAACCGCTGTATACATTTCAACTTCGAAGTGTGACTCCAAGGGGATTTAAAAAATTCGTCAGTATGTGCAAAAAGTGTATCTTTTTCAACCGTTTTTAAATTGGTTATAGGTGAGTACAACATTTTTAATTGTGGTACAAATTAGTACATAATTAGAAGACAACAATGGGTTACGTGATTTTGAATTTCTGAAAAGTGGGGGTTGTAGGTTGACGTCAAGCTAGCACCCCCACTTTTGAATGTCGTTTTTTATTGGTTTATAGTTGAGTACAATTTTTTTTATTTTGGTACAAAATTAGTAGATAGTTAGTTCAAAACTATAGGCTAGTTAATTTTGAATTTCTGACAAGTGGGGGTTGCAGCTTGACGGAGGTCCGGCTCTTGCCGAGTCGGCAATGCCGACGGCCCTTTGCTCTCGACTCGTCTTTTTGATGAACCCTGATTTACAGTGTACTACAAAAGGCGTTTAATAAAAGTAAATATATTCCATTTTAATAAACGAAAATATATTAAGCGAGAGAACAAATGGCCATCTTACAAGACGCCGTACTATTCAGCCCATTCACTAAATTCATGTGCACGAATAATGTTACAGGAAGTAAATCGATTCAAGCGAAAACAATGTTATCAGAATATTATCGGAAATATTATGTTGGTATTGTCTTGACCCAATTCACGTTTCTTTCGAAAGAGAAATACACAAAAATAACTGACTTCGATCACCCACTTCTAGACAAAAACCTGTAATATACGCCGGTAGTTCTTAGCGATCTCGCACCGAAGGATCGCGGGTTCGACTCCCGCCTTGGGCATGGTTGCATTTCTATTCGTCCTTTCACCCCTATCATCACCATATCATTTCATCTTCACAGTTACCATAACGTCACAGTTAACAAATAACAAAAAACAGACATGCAATTCCATGAAATCCCGCGGTCTAGATATTAGAATTGAATAAAGATACATAATTTTTAATGTCAAATTTTGTGTGACGGTACACTTAAACTTTACACATTAATATATTTTTTGACAAAACATATGTAAAAATTTTGCTTTCACTATTTTGTTCTTGTTTCTGAATAAAATAATTACATTAATGTAGCAATTTTTCACATGTTAAGTATAAAATTGAATATTGAAATTAAATTATTTGAGGAAAGTGACGATCAAATAATTTTCTTTACAAATAATGATCAGTGTTAAGTATTAGAATTAAATGATTGAAGTATTTGAATTGAACTTAAAATTTACAGTTTTAATGACATACAAATTGCGTGCATTGAAATACATAAATATTAGCTACGCAATGTTAAATCGACGAGATAAAAACATTCGACATTCTAGAAAGTGGACAAAACTGTCAGTTTGCCGAACTTTACCATGCACAAACTTTAACGATTCATAGCAATAACAAACCTTCTTTTAAATTATCGTAGTAAAAGTTGCTCTGTTGTCCAAAAAAGAACCAAAAAACTTTTTTGTTATAAAAACCTTTCTGTTATAATAATACAACCGACATTAGATTAAAACAACAGATTCCCATTTATAATAACAGAGAAGGGAAGTTATTATCAGTTGCCTAGCGTGATTATTTTTCCTGGGTAGGCTGCAAAGCAGATTAACGTATTATTTGACACTCCTCTGTCGTCATTAACGAAGAGATGTTATTCTCTCGATTACCCAGGATATACTAGAATAACGTGAGTCAATGGCCACTGAAGTTTGCTATTTTGCTATAACTTCTAGGAGAACAAAGTTTCTATGAGATTGTCGTCTGGTAAAGTCACATTTCCTTCAGTAAACAATAACACTTGTATTATTCATCAGCTATTGATTAAATTCTAATTTGAACTAAACGCGATGAACAAACATTAATTTCTCACCTGTCAGATACAAGAGCTGAAATCTTCTTACTTTCTTGATCTGGCTCGTTTCACTATAATAAAAGCTCGTGCGTTCGCCAGTACTGCAAGAACTCAACTGAGCTCTTATTCTTATGACGTCGCAGAGATGTCATCGTCACCTATACCGAAAACCCTCTGACTGAGGACTAGGACAGTGGTCCGCATTCACGTTGGACAAACATTTATTTCACAGCCCCCAAAAACAATTTAAAAATGAGAGAACCAAATGGGTGGATAACAGGCTTATTATAATTAACGACTGATTTATTTTGCTCTCTTTTGTCCCTGTCACTCACGGCTGTCGTTAAGAAATTGTTAATTTTCTTTATCATTAATAATAGAGTATTTATTTTGGTCTATAAGAAAAATTCTAAGAATCAACTTTCTACGCCATTTACAAGACATTTCTCATCACAAGTGTGAATTAAACGAATTACGTGTGAATAGTACCGATTATAATGAATCGTACCGCAAGCCGCCCACTGTTTCCTGACATCTCTTTCAGCGCCTGTGAGGTTGGTCATTCCGATAAGCTGGGCTGATTTATGTGGTGTGTGTGTGTAAGTGAGTGCCGTGGCGTGAGAAAGCCCGCCACTGACCCCACTGATCTACAGTGCCGAAAGGACATGTACTGTGGATGCGTTGAGGGCTCCGAAAGAACAGAGACTTCGTTCTCTCTTTCGCGTAAGTTCGAAACTGAGTAGGAAGTACAAGATGTCAAACCTACCATGATTTTACGCATGAAACTGTTTAATTTCTAAGTAAATATCATTTAAAAGTAAAATATAATTGAAGGATGTTTTTTTAATACGGGATATTCACAGTAACGCTGAACATTATCCCGCGCGTTTTATAATATTGAACTAAAGTTTGCCAATTTATTTAAGCAGTATGGTATTATCTTAGCTTAATAAAATTATTATTCCCTTAATTATTATTAAAATTATTCTGAAAATACAGAAAAAAGTAAATCTTTTTTTACATAAACTTGAATGCAATGTCTAAATATATTTTTTAAAATATGTCCCAACATTGGGGGGGCAGTTGCCCCCCCTTGCCCCCCCCGAATCCCGCCTCTGTTGACAAGTGTCAGAAAATCGTAGAAAATGTGGCTCATATGTCTGATAGTTGTTCAGCGAGTCCAACTCTGTTGACACTTCTGGTAAAGGTATTTCGCGTCTATTTCCGTTTCTACGGTCGGGGATCAAACTTTTTCACACACATCTACTGAATGTATGTTTTGCAGCATCTGAAGCCCCTGCGGGCATATTGTCACAGGTGTGTCGACTATTTCTATGGAAATCTGCTTTGAATATCTCTGATTCGTAAAACTTTCACAGCACTGCACAATATATATCACTCACTCACCGAGTGTCCTGGCTAGTCTGGAAAAGGGCACCGCCCTCTGGTAACTCCACAGCAACGGTCTGCATTGATTAGCAGTTACGCTAGAAATTATTATTTATTTTTTATTTTGTTTTCGGTCGAATACAGTTACCCTCTGACCCTCAATGGAATATAACATGAACTAAACAATACAAACACACTTGCGAGTTCCTTGGATCTGAGGTCAGCAGAACACAATGCCGTAACACTCACGAAAAGTATGGACAGACATTCATGTTTAGAAAGGGTTTCGAATTCGCAGCCTTTCAAATAGGCACAGAATTTCAATACAATCTGACTTCCAGGTCAGATGATATAATGTACGACAAAATAAAATTAATTAAAATATATAGGAACGTTTCGCAATTGCTGAATGTTATAAAATTTTCAAAATTGCTTTTTATTTAATAATTTTTAAAATTATTATTTAACTTGGCCTAACCTTACTTTCCAAATTTATAGCTGGAAGAAATGATATATCATATTACTTCCATTGCACACGTACTAACACAAAATTGCTAAATTTGGCTTAAATTTTTGCTACAGTGACATTTGTTTCACACACAGAAGAAGAAAGTGAAAGCAGCAAAACAAAGTATTCAACTGACCTTTTACTACATCTAACATTTTTTCTTCAAATTTGCACACAAATATAAAACACTATACTAAAATTGAGGTGACATTTTGTCCTTAGAAATTTTTTTGACCCGATGGATGTTATCGACAGATAGAACTGTTGACAGATTTCCAATACTATTACCGGGTGCTTGAGCAGGTAGAACTGTCAAATAGCGTGGAGATGACATTTTGTGACAACTGCGAAGAGCGGGACTGGTGAATCAATGGCAGTAAGTGACTGCGAGGAAAAGAGGATTGTATTCTGAACTTCTTACGATTCCACATTGGCATGACGAATTCGGCATACAATTATTCGGTACAGTGGCATATTTTTGTTAACTCTGTGGATATTAAACTGAATGGGCTAAGCATTCTTATGATTTCAATTTTCACGTGTAAGACCGCTGAGAATGGATTATGAGAAATTGATGGTAATATAATACATTTAATATTTAGTAAACGAACCAACCTTTATTAACGTGGAAGTACACTGCATATTTGTTAATATTAGTGTGGTTGTTATTTGGACAAACTTGGGATTATTGGCTACCCTGTCATCTTTAAATTTGGAAGAAGGGAGGAACAAATTTTCATATCAATAAAACACCTAATATTGTGCCACCGAATACTTGGATCATTTTAGTGAATACATTCTTCGCAGAACTAAAACGTCATATCTTTAAATTAACTTACTGATGCAAATAAGTTTCCTTCAACATGAGGGCAAAAACGTCTAGTTTTAAAAGTTACCAACCCCGCTTTGTTGGTTGGTTGACTGATTGATTATTTCTTCATTCCGGGCACGAACGCTGCTATGATTATTAATACTGTAAGTGTAGGGAATGTTTTATTACGGGGGCGGCTATCAATCCCGCCTATCAGATCCGGTGCCGCCCTACACGTCGGCACTTGCCACTCCACACAGGACACACTTTAAGGTCTCGTCTGGTCTCCCGACATGTGTGATAGTGTAGTGCAGGGCCGTCAGACGAACGAGCACGGGAATGTCCTTCGCAAAGGTTTGGGGCACGCGGCTATATCAGCTTAGCGAAGTCACTCGTGTCACAGGCGGGAAGCAGGGGTGAGAAAACTTCGGGCGAATGCGGCGAGTTGTATCACTCACACGGGTTGGTATATCATACAGAGATATTTAATAAATTTTATCAACTATTAAAGGAAATTCACATGTAAACAAAAATGCAGCTATACAAGCATTGATCATTACACCAAGGGAACATTAACGAACGTTTCTACTTAGTGCTAGGTAGTCTAATATTAAAATACATTAATTTTAAAACATATTTACATAATACAAAATTGCTTTTATCAAAATTTTCTTTAAAACACTTAAAAAGACTGTAATAATATCCGATCGCGTCTTAACGAACATTTTTGTAGTCTCCATGAAAGGAGACACTACTTTTAACACTACTCTTTTTTGTAATTACTTTCTGCATATTAAACAAAGTGCATCACCTCCGCGATCACTGCATAAGAAAACAAGAGCCCACTCGGACTGAAACTTGTAATACGTCTTCTTGGGTCCCGTCATGACCACCTACTATGTATCCCTGAGAGATCGGAGCGCGGACTTCCCTTTGCCGCGGGCACTGCGAGCCACTCCAACCACGTACGAGCTCCGTTTGACAGCCCTTGTGTAGTGTATGTAAGTGTAAATATGTGTATAGGGTGAGGAGAGGAAAAAGAAGATGAAGGTAAGATCGCGTGCGGCCCGTGGCCCGTTCGTTACGGGTCTGCTTCAGCATTCGCCTTGTGGGGATCACAGCAGCCGACTGCTAGAATTCTCCCCTAGACTGCGGCAGACGTCGACCACGCTATCGAATATCCTGCCACTGTCCGGACTCGAAACCTAGGACGTCCTGAACAGTGTCACTACAGTGGTATCAGTTGATGCTCTGAGACATCTAAGCTGGTGCATTTTGGCACTTTTATTCACCATTTAACTATGTATAGTAAATTGATAGGGAAAAGATTCTGTGAAGAAAAGTACTCAAGTTGCACGTCTCCTTCATACGTCACCTGTTTTTGAATGAAAATTAATAAAATGAAATCAAATGAAATCAGACAAAAAATATTCGGGAAAATAAAACATTTTATGAAAGTTTTACTAGTATGTTTGAAAAAATACATGCAAGCACTATGCTCTTCCGCACGAAGTACGTTTCCTGTTGCTTTATAACACATTTTTGTTCTTTCTTCAGTGCACAGTAAATACTCTATGATCAAGGACTATGTGATTCAGCACTTGTAATAACGTTGTCTGTCTGTGCAATGTGATTCCAGATACGTAGCCAATTCAGTAAGAAACTTCCCATTTTCTAACTTTGAATTTCTCCCCATAGTACATCATACAATTTTTAACTTTTTTAGTGTCAAAAAATTAAACTACAAAAAGGATTTAATCTTTTACGTGAAAAATTTGGTATTGTCCTTGATGAAGTATCGGTGATCCCAGCTGCAGCAGCAGACTTTACACCCCATTTACGTAGTCACGTTATAAAGCATAAAGATCAAGATTTAGGACATATTCTAGAAGGTGAAAAAGTAATATCCCGGGGAGATTTATTGCTCATATTACTAGTGCAACCGAGATTTGCTTTGCGGTGGAGGATAGTCTCCATGCCCAACCCCCTGGATCCTCACCTGCGAAGCAGCAGGGCAGAGCGCTTGATTGATTGACTAATGAGTTCGGGCGCGGCAAATAAGGTTATTAATCCCGTAAGTGTAGTACGTTTTATCCCGGGAGATGGCGATATTCTTGATTCGCTGGATGGCAAGATCGATGGCGACCTACCCATCGACATGCAGATATTTTCTTCAACCCGATATCTCCCACGAGCGGGGCACCGCCCCAGCCGGGACAAGCTCAACACACCGACCGATCTCCCGGCATGTGTGGTAGGGTAGTGCATGTAAGTGTAAGTGTATATAATTAAGGAGTGAGTATAGGACAAAGAAGAGGAAGGAAAGATCGCGCGCGGTCCGTGGCTCGTTTGATCGGGTACTGCTCCGGCATTCGCCTGATGTTGATGGGAGTAACCACGGAAAACTGCCGATTACAGCAGCCGGCCTCCAGAATTCTCCTTCAGACAGCGAACGAATTCGACCTAATTGTGTAGCTGGTGTCGAAAATCCTGCCACCGTTAAGTCTCGTACCCTAGGACTGCCCGGTCAGAGATCTCCCATGGAGATTTAAGGCCCGTATTACCTGTGCAACCGAGATTAGCTTCGGAGGTGGGGCACGCCCCCTATCCCTCTCTCTCCCCCTGCGAAGCGGCAGGTCAGAGCGGCGAAGCGGCGGCGGGGGCATGCGCAGGGGCGAATTGCATATTCAAGGCCACGCGCGCCTCGGGCGAAGTCGCGCCGCGCCGCCATTTGCGTCACAGAGAACGCACGGCCTCGTTCCGCAGGCGCCGGCGCGGCGTGGCGCGGCGTGGTGTGGCGTGGAGTGGCGAGGTTTTGAGGAATAGTCCGGAACGCAGCGCGAGGCGCCGAGGCACCCCCTGGGAGCGCGCCAAGAACAACCGAAGCCGTTACGCCACACTTCCTTCAATGGTAGGCTGGCGCCGGGTCGGAATGGGCTGGCGCGCGGCGGCTGGCGCGCCACCGAAATGAACTTCGTTTAGGCACCTGCGCGGAATGGGAACGCACGAACGCGGAAACATCCCAGGGCCCTCCATTCCGATTTTGCTGGATTTTGGATATGATGTAACGGTTGAAGAAATATATGGCATGCTTTATCTTTGCTACGGATATTTTAAGTTGAAACACCCTCAACAAAACCGAGGAGCGGTAGAGGTGGCTTTAATATTTTGCGTAGAAAAATGCAACCATCAATCATCTCGAACAATTTGTATATGCTAGTGCATGGACATATTAGGAATCCCCTTTTGTTTGTTTTTCATTCGTTGTCACGACAGACAAATATACTCCCTGCCGGGCTGGATACCCGAGGGGTGTAGCTGCCATGGCTCGAAGGGTTGAGGGTTCGAATCCCGCTTCGGGAATGGACGTTTGTGTGTATTCATGTTGTTCTTACGTGTTCTTCCTACATTGTCCCCTACAATAAAAACAATCACAGTGGTCGCTCTATGACCAAGTTATTAAAAAGATACCCTTAAAAAACATAAAAAATAAAATACTCCATAATAGGTTTCCCCGCGTTTTATCGGGAATAACTACCACAAGTCACAAAATCAGCGTTTGCAGCTACAAGAATGCAAATAGAGGTTCTTTGACCGGATATAATGATTTTATGAATCCAACACGATTTTAGATATCGGCTGCATAGTTGGTTGAAAACCTAATTTTTTTGCAAAAGTTTTACCTCGAATACAGCAAAGGACACTTAAAAATGTCGCAGATTGCTTTTTGTTGGACTCCCTGAATTTCTAAAAATTGCAAACTTAAAAGTTTTTCCGAGTCATCGTACAACTAAAGAGTTAAAGGTAAAGCTTTTTTCTTAATGAAATGTGTTAAATGGTAATTCTTTAAATAAGGTTATGTGCAAGTTTTCGAAGATATGAAATCTTTCCCGTAATTGTGCGTGAAATATTGGCAATTAAAAAAAATATTTTCTCAAAAACTGCTCCACATTTTTTCGTAATTTTTTTCTCGCCTAGATGGCGTTGTTCGCAGGTTGCATTTTTGGTGAACTTTGCATTTTCGAAATTAGCGAAGCATTAACATTACAAAACTACAGAATATATTACTGAAATATTTTACTTAATGAAATCTCTTCTTCTTAATGAGTTCTTTAAATACATAATTTTACAATTTTTTTGACAATATGAAGTTTCGTATAATTTTTGCAAATTGGTATTGCCATCTTTTACTGAAGGTATTTCACGAGATATCAGGTCGCAATACAACAACGTTAACCCTGCAACGTGGCAGTTTGAAATTGAAATAATTACTTCCTACTATTGTGCGATAATGTTCACGCTGTATAACACGCAGTTTTGGAGTGTGGATTGTGCTAAAATAATTATTTTTCGCACCTCATGTGCTGAAATTGGTGTATTGTAATATTAAGTAACTGGTACTAAGGCGAGAGACTACGTGATGTTGTAGCACCATTATTATTATTTTAAAATTGTTCTTTTAAAACTATAATTTTAAGATTTTAAAATTAATGAACCAAATGCTAATCCTGAGGTTCTCGTAATCTCCGTCTTAGACTTGAAAATTTTATCATTTCCCTGAGCCCTTACCTCCACAATGAGATCGTTGCCATGCCAGCAGTACATGAAGAGTTGGTAGAACATGGTGGCCAAGTAAAACACATAAGTAGTTAGTGATGCGAAGTCTGAATCCTCTGACGCATCTGTCTGCAAAGAAACAGATGAATTTCAACTCATAATATTTGTTTATTACAGCAGGATGTAGGATTTTGACGCAGAATATTATTACTAATAGAGTTTATTCTATACCCATCATGGGTAAATGTATGATTAGCTAGACGTGAAAAATATCATTTCGTTTTTATCTGTCTTCTCTTTAATCACATATTTCGAGAAAATTTAATCCTTTGATCTGAATCTCGTCTCAGCTATATTAATATATTAGTACACAGGGTATCAATGATTCAAGATCTTGTGGAGAATATAACTAAAAATATTCATTTGAGGTATATTATTGAGCTTACGTCCGTTACCTACATTTCCTTAAAAATATCATTCTCACACACAAATTTTACAAGTTATACATATATACACACGTACATACATACAGGGCTTGATTTCTGGCGGAACGCGACGGAGCAGCGTTCCGGTACTTCGTGAATAATTATTAAATTACACTATAAGTGTATCATTATTTCTATTAAATTATTTAGTAATTTGGGGTGCGTTCTGGAACCTAACATTTTATAAATCAAACACTGCATACGTTCACACATACATTCATACAACTGTAATTGTTGGAAATATTTTCCTTGATGCGTTTCTTTGTAAAGAAGTGTCGAGCAAACCTGAAGTGCCATTATTATTTCGTTTACTTTTAATATAAGTTCCACTGTTCTGTGGTAATACATAAATACTAATGAGAGAAGAGTAGCTTGAAGCAGAAAACGAAATGATTTTAAAAAGATAATAAAGAATATTGATGTTCTTTTCTTCTGCATAAACCTCATTTTTATGAAAGTGCGGTTTTCACTTCTCCGCGAAATTAATTCAAAATAAGAAGTATTTCATTAGAAGCTAAAAAAGTTAATTACATTTCGAAACGTTAAAACACGATTCTTTATTATACGGTTTTAAGCAAATACCACAATAAAAAAGGAGCATACAAGCAAAAGTTAATGGGATATTTAAAGAACAAATTCATTTACATGTCTGTGAACTGACTGTATTACGATAGACAAAACTCGCAGAGTTGGGTATGCTTTCTTGTGCTTATTTATTTGAGTTTCTTGCACAATACTATACTAAGGCGAGAAAAGGATGACTGAAAGCATTGCAACAAAACTGGAGATAGAAATGAAATTGTCAGATTTTGTTATAATGAGAACATGTTATAAAGAAGAGACATGAGAATAATGTTATAAAGAATTGGTTAGAAGGCGCGAAAATGGGGTTATGGTGAGAAAATTTCTCCAACTAAAATGTGTAAAAAACTGATTATTGTTAATTAAATATCCATTCGAAATATTTTAAGACTTTTAGTTTCGTCGAAATCAATGAATTTGACTAAAGATTCAACTGCATATTGTTGCATTTTAATTAGCCGGACAAATAGTATATCTTTTAATTAGTCTGCTCTAATCGAAACGTCACAATTCAATAAATCGAGGGGCAGTATGAAATGTTTGAAAAAAAATATTTTTAATATCTACTATATTTTACCTTAACAAATTATATTTTTCATATTGCGGTGCCTGCATTGCAAATGAAATGATTTACACCACCGCAGAAGGTAAATAAAATTCAAAACATGTAAATATAGAACTCATCACCGTGAAAATGACTAAATTATTCGGAGTCCTTTTATCCGAAGTCTCCTTCAAATTCCTTTTAGCGGCGAAAACGAAGAGCCCGCGAGCAGATTAAAGAGCACGTCTTCAGTCTTACCTGTTGCCTACGCTCGCGACTTTTTGCATCATTTCCCTATGAAAACCTCTCTGCTGTAAAAGGACTCTTAAAGTATCCGCCTCCGCTGCATTCGCCACATGGTGAGGACGCGCTAGAAAAATTAGGATGGCCCCTCCCAACGACACGTGAGGCGCCCCGTGCCAGAGTGGAGTGGCCATGAATAAGGAAGAATGCAAAGTTCCCCAGAACGCCGCGAGTGCTGAAGGCTCGTAAACAGCGGGCCGACGACGTCACAATGGCAGATAGCTCGATTTTATCTTTTCCTTCGTCTTTTGAATCTTGGTGAAATCTATGCGATGTCCGCCTACCCTTTACGTTCAGTCGTAGTTTCAGTGTTTTAAATAGTGAAGTTAGAATAGTAAATAGTTAAGTAGTGAAGCGTAAATATTTATTAAGCCACCTCGTGACCGGCAGGGTAAAAAGGGATTTTGCACTTTTCTTTCTAAATGGAAGTAGTTCCGAATGGTGACGGTAGAATGTGCGCCAAATTGCCACAATGACACCTCCTACTGATTCGCATTTGTTCTACAAAAGCTACCTATCAAATGATATGTAGTACTGTGACACTACAATGACTTCCGACTGGTCATGCGATGGCGTCCCAGACTGACGGCCATGGGCTCAGGTACCACAGGCTGACCTGTGGTAAGTCGCAACACCTTACGCCATCTATTTGATATTCTCTATCAATCCCGGGCGCGCGGCACAGAACGCTAGTTTGCTAGCCATTATCCACCGCAGGTGGGAGGGAGTATATAAAATTATATTAATAAATAGTGTAAGAAGAATGAATAATGAAGAATAAATTTTAATTAAGAAGAAATTTTAGAAATTCTTCTTCATTCAGGGCTAATTTTTCAACAATTTTTTAAATGTTTAATAATTGTTAAAACAAAAATTTGGTATTTTAATACATTTAAAAATTTGTACGGCATTTATTTTTTATGTTCACTTGTATGTGAATTTACAAAACAGTTTAATTGCAGATTAATATGGTTTTAATTTAATTAACTTCATTGTAATTGAAGAGGGAAGACGCCGAGTTTCACGAAACGTTCTTCGAATAATAATAATAATAATAATAATAATAATAATAATAATAATAATAATAATAATAATAATAATATCAACAACAATATTGAATATTCTTGGTGTAAACAGATGTTCTACTTTGACTAAAAATATCCTAGATTCTGTGTTGAAATTCCAGTTTTTTCGAAAAATGTTTTGTCTCAGAGATAATCGAGTTTAAATTTCACTTCCGGGAACGCATTTCTAGCAGGTTGCAGCACCTGCAGAAGTAATAAACTAAAAAAATGTATGAACGAATATTTTAACTACAAAACTCTTTTTAGCATTTGTCATGATATTCAGAATAGTCTAAGTAGGCTCTCATTTGTGTGACTACAAGCAGCGGGACACTAATTCACACTGGAGAAGCGTTAAAAGTAATTATTCGAAAATTTCAATTTTGTTAATTTTTATAAGTTCGGTGTTTATCATTACGCTGCTGCTTGCTGAGATAATCATTTTGAACAAATGTGTATTTTAAGAAGAATTAATAGGTTTCTGTCTGACCACGTAAATGTTACTAAGCTCCTAGCGGAGAAAGAAGGTATTATGTCGAGCGACGAAACAGGCGATTTGAATTTAGCTCAGAGGCGTCATTTAGACTTGAGGATTTTTTACATTTTTGCATTTTGCAAGTAGCATATTTGCATCTTTTACATTTTGCAAGTAAATCTACTAACATGGGACAGCCGGCTTTACTTCCCCTCCAAAGGAAGGCGTACGAAAGTTTTTTTCGCCCTTAAAAATCCACGGGTTCGATCGGGTTTGAACCCACGAACTTTGGTATGACAGTCCGGTACGCTAACCGTTACACCATCGAAACCGCAATAGTGTACTACTGCAGTACATTTAGAATGTACTCCAGTGTATGATTCGCTATGTGTCCTCAGAGGCAAACATTCAATTGTTTCACTAATAACATCAGGAAATAAAGTAACGCCGCTCGCCTTATACGCAGACGTCGCAATATCTGTGACGGCTTGGTAGAAGATTTGAATTGCGCGCCCGGAAATTACTTTTAAATACAATTCCCTCGAAAAAAAAAAACTTAGGAAAAGCTCGTTCCGACATTCATGAAATTTAACATATAATCTAGGATAATTTTTGTCACGATAGCGTCTGGATATTCTGTATAAATGTGATTAAATATGAAATATGAAGGAACGTTTGCCTTACCACGGACAAGACAAAGGCGGTGAGGCAGATGACGATGACGCTGGCAAGGAACTGAGCTAGCGAGGACGGACTGATCACCACTTCCAGCTCCTTCACACATCTGCGCAAATCGAACATAATGGCTTAACTTCCTATCATCCATTGGTTTAAGACACCGTATTGCCATTTTTTTTCATGTAACCTAGGCTGAAAGCGGTTTCACCGAGTGAACTGTAGGCCTCAATTTTCAATAAAACTACATGTTGCTTTTTAATTTGTCGAATTGGGAAAATTAAATTTAATATAAAACAAACAGTTCTCAGAATATTTGATGATAAATTTAACTAAAATAATTTTCTAGTTATTACTTAGTTATGCTTCATAAGAGAAATGTTAATACAAGAGTAAATATAAGCTGAGAATTGTGAATGATATACAGTGGCTTACAGTGCGTACTTAACCCTTTCACTGCTAACGACGCACCGGTGCGTCAGACTTCGCCGTGCCACCACTGCTAACGACGCACCGGTGCGTCGCGCTGCTCTTTTGGGTTCGGGTTCTTTCGGGTGTTGTGGAAGGCGTGGAATACTTTCATCTTCGTCAGTGCCAGTAAGCCTGGATCTAAAAGAATGACGGAAAGTAAATATGCACCTTAGTAAATAAATAACAACTAACAACAACTGAGAGCGCGCGCCAGAGAAGACCGCACGAAAAAGTATTCAGCACTGCGGAGCGGCCAGCGCGCCTAATGCGTAGCAGTGAAAGGGTTAAGAGTACTCTCCACAATAAAAATCAAACTACAGAACTGAAAGACTTCTTCCCCATAACCAGGAACCTCTTTAAGATTCCGAGCATCGTGGAAACATAGAAGACTGTAGAATATAGGTATTGATAGTAGTTCAAACCACAAGAATTGTCGTACAGAGTAATCATAATTATTAAATATCTGAAAAAGTGCTTAAGATTATGATATTCTTAGCAATGATAGCTCTCATAATTCATTTATTTGAAGGTTGCAAGACTTTCAAGAGTCTGTTACTCGGTGTACTTAAGAAACAATGTGAATACTGCAGCAGAAAAATTATAACCCTTCAAATTCTACAACGAGTACTCAAATGAAATGGTCCAAACAACACAGGCGAAATTAGGATTAAAATAAAAGTGCCATTTGTCTCCTTTCAGTACCGACAATTAAAAAGTAAGAACAACTGAAATTTCCCACAATATCTCCCAGCCCCCCCACAATGCAGTTTCTCGACAGAGTAATTCACGAAATCACCTCAATGTCTGAGGACAATGATTCATAAAGGAAGAAAACGCTTCTCGCTCATTGGTCTGTGGATTTTCCGTTACGACGCCTCTGAGACGACTTCGCGAACAGCGTGACATAAACGAATTTCATGATACTTCTTTCGCCGCTCTCGAAAGTAGTAGTCATTTGCATGACGACCGCGGAGACTACGGGAGTATCTTCAAGGAAACTAAAGGTACAAATGCCAAATAAAAGTTCTCGCTGTGGTTTATGCAAATACATTATTCTTGCACGTCTAGTTCATGAAGCCACAAGCCGCTAGTATTTTTATATAAACTTAACAGTTACTCCGAGAAAGTTTGTGCTATGTAGTAGAACCATCAGTTTCAAAACAATGTTGGAAATTCTGTAAGAAAATACATATTTCTCAAGGAATGTTTGCAAGTTCCTGCTTCTTTTTGTAATGTGTATATTGTGATTTGTCTTGTGATTGAGTTTGTATTGTGATATGGTGTACACAAGAACTTCCTTTCTAATCTTCTTTTTTTCAATTTATAGTATTATAATAATTTGTTGCCTTCAACAAGTTCACAATTTCATCAACACATTTTGTTCTTATATCACTCCCATTTTCGTATATTATACTTAATATTCAATATTTAATATTATATTCAATATTTAATATTCCTGAATTCGTCTTTATATTTTTATATGTTTATATACTATTTCCATTTTATTTCTACTTTACAATTTACTGTGCAAATGAACTATTTAGAGTACTCGTAAGGAATGTTCAGTAGATAACATAAATCACCAGAACACTGAGTTCCTGTACACTGGTTATCTTTCATTGACTTCATAATATGTATAAATTATGGTATATGTCCCAAGATTTGTTTTAATATTTACAGGAAACGTACGTTCTAATAGTTTCATACGAATAACAGGAAATCACTCAAAGATACGATAATATATTTAAGCAAATACATGACGAATAAGAATCAAACACACTCTTGCTTGACAATACGTATTCATATCTTGAACATTAGAGCACTGTTGTTCTCTGTCAGATAAACCTACAGCATTTGCTTCTTTTCCCTTCATGAATGGAAAAATCCTGTTTGAAGTGGAAGGAAAGTATTAGGAATCAGAGAGAAATAAATAAAAGAGATGTCAAAACCTTCTTCCGCACACCCTGATTAAAATGTCCCAACAACGGTTGGAGATTTTTTCTGAAATTAATTGTTCATATCCAAAGCTTTGTCAGAGAGATGCGTCATTAGCAAAAATTGGTATTGTAACTTTACCGATATTACTAATTGCCCGACAGATACATCTAGTGTTCTGGTTTCGGTTTCGATTTTTCTTTTGGAAACGAAAGTTTTTCCTAAAATAACATTACATCATTTCGAAATTAATGACTATGCAATAAAACTTCAAAATATCGAAGTACTGACGATCCCATTTCTTTCCGAGGCACAAACCTCACTAATAAAATATGAAGAAATAATAACGAAGTATTTGCTTTGACAAACTCAGTCATCTCTTGTTTAAACAAAATCAATTCTAAAAACTTTAACCCTGGTAAAAAAAAATTGCATAAGATTACAAAGATCCGGAACCAAAACTGTTTCATTTACAGGAACATAGCAAATGAAAAAATAATGTTTTCAATGTCTCTCTCACTACTGAAATTGTTCTTAAGGCTTTCGATTTCATTTTGTTGCGTTGATTGTATTTCCAACGTACGATTTTGTTTCAAGTGGCCCCTTAAAAATTTCAAAATATTGGTAATGATTAAAAACTAGAATCGGTAATGGCCGCCCTATTTTTGGCTCCCTGGACCTCTTTGTGAGGTGAAGTTAAAGAAAAATTAACCCAGAAATAAAGAAGCACCCAATTCACACAATTCGACTGTTTTTTTTATTTCTCGATTAGTTTTTCTTTCTGAACAAATGTATTCATTTTTTTGTACATAATAAACAATATACGTTTTTCACAAGTGTTTGCTTTTACAGTGCACATTTTTGCCTGCAAAGCATATTTTCAAACTAACTTTTGAGTGCTTTTTGCGGCTCAGCTATTCGGAATATCCATGTCGTTTATTAGACAAAAGATGCTTAAAAATTGTCTTAAGAACTTATTTTCGAAATTTCGACGTTTCCTCCCGGACATCTATATATAGACATAACATACACAAATACACCCATGTGCAACTAGCCCTCACGTTATTGCGCCAATGCAACCGTATTATCCTTTTTAATATCCAATGCAACCGAATATATTACTATACCCCTCCTCTTTTCAATTAATCAATATTATTATTATTATATGACGACGTTGCATAAATTTATGTCGAATCGTAGGTCGTGGTCGGCCCCGTACGGGAAATACCTGTAAACAGCGTTCAATATTGCAATGTACACAGGACTGCTAAATACTGAAATGAGAACACATTATTTTTCAAAAAAGGAAAGAAAAAACTTTAATCCTTTTCTCTCTTGTTATTCTCTCAACAACAATGTAACAATGCGTGAAATATAAATTCACTCGAGCTTGGCAACAGTGTTATAGCTAAAATACCCTTACATGAAATTAATATTAATCAACTGATTCTAAATTACTGTATATTCAGGAATTCCTTTTACCCCCCCCCCAAAAAAAACAACCAATGTCATTAACAAATTTTTCTCGTACGTACGTATTTGCAAATGTAACAATGAAAAAAAAAATGAAAAACCAGACTAAATTTTACATTGCTAGTTAACAACAATTGCGTGTGTTCTGTTCTTTAAAATTTCGATATTTCCACCGATCTTGTCGGAGTTTATTTAATTTACTTGAATATGCGCAAAACGAATATCTGATTTCATAATTACGCCGCGATTGCGACACTTTCCTGTTGTGCGTTCGTCGAGACAGCGCCGTCGCCAGTTCGGTCGTCCTGCGTGTGCCCACGTACACGCGCCGACGTACTCGCACGCCCCAATCTTGCGTATGCTGGTTTCTTCAAAAAATTCCCCGGGAATTCCAGAAATTGCCCGATCACGTCGAAGCACAAAGTCACAAAATAAATAAACAACTTCTTCTCTCTTCCAATACGCTCACTGCATCAAGAGATGTTCGCGCTATCCGCTCACATGTCCGTTGCACGGTACCGATTCGCCGCCAAAATGTCTAAGTCCAAACCTTTTAAAAAAATCTCGAGTTCGTCCAACGTGGACACGATGTTTCTATCACCACTGACTAGGCAGAACTCCTCTTAAAATCATGTCGATTTAACATGTTACCTCGCAAGAGAAAAAATGCCGGCGAACTCCATTCTTGCCTTTTCATTGTTGTTTTCTTAATTTTTCTAAAATGTCCAATATCATTTATTTTGACATGCTTGTGCGTTTATTTACTAACGCCTTTTCCCAATGTTAAGGTTTTCTTGCCCAAACAGATATTTTCGATCTTTTTTACGTCGAAAATGCGAAATTTCTCCGTCGACATTACACACCAATTCGTCGCTTGTTTTTGGTATTATTAATTCGTAATATTTCTTTATTTCAGAAATTCAATGTTCTATAAACCCTTTGGATCAGCTATAATTTTTTTATTAAATTTATACAACGACGATTCACACGCCTCTCGTTGCCTAATTAAAATTTCTTCATAAAATTTTGATATTTTAAGTTATTATATCTGACACGTCACTGGGGCTTTTTCTCTAAAATTTTATATTCTAATTTTAAATGTACCCGTCGTCCTATCGTGTTCAAACAAAGACCACAATGTTAGTTTATTTATTTTCCAGCTAACTGTACGTTCAGATTTCTTTCCAAAACTACCGAATCCATTGTGTTTTCCAAAACTGTCGAAATATACTTTCCGCGGCACGGTGTTCTTCTGTCTCGCTAGTATCGATTCATGTACACGTTGCTTTTATTGACTATAGTTTAATAAATATTTATTCCTTGTCCACAATTGTTTTGGGGAATGTATCATAAATGAAACCATTACACATGCCCGAGGCGGGACTCGAACCCTGCGACCCGGGATCGCCACGACACGACACTAGCGATTTCGGCCATGGGGCCGGCTTATTGTCTACATAGAAAACAAGTAGAACAAAATAAATTTTCTTCGTTCTACTCCTCACCACTACACATCATAAACTCCACATTCTGTAAGTTTCAAGAAAGCGGGAAATATCCATTTTTTATTTATTAATTTTTTATTTATTTTTTATTTATTTATTTATTATTTATATATTTTTTATTATTTATTTACTTATTTATTTATTTATTTTTTATTTATTTATTTATTATTTATGTGGGGTCTTTAATCTAATTAATGCATTAACCAACAGAGCTTTTGTTCGCGCAGCGGCCCCCCTACCTGTCGATGGACTGGTGGAAGGAGATGCAGTCGATGAGGCCGGCCTCCGACGCGCGGTCCAGGCGCTCGGTCGCCGCCGCTGATGCGTCCTGCGCCCCCGCCAGCCCCAGGCGCTCCGCGGCATGCTCGCGCACGCGCTCCAGACACACGTTCAGCAGGCGCATCTGGTGCGACAGCACGATCATCAGGCTCACGTACAGGTTGTCCAGCGTGCTCGTCGAGATGTAGATGGAGAAGATGGCGAAGCTCTGCCATCAAACGAAAGAGTATATAATGAAACGGATAGTAATGGGTACTGTGATACTTTAGGGCAAGGTCAGTTGATTTTTTTTGTAGCTTCTATTATCGCAAGTTTGAATGTAAATGTCGTCGAGATGAAGATGGAAAAGATGGCGAAGCTCTGCTATCAAACGAAAGAGTTTATTACGAAACGGATAGTAATGGTTACTGTGATGCGTTAGGGCAAGGTCAGTTGATATTTTTTAATTTTATTGCAGCTTCGATTTATTTATCACAAGTTTGAATGTATCAATGGAAACTACCATTATTATGCTGCCTTATGGTATTTTTTATTCGTGAAAGTTTGATTCTCCAACTTTTAATGTCGTCTTTTCAAGGTTCGGGAAGGTTGTGTTTAGCTGTGAGAGTGGTTGTGTAGAGGAAACGTGAATGGCGCGCTAAGCCTTCACAAGTTCGAATCCGAGCGTAGGAAAGAAATAATTGTTGAAAATACTTTTGCAATTTCAAGTAGTATGATAGTATTGCGTAGCCGTTACAAATAATTTTCTTGAGAGTTCAATTTTCAACGCTACAAAATCCTTATGATTTTTACGTATGCATTTGATCCCTTTTTTACACTAAAATATGAATTATCAGGACTAAGTTTTGTATGTAATTAATTACATATTTGTTTGCTCATTAGTTACGATCACGTTTTTTGTTTGTGTTTACGGATTAGAGTTTTACAAATGATTGGAAACCTGTTTGATAATTAATAATTCGCCATATTTACAAAGTGGACTTTATTACTATTGTTATTAAGCGGCATTTTAGCCAGTACTTGGTTTCCCTTTTTACTTCTGATGTTGAGCGGTATTTTATTCAGTACACAGCAATATTAAGGGATTTAAAAAGCTGTTTCACATTTGAAGACTTAAAACCTTGCTTTTTTCCACCGCTTTGTAAGTGGTCAATTAAAAAAAGATTAAGAAACTTACTTTCAGCAATACAATAACAATCAGTCTATTTTAGTACACAGTTCAATCTTTTTCTACAAATTATATTAAAATTACATTCTTTCGCCTTTATATTTACGTTACTCAAACTTTTGATTAATACATTATTTTTACTATTTTAATCCTCACATTCAACTGTCAGTACAAATTTTACTCTAAATTTTGAACATTGTTAGTCCACATGTAAGTAATACACATTTATGGGCATGTTATGTCATATAGTGACATAAGTCGTGTGTGACATACATAGTCGTAGTGACATACATAGTCGTATAGTCATATAGTGATCGGTACGGAGTCATGGCTTACTGAAGAAATATTAGATTCAGAAATTTGTCGAAACGACTATAAAATATTTCGCCGGGACAGGGAAACTAGAGGCGGGGGGGTCTTTATTTTAGTTAAATCACATATAAACGCGAACTTGAAATGGAAAAGCATTGACTATGAAATGATAGGAGTAGATATAAACGTAGACAACTCGCAGACAATAGATCTTATTGCATGTTATAGGCCACCAAACGGTAATTATTCCATTCTTGATAATATTCTCGAATTGGCGGAAACTTTGAATGGAACCAGTAATCCGATTATTATTGGGGGTGACTTAAATCTAAGCGATATTAATTGGCAAGGCGAAGTATGCGATAGAAAAATACAGTTAATAATAAATAAACTAGTTTGGGATGCAGGAATGACGCAAGTTGTTGACAAGCCAACGCGTCAAAATTCTATGTTAGATATTTTTCTCATTAGACCGATAGACATGTTATACTATTGCGATGTTATTCAGGGAATAAGTGACCACAATGCCGTAGTTCTTGAAATAAATGCTACAATTTCAAGGGTAAATGATAAAATCGGTAATAGAATTTGGCAATATCGTAAAGCTGACATAAATGGACTGCAACATTTCTTAAAACTGAACTACGCGGTTTTCGAAAAGTTAGGCGGAGGATTGGAAGACATATGGAAAAAATTCAAAGAAATTATTGAGGAAGCTCGGCAATGTTTCGTTCCCTTTAAGTACTTAAAAAAGAATTCAGACCCAGAGTATTATAACACGGAAATTCGCAAATTGAAGAGAAAAATGAGAAAAGCGTATAACAATAGGCATCGCAGCGAGGCACATTTACAGAAATTCCGACAAATTAGGAAAGAAGTAGAAAATAAAAAGAAAACTGCGCAAGAATCATATCTTAAGTTAATTTTAGATGATAATGAAAACGCTTGGGCAAAGTTCTTTAACTATGTACGTCACCGTCGAGGTAAACAGGAGGAGACACCTCCTGTAAGATGGAATAACGTAGATATCGTAGATGATGAAGAGAAAGCCAATGTATTTAATAATTATTTCTGTTCCGTATACAAACAAAAAGCTAACCAAATTAATATAGGGCACAACAACGTGGATCATGTATTCAAAATTGATCAAAGGGAAATACGTTCACAATTGCAGAAAATGAAAAACTGTAAGTCTTGCGGTCCGGATGGTATTACATCCGATATGCTAAAGATAGCAGGGGAGACAATAATACCATATTTGGTCAGACTTTTCAATGTATCAATCAACAATGAAAGTGTACCGGATGATTGGAAATCTGCTTTAATAGTGCCAATTTTTAAAAGTGGACAAAAATGTGAAGTGCAAAATTATAGGCCAGTTAGTCTTACGTCAGTAGTCTGTAAATTGTTTGAAAAATTATTATCTAATTCGATTAGAAATCATTTGGATCAGACAGAATGGTTTTTTCGCGGGCAGCATGGCTTTAGAAATGGCTTTTCTTGTGAAAGTCAAATTATTTCCCTTACTCAAGACTTGTCTGATGTAATTGATTTAGGGGGAAGAGTGGATGCAATAGTTATTGATTTTGCCAAAGCGTTTGATGTAGTACCGCATGACATTCTGATATTGAAACTTATTGATGCTAAAATTGACAGGCGGGTAATAGCATGGATAAGTGAATTTCTTCGCGATAGAAATCAAAAGGTTCGAATTGGACAGCATTTATCGGAAAAGGGTAACATTACTTCCGGAGTCCCTCAGGGCAGTGTCATTGGCCCACTGTTATTTCTTATCTTTGTAAATGATATATCGCAAAATATAACGTCAAAAATTCGACTCTTTGCCGACGACTGTATATTATATAGGGAAATTACAGAACAGCACGATATGATTCAACTACAGGAAGATTTAAATAAGATTAATGATTGGGCAAGAGCTAATAAAATGACTGTAAATGGAAATAAAAGTAAAGCGATCACATTTTGTAAGGCCAGAGACTTTCATACATTGCCTTATCAGCTAGGTAATGACGTAGTTCCGCGAGTCTCAAACTGTAAATACCTTGGCATCCTCTTGGATAGTAAGTTGGGATGGGAGAAACAAACTAACTACGTAGTGGGTAAAGCTTGGAGGTCTTTGCATTTCGTCATGAGAAATCTTAAAAAATGCAATACGAAAGCAAAAGAAATCGCGTATACCTCGCTTGTTAGGCCAGTAATGGAATATGGAGCTAGTTGTTGGGATCCGTACAGAATAGGACTTAAGAAGAGCTTAGAGAGGATACAAAACAGAGCGGCAAAATACACTTTTCGGAGGAACATACCTGCACGTTGGGAATCGTTAGAACATCGGAGAAAAAGGGCTCGACTTTGCGTAATGTATAAATCTTACACTGGTGGCTCTGCATGGCAGGAAATACGGGGAAGGCTAGATAAACCAGATTATTTTAATAGATTTGATCATAAATATAAAATTAGAACTAGAATTCAAAGAACGGACGTAGGCAAATTCTCCTTTGTAAACAGAACAATCGTAGATTGGAACGATTTGCCTGCGACAGTTTTTGAGCCCTTTCCTTGCTCAGCGCGTGGTTTTAGAAAAAAAGTATAGGAAATTAATCAATAGGGTGAAAACGTGCAGTGAAGTGAAGTGAAGTGAAAGGTGCGATTATGGGTAGTAAACTAAAAAGTATTGAGCTATTAGTATTTAGGTAAAGTTTATGAGGTGCAGTGACGTGAAGTGCAGTGAAGTGATGTTAACGAGTGTTTTTACGTGTTAGAAATGTAAAAATTATTATAAGTATTGTATATTATTATGTTGTAGGTAAAAGTGATTATCCATATTTGTCTGAATATGATTGTGAGTGAATACTTGTAGGATGGTGTGTATGCGAGTGTTCCTTTGTCTTTGTATGATATGTATGTAAGCGTGTATGTTTGTATGTATGAATGTTGGTGTGATATGTAAGTAAGTTTATTTACTTAAATGTTAGTGTATATGTAGTTTCACTTGTTGTAAATGTATAGGCATGTAAATGCAGTTGCATATTCTAGGTAATGAAGAAGATAATTCGTTTGTTTTTTATATTGATTTTTTATATATTGTTTTTATAGTTAATTGTGTTTTGTAATTTTAATGTACCTTTGTGTTTCTGTATTCTGCCACCGGGCAACATCAGCCCAATTGTAGAATAAACCTTATCTATCTATCTATCTATCTATAAATCTTAGCCCTGTAAAGTATCTACAAAATTCCGTTAGACTCCTCCTACATAGGCCAACGCTTTTCCTTCGACAACTTTTTGGTATAGAGTAAAAAATGTACACAGTTGATATAATGATTGATATGATGTTGATGTTTATAGTATTGTTATCATTTCCAAACATATGCCGTATTTTTGGTATTTAATTCATTTTTTGTAGTGAATAAGAATTCTTCCCTATTGAAATGGGAAAATATTTTGCAAGTTTCAGTTTTTCGCAATTTGTTTATTGGGGAAAGTCTCTTTCGTTGTCCACGAATATTTATTTGATTTTAAAGTCGTCCAATTGGTTCTAAAATTTTGTCGCTCAGTGCTTCCATTATATCATTGTCTCCTTTGCCGATCTAATTGTTTTTGTCTTATTGCCTCTAATTTGTTTTTAATATCTCTCTTGTAAGCGAGGGAAATTAAATTCGCTAGGATTTGAATGAAAAACATATTTACTTTTCATTAGGATTCCTTTTTCTTTGAATGGTTTGTATTTATGATTTGCACAATTTATATTTAAAAGCTAATTGGATATTAGATTTACACCACACTGTACCGTGCGCGAGACGTTTAGAATACCCGAAACTAGAATTCTAGAAAATCATTGCAACAGATCCGCCCTTCAGGTCACAGGCTAAATATACACGTAGAAACAACAAATTTTTGTTATTTTTGCTATTCCCTCAAGCAGGTAGATCGTGTTCTTCCACTGCGAAAATGAGTCTCGATTTTCGAAAACTGTAACGGATCCAGAAAAGAGTTGTACGTCATCTTGCCTGAATGCATTACCTCTCTTGTTAATGGCACCGAAAGATGGTTTTTATATCCATTAGAGTTATTTTCTTTAGAAACAGTTTTTGCATTAGAATTTTATTTTTACTCTTATTATCATTTTTCTTTGTACAGAAAAATATTTATTCAGTAATTTATTCCTTTAGAATGATATTTTATTTTATACGAACCCGTCATATATTTTCTATTTTCTCTTAGCTAAAAAAATGTGAATGTCCGTCTTTGTTATTTTAGATCTATTTTTACTATCAATTATCTGAATATTATTTATTCTACCTACATATCATTAATGCCTATGTTTCTCTTGTAATCATCATAAATTTCAAATTTCTTTATTTTCATTTATTTATTACTCCCTCTTTCAGGCCTACGTTGTATCATGTTATGCCAAGTAAAAAATCAGTGACGAGATTTTCAAGGAAAGCATAGGCATTTCAAGGACAAGCATAGACACATCCCGGGTCCTTGAATGAGTGACCGTCTAGGAAACCGGGAGATCTAACGTCGTCGAGCCCCTGGCCGAAGGTATAAAAGACAATGCCTGACTAGATTAGAGGATATTACTCCAATACACGTTCGACGCCAGTAGCTGGCTGTAATAGAACCCTGTTAGGAGTTAACCTGGAATGCAGTAACGTAGAACGATCAGTGTTAAAGAGGAGTAGGCGTGCTTCTCACCTGGTATACGTACGCAGCTCGATACGCTGTTTCCGAGGCGACAACGTCAATGGGGAACCACGCTGGTGTCGGTAGATTCCTCGGTGGGTGCGACTGTGAGTGTGACACTACCTCCTTTTCCAAACCTAAAAGCAAATTACGGATTACAATACTGAAAAAGGTCACAGCGCTTAGGCGGAGGTACTCGGTAAGGAGCGACGCTCGGGTAAAAGGCCGCTGCACAATAGCCCGCGAATGGGAACGGCAACGCGAAGGCGAGGACGGGAACAAGAGCGCGAGATACGTGCGCTTCACAATAAATGTCAATGGGAAGAGAAATAGCGCTGCGAGCATGTAGCGGCAAAAAAGAGAACTTACCGAAACCAATGCACTTCGAGCAATCCTGCTCTGTTCACTCACTGATTTGCCATTTGAGAATGAAAAAAAAAATGGAAAAACTCCTAGAAACCCAGGGAAAATACAACGAACGAAATTTTATCAAAAAACAAACAATTCTAATGTACTTAAACGAAATATATAAAGATATTTTTTTGAGAATTTTAATTCAAGTATTAATATGAATAGAAAAAATAATTAAACGGGAATAATAATGACGGAAAAGAACTAAAATAACTCAACAATAACTAATAAAACTAGCCTCAAACCGTAAGTTTGCAAATTCACACTCCAACATCAATTTTCCACAGCACTCTGCTCCAGATACGTGAAGTGTGTCGTCCGCAAATTGCGCTCTCGATCAACTGGAAAACTTTGCCGCTCTGATATACTTCCATTGGTCGAGATGCTTTTTCTTCCCGGGCCAAGATAAATGTTGACCATCCTACCCGTTTCCGTTCCCAGTTAAAAGATTTTCTACGAAATAGCTGAAAATGTCTAAATTGTTTGATCGATTCAAGTAAAGTCCGTTTAGTATATGACGTCATTCCTTTTTTCGTTAAAATCTCTGGAAGTTCAAACCTGGGTAGATTTTTTTCTAATCTGTCTTAAACTATTTATACCGCTAGAAATTCTTTTACGATGCAATCTATTTTTCAATATTAAATCTTTATATAATTTCATGTACACTTTTTTCAAAACATTAGTCGTTTTCCAGCAACATTGAGTGAAATTGTAAGAATCTTTTATCTTACGTGTTAGGATCACCGGAGCAAAATTAGATCATTTTAGCAGTCGACCTTTTCAGCTCTTTGGAAAAAGGGTTGCTCTGTAATAATAAACGCTGAAGACATGTCTGTGAAATAGAAAAGGGATAGGGTACACCTTGCACCTTACATTCCACACATTAGTCATGCCTCCAGCGAATTACAACAGTAGAAACTGCAGAAACGGCACTATTTACTCACTGCAAAATTGTTGATACCAAACACGGTCGAAATTTATTTCAAAGAAACAACGACGTTGTATTACTCTTAGCTATTAGAATATAGCATAATTTGTGGCTAAAAGTACTTTTTTATTTTAGTTTACAAAAAATTCAAATTTGGTGAACAGCAAAGTGGTGTATGTCAGCCCTTAGAAACCTACAATAAATTATTTTCAATTTTAAGAAAATTTACAATAAAACCTTCTTGCGCTGTCAAATAGCAAAAATATTTATACTTCATTGTGTAATTCATGTAGTGAATCTCCCAACACCTGTTTCTCAAAAAATAAAAAACATGACTTTCACGGATGTTCCTTTAAATCCTTCAAAAAATGAATATGTTGCATTAAAATTAGACACTGATTATTTATAAATAGAAACACACTGATAATATAAATACACTGATTAAGTGAAGGATAGACTCGAGGCTCGAGCAGACTGCGAATGGTCTCTCTTCGGCTGCTGAAGGATGGCCGCTACCAAGACTTTAAAAGTTTTTAAATGGAATTCTCTCACCAAGTTTATCGCATGAAATGAAAGCAACAGAATCCGTGTTTGCTAGTAGCCCCCAGATTTGCATCCATAAATTCAGTCGGGTCCACTAAATGCCTCCTTTCAGAACGCTCTCTCCGTGTTCCGGAAGCGCGCTGTCGTCGAACCATTGTTCCTCCGTATTCTCGCATTCAGTCTGTTTGCCGTGCCTGGCGCGGCACAATGTGACCGCCGAATGGTTTTGCTAACTAGTTCATTTAAATTCTGCTCTCAGTAGAGAAAATAAGAATGATTGTACTTTCTGGTGAAGCAAAACCTCAAGCAAAATCCCATCCGATGTTGCGGGGACAACGTGACGTGACATATTACAAGCAATGGCGAACGTGAGGGTGGATTTCGCAGAACGTACGTGGATATACGAAATGATGAGAATGGTTTATTACACGCTGCTGCAAAGTACTTGCTCGACCGGGAACTTTGCCCACGTCTGGCGGCGGACACGACGTTCTTCTCGGGACTGACGGCAACTCATAAGGAAACGTGCAAAACCTTGCACGTGTAACCGGTTATGATTTTTTCACGCAATGTATATGACATTTGTAACGATTTTGTAAACTTCCAACTAGCGATGCAAAATGGAAAGCACTTTAAAAACTAAAGTAATGGATTTTATTTGGTGTACGCCCTGAAGAGATCGTTGTACCAGTGACGTCACTGAGACGCTGCTTTATTTAAAAGGGTTTCATCAGGGGAAGTAAGCTCTAAGCCAGTGATGTCAAAGTCTCCTACTGGTAGCAGTGGTACGCCTCGCGGCACCGTGCCATGGCACAAGCTCTTCTGCGCCACTAGCGTCGGGAGAGAAAACTATTAATAACCCCGCCGTTTTACAATAGGGATGGCGTTGTCTCTTGCAGTGGGGTTATGAACTGCGTGGAGAGACGATTTAGTCGTGGCACTCGTGGCACGGACTCCCGCTCGTGGTATCGATCTTGACAACACTGCTCTAAGCCGCTGTGAGAGAAGCTGTTCTATCTTACCTTGGACATTTCAAATCAAATCTTAGCACTACAAAACTTCTCCGGCGTTTACATTGAAAATCATCACATCCTTTATTTGATACCAGTATGTAAACCACCCATTCCGTCATATAGAAGATTGTCTATCATCAACCACGATATGAACTCGCTACCTATAGGGATAAGATTATTCGCACCGGGCATATTACTATCTGAACAATTCAGATACATCGCACCAAGCACGTACGATGCGGCAGATCATTCCAGCCACATATTCTCCACTTGCATCCATACATGCCGTAGTGAAGCATCCCAGCAACATTCTCTTCCCCTCCGTTCGTGTGCGTCGTCGACGTGGATTGATGTTTCCGAGCGCGTCAACTACTTTGGGCATTAGTCCCGTAAGTGTAGTGCGTGTTTTTTTCTCGGGAGGTGGCGATTATCTTTTCCCCGCTGGATGGCGGGATCTGGCGTCGACCTACCGTCGACTAGCGGGGCTTCCCCTCAACCAGGTATCTTCCACCAGCGGGGCACCGTCCCAGCCGGGAAAAGCTGTTAACTCCCGACCGGTCTCCCGACATGTGTGGTAGTGTAGTGCATGTTAGTGTAAGTGTGTGTGTGTGTAAGAGGAGAGGATAGGACAAGGAGGGGAAGGAAAGATCGCGCGCGGTCCGTGGCCCGTTTGTTAGGGTACTGCTCCCGCATTCGCCTGGTGTTGATCGCAGAAACTACGGAAAACTACCGATCAGAGCATCCGGCCGCTAGAATTCTCTTCCAGATAGCGGCTGAATTCGACTTATCTGACAAGCTAGCGTTGAAAATTCTGCCGCCGTCGGGACTCGAACCTAGGACCTTCCGGTTAGAGGGACTGCAGTGACATCAGGTTGATGCACTGAGCCATCTCTCCGGGTTCGACGTGGAAGCGTTTCCGGTTATTACATGGCTATGTTCGTGGAAGTTCACAGGGCATCTGACTATATGAACACCTCAGACACATCCTTCCATCTCATCAATCCCAAGCACGAGTTATGTAACATGGCCAGAGAGGCCCAGACGCTCTGCCCTTCACGATCTCCAGATGGCGCCACCCACGCCGCTTCCGCAGCGTCCAGCCCACAGATAACTTCCAGACTGTATCCTCTATAAATTTCCATTTCCACATGTTACTTCCTTTTCCTGATTAGTAACTTCAAAACACCTGAACCTAAATCCTACGATCCTAAGCCATAATCCATAATCTCATAAGCTTATTCAATGTGTTATCCCCACAGAACTCCAAGAATATATTGCATAATATTATTTGTAATAACTTACTGGAAACTTGTATCTGTTGGCATCTGTACACCTGTGGCATCTGTAACCATGTAATTACATCTATATAAGCTAAAGCGTATGACTGCCGAGCAGCATTAGACCGCTCGCCAGCACAGAATTCACATCTTTCGGCTACTGTATATATCTCTTCTAAATTTAACGTTGTAATATCACTTGTGTGTTTCATTGAACCAGTCACTTAGTATCGTACCTGAAAGTTGCAGCCAGCCTAACACGCCAGTCAACTTTATCAGCACGACTACTTACTTTACTCACGTATGCTGCAGTTGATCATTCCAGCCACATAGTCTCCACTTTTTTAATTTCTGTCTTCTTGTATATTATTTGTTCATATTGAATATTTCCCCTATGTTTTTTTAAACTCAAGTTTAAGTTCTCTGAATTGTCACAACTAATGTAACGTATTTTGAAACTTCTCCGCTCCGTCTTCCTCACAACCGTTTTTTAAATGATGGTTGCATTGTCCTCATTGTAACGGCCATTCTGCACGTGCTTTACATGCTATTTTGTACATATTATATGTTTAGTAGTTTACTGAATGTTTTTCGTTTGATCTGTATTTGAATAGGCTAGTCTCCATACATTTATATTTTTGATTATATAGAGTACTATTCTTTATTCTTACTATGTTTAACATTTTCATTATATGTTTATAATTACGTATTCATACTCTAGTCAATATATGAAATTATATCACCTTTTTTATTGTTTATAGCCTGGAGATGAGGAAAAATATATTCTTTGAAACGTCACTATTTCAAATTTCATTTTTGTACCTGGAAATCTAAATAAAAACTTTTCTTCTGTTGTGAATTGTGAATAATCTGTGTCCAGATTCATTAAGTAATATAGACTAGTAAAGCAGACGGTTTTTTTGAAGTGTTATATTCTCCAGTTGCATCCTTACCGTAGTCAAGCATCTCTGCAATATTCTCTTCCGCTCCGTGCGTGTGGTGTGTGGGCGCGGAGGCGTTGGCGGCGCGGGCGGCGAGCTGCAGGGCGTTCTTGGCGGCGGGCGCCAGGATGAAGGAGCTGAGGGCGAAGGCGCCCACGCCCAGGAAGGTGCGCGACACGTCGCGGCCCTTGGCGGCGGCGGAGGCGGAGAGCGCGGCGCGGGTGGCGGCCTCCTGCCCGCCGAAGCGCGACAGGTTGGAGTTCAGCACCGTCAGCAGCCGCTCCACGCGCCAGCGCGCCGCCAGGAACGTGCTCACCTGCGCATGCGCGCGCAGGCGAAAGCGCAGTTTGTGGATTCACAATAGTACATTATGAAACGATGATGTAATTATGGGTATTAATACACTAGTGTGTTAATGCGATAAGAGCGAGAAACGATCGAGTTCACACGAGTGTATTGCAACGAGTTTCATACGGTACTTTTTCTACGACTTCTATAAGTTAAACTTTTATAATGAATAGTTTCGTGACTATTGATTTTGCCAAGGCCACCTAGCGGACTGCTACCTAAATCTACCCTCGCATGCTGCCGCAGGTAGCTGTGGTACTCCGCCTGCTAGGGAGTACTGCGCTAGTCAAATAGGATCAAAGTGAAATTACGATCCACTGTATTTTAAATAATGTACCACGAAAAAATACTACTAATAAAAGAAATTAAAACTCTTGAGCATAATATAATATGAAATACAATTCTAATGTACACAATGGAACGAAACTTTTGCTGAAACGATTCTCAATGATTAAGTGTCAATACATGGTTTGTAAACTTCTCTGTGATTGGTCAAGAACCTGTATCATAATGAAATCTGTATCGAATTTACTATTATGCAGCTGGTTGCAGCTATCCAATAACAGCATTATGCAATGGGAGTAGAAAAAAGAATTAAGGGACTGTGAGCGAATTTACGCCGTCAAGAACGTCCTCACCTGCGCGCGCCCGCACCCAGCTGGGCTTCACGACAGATTTAAGAGGGTTGTAGGCGGATTTGTGCCGCAAGGAACCTGCTCACCTGCGCGCGCACGTTATAAGTGTGGCGTCGCAGCAGATTTAAGAGGGTTTTACGCGGATTTGTGCCACAACGAACGTGCTCACTTCCGCACGAACGCATCGACCGTAGCTTCGCAACACATTTAAGAGAGGCGGAAGCGGATTTGTGCCGCCAGGAACGTGCTCACCTGCGCGCGCCTGCACCCAGCATGGCTTTACGACAGATTTAAGAGGGTGCTAGGCGGATTTGTGCCACAAGGAACGTGTTTACCTTTGCACGCACCAAGTGTGGCTTCGCATCAGATTTAAGAGGGTTTTAGGCGGATATGTGCTACAAGGAACGTGCTCACGTGCGCACGAACGCACTGAGTGTGGCTTCACAGCAGATTCAATAGTGTAGGAGTGCAAGTGGATTTGCGCCGCCTGCAACGTGCTCACCGGCGCGCGCATGCACAAAGTCTGGCTTCGCAACAGATTTAAGAGGGTTTAGGCGGATTTATGTCACAAGGAACGTGCTCCCTGCTTGCGCACGTTCCCAATGTGTCTTCACAGAGGTTTAAGGGTTGTAGGCGGATTTGTGTCGCCAGGAACGTGCTCATCTGCCCGTCTTCATATACCCTCTGGTCTAATGCTTTCGTAGTATCGGTCTATTCCGAGCCGTGCTTATTACAGAATTACGCAATGCACGATATCTTTAAAAACAACTGTTTTACTCTAAACCTAATACTTATAAGTAATATTCGGATTATTCTACATAGCATCGCTCCATTTGGAGGCAGTCTTTCCACTCCGTAACACATCTCAGGTCTCCAAAAGTCTAAATTACCTTGAACAATCCGGACATGACGGTAAACATGAGGCAGGCATTCATGGAGACGTTGTGGAGGTCGCCCCAGGCAATGACAACACCGCCGATCTGCGTGATGATCTGCGAGCTGAGGAAGCCCAGCACCAGGGCCTGGGCGACGCGCGACGCCGCCACGCGCAGCACACCGGCGTCGGGGTGCGGACGCCACAGCCCCAGCACGCGCAGAATGCGCAGGTTCATCTCCACGTCGACGCTGGGCGGCGGCGCCCCGGCCGCCGCCACCGGCAGCACCACGCTGCGCGCCGGCATCGCTTGCCCTAGAACGGCACGAGCCTTAAGGCCCATTCACAATGCAGACGTAAACATAAGCAAAACGCATAGACATAAACTTTAACATAAGTGATAGACTGAAGTATTCACAATGTGCAACTTAAGTGTAAGCAAATATTTTCTATTTTCTGGGGGTTATTCTAGTTACTATTGGTTGGACGTGAATATATATATATATATATATATATATATATATATTATATTATATATTCACATCCAGGGTAGATGGTTTCCCACTCTTGTTACTAACACACCAGCGCCGACAGCCCCTTCTTCCCGCCCCCCTTTGCTCGCACTGCTTCTCCGCGGGCTGTTCGCGGAGGGACAGCAGTACTCCGACGTCATTTATTCTCCAGTTGGCAAACGCTGTTCTACAGCGTACTAGCTTCCCGTGGGGGGATCGCTGGTTCGATTCCCGGTCGGGGCAAAAATAGAGCGTTAGTTTTCCTTTAAAATCATCTGTTTCTGTGCTGTGTTCGCATGTCCCTTACCCCCCTCTGACCCGGGCGTAATTAAAGTAGGCCCAGGCCGATGTCCATGCCATTAGCTGGCCGGGACAACGTTAGAGCTGGCCACCGTTAGCTCTCCAGCAAAGTCGGACAATTGGCTCCAAATGCTGAATACCTACATACACACATACATTGTGTATTTAGCTTTCAATCAATCCTTAATAATTTATAAATATTAAAATACCTTTATAATGAAAATATAGTTTTATTCAACTAAATAATATATTGTAATCCCTCTACTTATTTATTAGCTACACATTCGTCTGACAATAAAACCACAAATTCTAAACAAAAACAAATTCTAATTGCTTGAACGGTAATTAACATTTAACTATTTAACACTTAAGAAACTAGAGCAGTTCTAGGAATTGGAGGTATGACGGTCCTTTCCTCTAGCGCCCTACGCAACAGGATCTGACGCAAGTGCGGACATTTAGGGGGTGGGCTGCCACGCACATCGTCCCTTGGTGATCACTACTAGAGCTCTTGGAGTTTTAAGGGTATTTGGTCATGCGGGTACCTAGGATCCGTATATGAGGGTATTCTAACGGGTCAAACCCACCCGCATTCATACGGGTACCCGCATTATACGGGAAAGAAAGGACGAAAGTGACGGCAATGATGGAAAGGGCGAATAGGACGAAAAGGATGAATAGGTTGAAAAGCATGGAAAGAGCTGCAAGGACGAAAAAATTCTTTCACTTTTTCCGTCATTTTAAAGGTATTTTTTGCTAGTTTCATCGATTTTAATATCATTTTATTGGTACTTGCTACCAATAACATTTACGAGATGCAACAAAGTTCTCTACAGAATTATTCAGTAGCCTATTCGATTTCTTTGCTCAGAAATTGTACTGTCATCCGTTGCAAATATGTAATCTAAGTACATGTCACACCTATCAGCGCCATTGTCGGGTGAGCCGATTTCGCGATCACTAAAGACAGAGATTTCCTGGTAAAGAACAGTCCAAAACCAGAAACCAAGAGTGTTTCATCTGAACTGCTTTTGATCAAATTTTTACTTCATTTTTCTTTGCTTTTAGGACATATTTTAAACATTTTAAGAGCACATTATTGATCATTTTGGGGGATATTTTAGGTCATCAAACTGCGTCCTCTAGTGATCTTGCGGCACGCTTTACCTACACACTCTAATAGTTCTCACTAACTGATTTATTTATTTATTTACGTCAAAAACAGTTTAAAACTGTGTGTGACGATCTATGAGGAGAAGTGAAATTTATGCACGTTTTCATAATTCTGTGATCTCTATACTAAACCATAGTTTTTTCGAATTTTGAATACAGAAAAAGAAGCGCTTTTTTTAAAGTTTTGTTCACAAAATATTCGCTCCTATATAATAAAACATAATTTCAAAGGTAAATTAGCTATACATTTGTGCTCTTAACCCTCATCATGTTTTTCAGGAAAAAAATACATTTTGCCGCGACAATATGGAAAACGATAATTTGAATAACTATATTTCCCACTGAAATTCAGAAGACGTGCACAAATAATGAAGTTACAATTATGCCCAGAAGCAAAACAAGGGACCATCTCAGCATTTGCTCAAAGGATCAGGGAAACTGGACGAAAAACCTGATCGAGATGGGCAGATGATTAGCAGTTAAAGAAAGACAACTGTTACGCGATTACACACGAGTGTAATAAATATTAATGACACAAATATGAGTATTATATATAAATAAATGTATGTATTACGTTATATAACAAAGGAGCAACAACACTTCTGCAACGGATTCTTCATACAGAGAGAAGAGATGACGTCCATTACAATACGGGCTGGAAATGATTTTATACGTATCTGAACTGTTATTACTACTAGTTATCCGAACTTTTATTAATGACAGTGCACAATTTGATTGATGGACTAAATGCGAGGCTTGTTACAACAGTTACAAAATGAGTAATCACTAGACCTCGGATTTTAGGACAAATGCCTATTTAGTTCCTTTAGGATATTGTGGAAAATAATTGCAGATGTTTATGAATCATGAAAAAATAGATCTACTAAAAGCATCTAATAGTGCATAAAATGTCCTAAAAGGGCGGTTGATGCCTATTTTAATGTGCTTTTGTCTAAAATTGCATAAAGTAAGTATTTTTCGAGAATAATCAATTTTAATTGCAAATTTTTGAAATTTGTTTTAAGGAAACAGAAATACGTTCCCGAAACGGAAATACTTTCATGAAACGCAAATATTATCTGATCGAATACGCACTCGACTACTCTCCGAAATCTCGCACCCAACATCTGAACACAAGGAGCTCTGCAATCCTGCATAAAAGGGATGTTTCACGCTCGTCTCCGATCAGCACGTACTTCTTAGGCAATAGCACTCATCCAGGTGCAGCTGCACTGTTGACTAGTTGAGGCTTATCGCGGGGTCTCGCGCCGCGGGGTCTTCGTAATTCAAGCATGGAAAGGCACAAGTCAGGAAAAAACCTACTTTCGAAAAGGTGAAGCTTACAAAATACAGTCCAATGGCTAAATGGGTCGTGTGGTACAAGTGTTTTTTGAGAGGAGGAATGAAGTTACAGAAGAAGTGGGCATGAGAAACGTGACTAAATTCATGTTTGCACCTATAAATCTGTGTCAGTGGAAAGTTCATTTTCAGGTTTCAAAACGATTTTAACAGATAAAAGATACAATCTTCCTGTAGAAAATTTGGAGAAAATATTAATTACATATTATACTGCTAATTATGTAAGTGAATAAAATAATATACTTATAGTCTCTCTCATAAATATAAAAATACGTCACATTACTGCATAATAAAAAGTGCCTAATTTAAACTTTTGGTGATCAGTTTTACATGCCAGAAACAATTTTTTCATGTTTAATTTTTTTGCCTGGTTTAGTCATTTTGTAACCTATTTTAAGTGCCCAAAACATCACTTTTCATGCCTAACAGTGGCTAATTTCGTAATTTTGTTACAGTTTTTAGGTGCCTAATCCCTTTTTGTGCTTAAAATTCAGAGGTCTAGTAATCACGTTGTGAATAAAATGATTGTTGATCTGCATAACTTGCAAATGATTTCCCGCTCTCTAACGTAGCTGTATCTGATTGCCTTGTTAGCCTGTCAGTTTTTGTGTAAAAATATCCCGAGCGTTTGTTTAGGTCCTCTAATAGCATTGCTCATTGGTACCGAAAACAATTCAAGATCTTATTTCTAAAGTAACGTATCTCCAGGAAACAATATTTCAGGCCGGGAAAGTGTTTACAGTTAGCCTTAAAATTCAAGATAGGATTAAACATTTTCAGGTAATACATGCAAAATATGATGGGGTAGCGTCTTAAGAGTATTTAAATACGTAAACTAATAAATGAGCGGAAATAGACAAACTTCGAACACACATTTTGGAAAGCACTTTCTTGAATAGAGTGGTTGCAGAAAATAAACATTTAAAATTTCTTTGATGGGAACACTAAAAAGTGGCAAATTAGCATAGAAATGAGTTACGAAAAGTTTCAGCTCGGTCTGATAAGGTGATTTTCATTTTCAGCCCTAGTTGTTTTGCAAAATTCTAATTTTTTTCGCAGTACAATGAGAAAAAATGTCCCAGGAACATTTTTTACTTTTGAAGAGATTGAATCTGTCTTCAGTTTCGTCCTTACAATTTGTTTGATAAACGTACGGATCGGATGATTTATAAGATATTTGTGGACCGTACGAGAAAATTTGCATTATTTTATATTTACAAAACATACTTTCTATAATTTTTTATTTATTTAGCATCAGATAATGTACGTAATATGCCTTTTAATTATATGTTTGCAACCACAAGGGTGAAAAGAACGGGGGGATTGATGGAGGATTGAACAAAAAATTGATATTGACATGATTGAATTGTTTATTGTAATCAAACCGTAATTGATATAAACGTCCTAAAAGCGGGTTCTTTTTAGTACTGTAGAAAATGGATCTAACTTTCATTTTCATTCTGACTTGTTTAAATAACGTGCCGATCGAAAGGTATAATTACTTTTCTTGGACGACACGGTAAATCGTCCCCCGGGAGACGAGCGGAGGACTAGTTAGGGGAATGAATCTGTCAGATGACACCTCAGACCTGTGCATTACGGCAAGATCCACAGAAGTTGGTAGACAGTAGGTCAAGCATACGTGTCTACAAATAGAAATTTCATAAGAAAATAATAAAGATCAAAAATAGATCTGAAAATTAACTTTTACAAGATGCTTGGGAATGGAATTGCTACTACATGTCCTGAATAAAGAAAACAGAGTGGTTGGCTGTTTCGAGACATTGTGGTGAAGTAAAGAAGTTGACAGAAGTTACTCAGTTGGAAAATAACACGGAATTTAATGAAGGCAAACCTGCTTTTTCTGAACTGAAAAATGGGGGACAGTAGGAAAAATAAAAGAAGTGCATTTTCACACAAATGTTGTCATCCTGGTTGTTTGAAAAGTACCTGTGTTTTGTTAAAAAATTATTTGAAAAAGACCTTTCAGAACTATAGGAAGGTGTTAATGTCATCTGATTGAGCTAATATTGTACGAATCTCATACTCACACAAACTGACCACTTTTCATGGGTTCTCGTCAAAGAAATTTCGGAAGTCGATTTCTTCCAACCAACCTACTGTTCAGTTGTGTAGCTACCTCTTCCGTGATTCCATCGGTGCTTGTTATCGTATTAGTCTTTCTGCTCGTATACCACTATTGTGTAGTACTCTAACCATTTTATGAGATTATTAGATTTTATAAGATTTTATTTTAGACAGTCATACACATATTGAAAACCAAAAAAGTAATAAAAAACCGTAATTTAGATTAGAATTTTATTGAAATTTTCTGTTAATTTTGTTAACATTTTTCATCTCTCATTGTTTCGAGGAGCACTTTTTCTCTTCTTCAGGAGTCTAACTTGAATATAAAAAGTAATCATCATTAATCTTTATATTCTAATAAATATGTACCAAGTACAAATGAACTCACCTTAAAAAATTCTGTCATTAGTTTTTAAACTTATTTTAAATTTATGTAAAATTACTGCACCTTACAAGGAATTAAATCCTTAATAACAACTACCATGGTGCCGGAGACCATACAAAGTAGGAAAAGGGGAGGGGACAAATTGGTCAACGGAAGAAAGATAAAAGACTTTCGATATTTGAATTTCAATAAGAAGGGAAAACGTATCTAAGATGGAAATTTATATAATTTGTCCCAAAATTTCTATGTTTTATGTTTTGTTTTATGTAGCAAATTGTCATAAATACTAGAAATTTGACTACTTTCAACTTTTGCATTCGTTGTAGCATTTAACTTTATATGTAAATTTTCTGAACTCAATCTGTGATAAATCCTATTTTCATAGTCTATAATAGGTACATTTTCGAAAACAAATCTGTGATCAGGTTCAATTCTATGTTTGATTAACGAATTTTGTTTCTATGGAAATTATTTAATATTGTTTTTATGCTCTCTTTTTCTTTTCACCAAATTTCTCTTTGTCTGACATGCATACATATGTTGGCAATCTTTTCAAAAATCTTCTCCCTAAAATTTCTACTCATTTGTTGTCTGTACGTTTCTCAAATTTCTTAATTCTGGATAATTTTCTCTATTTTTACATTCACGTCTACGTTCTCTGTGACGTAATTGATGTTTTTTTAATGTAGTCACAATAAAAACATTGAAATCATATCTACATTCATATTTTCATTTAAACTGGTAATGTTTTTCGAGGAAATGGTTAACAAGCACATACTGTTCTAATTAGTTGCTATCGCAATGCGTCACAACATTGTCGTCTATTTGAACATCACGTGAACGTAAGATAAACAGGTCGAACGAAAAGTGTCTAATTTTGACTTATGTGACAAGTTAATTACCTTGGCGCTCAAATATACATAATACCCCATTACTTGTTGTTTTCTACATTGTGAACGGTTTCATTTCCAAATACTTAAATTAATTAATGTTTTATCATTTTAAGACAATCTTCTTTATTTTACTTACCTAACATCGAAGGATCTCACTCCAACATTTCATCATTCCACAACGCAAAAGTTCGTTTTATACTTTGCCGAAAACTACTTGTTGTTGTGTGTCCACATGTAATACAGGAAAATCATTCACGAATTTATTGAGGATTATACTCGTATAATTATCAAAGCACAAAAGTGGTATGCCGCTATTTGTGTGATACACAAAATTTTAAAAAATCCTATAAATTGCTTGGCGATGCCTTACAAACAAAACTGATTCTGAAAACTTCTCGTCACTTACTGTCCGAAGATGAATTACAATTATCTGATAAAATAATAATAGATTATTTTAATAAATTATAACATACATGAAATTATATTAGCATTTCAACTTCTGGTGTAATTATATTAGCATTTCAGTTTCTTGTGTAAATATGGTGTATTTTTATGCTCACTTTATTTTAAATATTATCTGATAGGTTTTGTTTGCTCATAAAATTTGTCTGCGATCGGGACAAAAAAAAACACAAATATTAAAACTGTTTGTCTTTGCTTTGGATGTGAAAATATCTATAAGCCCCATGAGCGTGAATTTGAGAATATTACGCCTAATATTACGTATCGGTGTCAACACGAATTTGTTTACTTTTTCGTTCCGGTAACTTAGAATCCGAGTACGCTTGTCCTATATTCAATTTTTCTTTTGACATTCTTAGTAATTCGGTACACTTCAAAACTAATTGTATGTGAAATGTACGTACAGCTTCATATTCTATCTTGTTAGTAATTTTACCAAGCTATTTTTAAACCTTTTCACACTTTTAGGAAAGGGCTCTGGAGCTGTTGGAGGTAAATCACTCCACTCCCTAATGGTTCAGTTTGCAAAATAACAATTTCCTAGATCGGTTCAACAGTGACTTTGTACGAAGTGGTTCTACGGCCAAATTAAAGCATTCAACATTGACAGAGATAAACATGTTTTGCTCGTTTTGAACGAGAATTTCTTTGGAAGATGATGAATCTAGGCTATCCGGAACGAACCGCGCATGGTTATGGTGGCTGGCATGTCGACCAAAATATTCTAGCCTTCTTCAAGGATATACAGCAGTATCACTCGTTCCAGAAAGCAGGATATACCAGCTGCAGAAGACTAAGCAACCATTCCCTTGAAAACCTCCAATTCTGTGTTTAAAAGTTATTTCATGGTATTTCAGAAGAAATCTATAAAAGGGTTGCTAATAGTTTCTGTTTAACTAACGTCATGGATGCAATAAAGGTGCAAAATTATGTTTTAGAAACACATCTTTCAAGATACATAACACATGGCACATTAAACACAGCTCTCAGCAAGTATACTTTTGATTGTTCGATTGATTGGTTGGTTAGTGATTCCGAGCGCGTCAACTGCTACGGACATTAATCCCGTAAGTTTAGTGAAAGCGTTTTTATTGCGGAAGGTGGCAGTTGTCTTCCTCGCTGTGTGGCAAGATTCAGCGCCGACCTACTTTGCGTTGCGGGGTGTTCCCCAACCAGGTATTTCCTACCAGCCTGGAACCCTCCCAGACGGGACAAGCTTTAATCTCCCGCTTGGTCTCTAAGTGTGGTGTGGTAGTGTGCTGCATGTGAGTGTGTTTGTAAGGAATGAGGATAGAACAAGGAAGAGGAAGGGTAGATTGCGCGCGGTCTGTGGCCCGTTTGTGAGGGTACTTCTCCGGCGTTTGGCTAGTGTTGATCGGAGAAACCAAGGAAAATATCGATCAGAGCAGCCGGCCGCTAGAATTCCCCTCCAGAGAACGGCTGAATTCGTCCACGCTGTCTAGCTAGTGTCAAAAATCATGCCACCGTCGGGATTCGAGCCCTAGGAGCTCCCTGTCAGACGCACTGCAAGGTCCCTAGTTGATACTCTAATCCTCCTTTGCCCGTGCGAGTAGATTTAATATTTCTATTACATTCCATGTTGCCTAAACGGAAAGATAGTAGGACACAGTAATGTCTGGAGCAGTCGAATGCTGTGTGACCACTGCCGCTCGACAGAATCAGGCTCCAGAATTTCTCTTCGAGCGAGTACGGACCCACTTAGAACGTACCCTTAAGGGCGTAGAGTATTTGGGCCAGCCGAAAACAATTGTTCGCAGTAAACTCAGACCACGTAAAAATATCACACGTAACCTTATGGAAACACTATCATTTTACCAGTACGACATATTTCCATTAATTCAACGTATCCTCGTTTAGTCAACGGTCGCTATAGCGGGATCTGCAAATCTCCAACTCATTACCACAAACAGCAACTTACAATAATTCTTATCCGCGAAGACGCAGCCGTCAACCAAGACGAGGCGGCTGTTGCAGGGGCTGCAGCAACAGCAACTACTGTGGCAGCTGCGACGGCGGATTATCCGCGGACGTATTCCTTCCCACACGAGACGTGCGCGGATCTCCTGGCGCTGAAGGGCGGCGACTGTCTTGTGTTGCGGAGAAGGGTAGTGGGGGTGGAAGAGCGGTGGGATAGATGGGGGAAAGGAGGGAGTGAAGAGGCGGAGACAGCAGTGGTGTGTGATGGAGGAGTGGTTGGATAGGTGGAGGGAGGCGATGTGGTGTGGTTGGGGTGCTGTGGTGGTGGTGGTGGTGGTGGTGGTGGTGGTAGTGGTGATGGTGGTATGCTTACGGCGGCGAGGGATGGCGGGGGTAGTGAAGGTCAGAGGAGTGGATGGAGGGAGAGAAAGCCGGAGAAGGCGGAGGTCTGTAAAGAAGGGGCAGCGAAGTGTAGCAGTGGAGTGGGGTGGTGGATGGCCTAGGAGAGAAGAGGGGTGGGGGAGAGGTGGGAAGGGGAGGAGAGGGATGGAGGGGGTGGAGGGAGTGGTCACAGAGCCGAAGGAGGCCGGAGTGGGCAGACGATGGTGGGTAAGAGAGGGGCGGATGGACGGGGTGGAGAGGGTCGAGAAGGGCAGAGAGGAACGTTGTGAGGCGGAGAGGGGTGGAGGTGGAGGGAGGGAGGGGAACGGAAAACCGACGGAGGGGGCGCAGAGAGGAGCAGAGAGGTGGGGGTGGAGATTCGCGAGGTAAAGGGGTCAAGTAGGGGTGGAAGCGACGCAGGCGGACGGGGAGGCTCCTCTCTTCGCGGGCAATTTCGCTGTGGCGTAGCGTAGGCTCGCCGGCCGGTGCGGGCAAATCTCCTGCTAAACGGAGCGTGGGCGGAGGATGGATCCTTAGGAGGAGCGCGCCTCGTTCGCCGAGCGCATTCCTCCGGCGCGCGCCGCCTCGTGCCACGCCCCCTTCGCCGACCCCTTCTCCGGCCGCCGCTCGCGCCGCGCGGCTCGCCACGCGAAATGAAACGTCAGTCTTCCGGAGAGCCCCGGCCCGTCGCGCCGCCCCGCCCCAGCCTCGCAGGCCGAGGAGGCTGCGGCGCCTGACGACAAGACGCAAACACAGTGTTCCGGGATTTCCTAATAGAAGACTGGGCAAGAACGCAAGAAGGAAGGTCTGAGTGGCCAAAATGAATCGGCAGTTACGGCGTTGATATGCATAGGAAGGAGATGAGGAAGAGAACAGTGGTGAGAATATTAAAGGCGGGAATGGAAAATGAGTGCGGAAACAATTCGAAATTATTGTGAATAATGAAAATGAATAGAATTGCAACAATGCAGTTGACAATGAAAGAAAGTAAGGATTAAATTTTGAACACAAGGAAGATGTGAAAGATGTTGAAGTGAAGAAAAATAATAAGCAGTGAGTGAAGAAATAAGAGTGAAATAATAAGCAAGTACGTGATGAAGGAACAAGAGAACCGAAGAAACGAAGAGGATGAATTATGAAGTGAGGTAGTCACATATATATTTACCTGATATTCAACAGCGAATGCCCAAAGTAGAAAACTGAAGAAGAGAAGTAAGAGAGAATGAGAGTTCTAAGTCACTTGAAGCAGAAAAAAATAAAGTTTTAAAAGGGGAAAAAATCTGGAGAGTCGGAAGTCTAAGTGCTGAGAGAGTATCATTAAAGAGCAGGAGACCGAATCAGGACAAGGGAACAAATCCGCAACATGTGAAGGACCACGAGAATGGGGAGCGCAAAAGACGCCCAATCCGTCCGACACCAACCCGAACGACTGCCGCCGTTTCGTCAACCGCGGACGCGCTTCTGTCTCGTGCGAACATCGCTCAGCTCGCGCACGAGGATTATCGACCGTTTTTTGCAGGTGCGCGCGTTTGACCGTACCCCGTGTCCTCCCCCGCCTCCCCTTCGCCCTCCGGTTCCACACTTCCTCCCCGCCTCCCTGATCCGCGCCCCGCGCCCGCTCGCACGCGCGCCTCGTCCACGCCCCCGCCCCCGCCTCCCAAACAAACATGAATAATCCGGCAGGCCGGTTTGGGCGCTAGCGACACCCGCGGCCGCGAATAAAACATGCCCCCCTCAATCAGCCTAAGCTCGGAGGCCAGATGCGTCCTTTCGCAGATCCCGCCTCTCCCTTCCCTCCCCGCCTTCCCCTGCGCCCCCGCCTTCTCCTAACAACGGCGCCATCGCCGGCGGGGCGCCCTTTCGGCAGGCACCGCCCGCAAAGAGGCACTGTGCAGGGCGCCTTTTTAATCCCTTGCTTTTTAACGACAGTCGAAGCGTCGTTTAATATTCCATCGGCCGCGCAGCTGCGCATTCTGTTTGACGCTCGCGCCTCTGCGAGCAAACACCGTCCGCTCGGCCCCTAACAGAGGACACCCGCCGTACACCAACGCGAGCCTGGTGGCCTACATGACGCGATGACAGGGGTTTTTCCCGTGAGATTGGCGAAGGATAGGGGTTAGAGATCGTTAAGAGTATTCGCTCAAAACACAGTGTGGACAAGTAGATAATCTTAGAAAATTGTTTCAAATTGTAATTGAGGGATTTTAAAGGGAATCCTGTGTAAAAATCGATGTTTTAAACTTTAAGTATGGACTATAATGAACTCTTTAGAAACATACCATGGACAAAACTAACATCCAGGAAATAAGAGAATGATTTATTTACAGCGTATATCACATCAGCATGTTCTGTACTATGATATGAATGAATGTTAATTTTGCATAGTTTTCCTGAGAAACGCTTAGTTACAGGGACAGCACTTTATTTATTTTTTCTGTTCAACCAGAACTTTTGGGAACTTACGAGTCACATTAGTAAATATTCTGCTCTCAACGGAGAAAAATCTACTTTTTCCGACACAAACGAAGAAAAAATCAATTTTGAAAATTCATGAAAATTGGGTGCAATCAGTATCGAATTGGAGCGCGAACTGAACTGCAACGCATGTATCTCCGAATGACAATTCCAGTGTATCTGCAGTACATTTTCCCAGAATCGTTTTATTTTTTAACTACGATTCGGATGATTCATAGGCTGAGACGGAATGCGAAAATTATGCCAAAACAATTTTTCACGAGTTCACGAGCCCTGCAAACAAAACGCTAAAAGAATTATTACTAATATTAGGACGTCGCCATTATGTTCTATTACATCGAAATCTCTCTGACGAGATTTCAAAATCGATCAGAAATTTCTTTCAAATCCTTTTTTTTAAATTCATTTACATTTGTTGTGCCCCAGTGGCCAGAATTAGGCAAATAGAAAAGCGGTAGGGTTTAGGTCGCCTCACAGAGATTTCACACGAGATTGTTCCGAGAATGAAACTCGGACTTAGTGAAGGACGATCTGCTTCGCTCTGAGCACGAGCCACCTATGTTGAGAATGAAATTTTAATTTATAATTAACTTAGATAATACAGTTGCAAGCAATGGGAACAATTCATAGTAAATTGGTTTCAGTACCTACTTTATAGACCAAGCTAAACTTTAGTTAGACAGAGACTGTCTTCTGAGCCTGAATTATAGTCCTAAAGTGAGTGTGTGTGAATGTGTGTATTTATTATAACTTTTTTTTAATACGACCGTTGTCGGATCGTTGGCACTATGTTGAGGATTACTGTGATAAAAAAGAAAAATGAAGTCACATTCACAGAAACCCATGTAATTGAAATTTACGATTTTTGTTACATATCCAACAAAAGAAAATAATCAATAAATCCTCTCTTTGCCATCTATTCTACACAAAATCGCTCAGACAACCCTTTTTCACATAAATCCATTGTTGCATAAACATTGATTCTGAACCAACTCTGAATTGTACAAATTGTGAAGAGAAATACTCATGACATAATTGATGTAATGATAGAGAGTATTGATTCTGATACTTTCGAAATGATATTCAAAACAAATAAGAGAAATTTAATATTGCTTTAAGGCTCGGTGTGAAAGTCACAGTTGTCAAAAATAAAAGAACTGTACATAGCATCACTGATCGATTCTGGTACTTTGCAGAACGATATCCAACACAACAAAGAGAAACTAATCATATCGTGGCTATGACGCATGACGATTAAAATTCAGTGTAATCACTTGTTTCATGGTTTCAAAACAACAATATATTTTTTAAGTATTTAGCAAACAAATGTAGCATCTAAATTTTACGTAATCTATTCATAAGCAGTCCTCAATAATAATCATTTAAATCAACATTCGTGAGATATTTTGATTCTTAAGATACAGGATAATATATTTCATTACACTCTCATATTGTACCCTTGAGAAGCATCATCTGATATTAAATCAAAAATATTAATTATATTAACAAAAAATATTACAATACGATCAGCTATATCTTTACACTTGGTAATCTGTTCACAGTTGAAAATTCTAAATATAATAAGGTAATAATTAAATGATTATATAAATATTATCTTAAGCTCTGCATCACCTCGCTCATCCACTTCGTGATTCACTTTGAACACGCTTACAAATGAAATGCTTGATAATCGGTCCGGTGCACAAATAGTATTACGGATTGTTCTTATCACTTAAACTACATTATTGCACACCACTCCACCAGGATCGTCACAGTATTCTCACTTCCTCGTCGCCATAACGTTTTTCACATACCCTAGCCATCTCGTGTTGGTTAATGTCAACTCCATCCGGTCTGAAGTTTGAAGTACGCTTGGTAACTTTATCTTGCAGTTACTTGCTACTTCAAACTTAATCCACCCATTTTGTTAATTTTAACATTCACCAGCTAATTTGGGAATTTACTATATTCTTAATTTAAGCTGTAACATCTCCGTGTATAGATCTTTAAACATATTATTACTGCTCATTGTTTACTTTCATCCTGCTGATTTGCACATTATAATTTGCAAAGAGTCGAATAAAATTATTTATACATTAATTCTCTATACTTATGAAATAAAAAAGTATTAAATACATAATTATATCCTGAATTAGTGTAGTTATAGATATCTTAGAATTACTACACCGAAGGGTTCACGTAAGAAGCTGCCCTGAATTATCTTCGAAGTGGATATTAAGACACGGTCTTAATTAAAACGATTGCAAGCGAGGGTCACATAAGAAGTGTAATATTACCCTAAAGCCTCTTTTATTTAACCATGCTTCGTTGCAAAATTATCGATTTTTAAAGGATAACGAGCATGAAGCATTCAAGCGACGAGTTCATAAACTCGTATTGCTCTACGTCACATAACAATAATTTGAGAAATGTCACGTTTTTACGACGTACGCTGACAGTAATTTTCCGCGACCACCGTGAGGAAACAGCGGTGACGCTCGCGTCCAGGCCATCCTGTTCCGTTGCGTTGGCCCTCGGGAACGGAAAAGATAACGATGCCTCGACGGGTTATCATTGGGGTGTTTCATTTGTTACTGCAATTGCATCTTTTATTTCAGAGCATATCCCGCTATCCACTCCTCTCCTCCTTCGCTAAGGGACAATAACCCAAGATTTTGCTCAAATCTCGTAGTGTTTTATTTTAAAAATAGAACCTCTCAGCGTAAAGAGAGACTAATAACATTGTTATCAGTGAACACATTGACTGCAAGACTCTAAAGAATAGTCTAGGTGAACATGACGCGAGTTTTTGTGGTCTATCTACGCCGGATGCGCTTTGTCCGCAAAACCAGGGAAGGGCCAATGCAACGGAAGAGAATGGCGACGTTGCGTTTACCTCGGTTTCGTCGAGTTGGCTTCATAAAAACTGCACATTTCTCAAAATATTTCGTAACATAAGGCAATATACACACTTATGAACTCAAAGCGTTAATCTTGTTTTCTGGGGGTAAAGAGTTTCAGTTCAAACCCAAAGTTGTGCCGATATATCTGCAATAAAAACGGCTATAGAATAACTTATCTCACATAACATTAACACATGCAGTATTTATTAATTTATTATCACGAATAATACATTAAAAAATCTTCTTATTCTAAATTCTAAAAGTCTCAAATCACTTCAAGTTTGATATTCCTCTTAATTATTGTGTGCATGTTAAATTGGAGTAGGGATCAGTTATTTGATCTCCTTATTTCAAATATCTTAGTAACCAAATTGAAAAGTTCAAAAAGTTTTTTGAGGTATTTATAGAACAAGAAGTACACGCAGTCTGTTCATAATAGTGAATGGCCAATCGGATCAGAGAAAATTGCTACAATTTTTTTAATTCTCGAGCGTCAAATTTAAGGGGTAGTGAATTATTATACTTTAAAACATAAAATGCATCATCGCACAAACGTTCACCACTCTTGTGAAAATTTTCTGAATTTAATGAATTGAGTAAAATGTGGAATTTGCTCGTGTTTTCTTAATGAAATTATAAGCCAAATTTGCATCAACTACTGAAACATTATTAAATTACGATAAATTAATTTTAATATCACTCGCTATTATGTTCCTAATTACTATTTTCAACTTATAGTATTTTTTATTTATGTTGTATTTTATTGGTGTGCTATGTTTTATTAAATTGTTTTGTATACTCTTTTGTATTATATTTATTTCCTTTCTTCATTTTCAATTGTGAATTGAAAAATATTATTACTATATTTATCATCTTAAGGAAATTATTACAATATATAATAATAAAAATATTAATACAATATTTATCATGGTAAGTGCGATCTTTTCTATAATATCTACTGTAATTAAGCCTTTGCCCTGTTTCCGGTAAGTTACTAAATAAATAAATGAGTTTACAAATTCGTGTGTGCCACTCCATATATAGGTTTTAGAGAAATCTCAGTGCCTGTAATAGTTCAGGAGATATTCGAGGGGAATATCTTACGTGAGTAACCAGACGCTTTGAGCTTTTTGTCCAGTTTTAACTACAGAAGTATCAGACGATGCCTCTTCTAGCGCATTCAAAGCTGAACAGTAAATACTAAAATTAATTTTCGACTTTCAGTGAGGACAATAATAATATTGTCAAACAAAACATTAAAAGGGAGGATAATTCATGGTAGGAAACGGGACTTACGACAATTTTGTAAACAGAAGCCAATGATTTTCATATCATCCGTTTTAACAATTTAATCACACTTATTATTCTAAGAGATTAATGTCGTGTTAAATTATATACACTGGTTATAACCACTTTTATGTTCTAGAAGTTTGTAACATATATTCTGAGACACGTATTCTAATGTATACTAAAATAATATAAAACATAAACCAAAGTTTTGCAGCAACAAAAATGTTCCTGAACAAAGTGGCGTTCCAAATAATATATATAAAGAACAAACCAAGAATATCAAAAGTTGTTGTTCTATACCGCTGCGAGCTGTGATGTAACCAGTGAGGCACTGAATATGAGAATTCAGTCTCTATGTATGTCGCTGAATCCGAATTCGAAGCCAGAATTGCATGTGTCAAGAGTGTGTGTAGCAAAGTGTGTAGAGAAACTGTATGTTAGTCTTTGGATCTGACAACAACCTCCGCAAATAAAAAAAATACAATATCACGGTGATTTTCAGCGATATAAAAAATTGAGGGTGATGGCGCATTCTGGCTTTCAGTTTCGGTTTCAGCGCGTCGTCATATGCAGAGAAACGTGTCAAGTCTTTGTATGTGACATTTTTTAAAATTTGTTGTGCTTGTGAAGTTAGTAATGCAGATAGAACATAACATATAAAATAAACCGTATTTAATGTAACTCGTATCAAGTATGATGTGCCAGTTCAAAATGTTCAAAATTTTATTACATTATTTTCGTGTGCACCCTTTGAAAACCAGGTGAGTCAAATATTAAATATGTGAATCGTAGTCTTTGTATTTATAGTAAATTTGTGCATTAAGTACGGATTCAGCTTGAGGTACTTGTGTTGAACTTGGAAATCAGTTGCCATCTTGTACCTGAGGAGAACGGCATAATAGCTGTAACTTGTGTTCAGCAACTGCAATAACGTACGGTATTATTAATGTTTTAAAATTCAATACATGTAAACATTTTATATTACCTCCCCTTTTGTTTCTGACTGCCTCAGAATAAAATTATTGTTTCCAGTAATGCGTTCTTATATAAGACAAAAAACGGGCGTGAGAGGGATTGTTCTATTACAAAAAAAATCTCTTAGCAAAATATTTTATAAAATATTTAGATGCTTCTACCGTTTTTATGGTATTTAGTGTTTTGTACTATTTAAAAGTTGTGCGCGCTGGCTACGACAATGTATTATGCAATCGAGATGTAATGTGCGAATTATTCGTTAGTTCACCGAGTATTATTATTCGTAACAGTTACAAATAATACGTAAAAAATATGCTCTAGCAGCACCACTGGTATTATTTTTGGATTCTATACAAATTATATAAAAGTCATTTAAGAAAATAC
>JAHLJT010008446.1:45345853-45367436 GCA_031308135.1 Acheta domesticus | reverse complement strand
AATCAAACACCCTAGAATTTAAGACAAAGAGAATGATTGTAATATTAGCATTAAACCAAAAGCACCAAACAATATTTTTAATTGTTTATTTTAAAATCAACAAATGGTAACAACAATTTGCACGCAATTAAGATGTGTCTTGTGATAAAATCGCATTTAAAATACGCTCGCGTAATACAAGTTACAGGCATCTTGAGACCCGACATTACTTGATATTCCTTCTGGTGCACGAGGTCCGTTTGCCAAGTCAGGTTCCAGGATTCGAAGACAAACAATGAGGTCGGTTAGAAGAAGCGAATCAGCAGGAAGTCACAGTGGCCAGCAGTCGGCAGATGCCTTTATACAGTTTGTAGGGTCGACAAGTCTTATTCTATCTACGCGGACGTCGTACGCAATGACAGCGTGTTGTAGGTAATAGTCCGTACGCCCTAGGTGACACGCCGAGCGATTCCATAGCTCAAGCTTGTGACGAAACTACTCGTACTCCGTACGAATGGCCTCGCTCACAAGAGCTAGTGAAGCGGACTGACTGTTCCTCATGGGGAGTCAAGCAGTGGGCGGATCCACGGGTGGGAACTGGGGGAGCGATTCCTGCCCCCCCCCACCACCACATTTTTGGTAATTTTTACTCAATATATTCGAAACTAGGAGTTGTTCGTTGAAAAAAATGAGACGAAAATCAAACTTCCAAATAATGATTCATTATTATTATTATTAGAATAATAAGAACAAAATTTAATCTTTAATAAGGTTCTTTTCATTTTACACTACATTTTATTTTTAGTTATTGGCTCTCAACCTGGTATCAGCGGTCTTCCAGGTCTAGGGATTCGCGAAGCGTTTTGGACACTCAAAAGAGGTCGCCAGAAGAAATTTTGGGCTATTTGCGATTGAAAACGTTCCATGAGGGAACCGAATTCAGTTCCCTGATATGGTTTAATTCCGTCGTTGTAGTGGTTTAGTTACACACTGCGTTCTGCGAATCCAACAGCAAAATCAGGTCTACTGTTTTCCAGTAGTTTAGGTTGAGCATGGCAGTGCCTTATAATTATCATTTTGTATTTTTCGTTAATTTACGGATATATTCCTCGGTCACCGTAAATCTCGATTTTCCGAACGTACGATTTTTCGAGCGTCCGAGTGCGGCGCCGGACTTCCCGTATAACGTGCAAGAGCGAATGCCGCCCCTTCTAAGCCCAATCACTCAACCTTATCAACCGAAATCACGCTGCGAAAACTACTGAATTGTACGGCCAGATGTCGTTCCAATAGCACATTTTTATCTCTGCGTTCCGGTCGTTGTTTTCTTTTGCTTAAAGAGACGTTTCTATCCGAAAAATATTTTTCAGCATATCTTTAACTAATCTTAATATATAATCATTTTAAGTATGTCTTTAAACTAAATTAACTAAGTGAAATATAAAAACGACATCTTTTCGGTTGGCAAAATTTTACAATGCAAAATTCTCGGGAGCGTAGAAATTATGTGTAGATATTTGTCATTAATTAGGTTCATGACAACCAAAACGTATCCAAATTATAAATATATTCGTAAGATTGTGTTTGCGCGAAATACTAAGAAATCGTTAGTGCAGAAAATGTATGCAGTGTCCGAACTGAAGTTGTCTTCTCTTCCCCCATAAAATACGTTTTTTGCATCGCCGCTGTGGGAAGGTTGCGGGAGAACGGGAAGAAGGGGATTTTGAGGGGATGCGTAACTCCGAATCATGCGTACCTTCGATCATGCGTAACTCCGATCAAGGCATAACTCCGATCAATGCGTACTCCGATCATGCGTACTCCGATCAATGCGTACTCCGATCAATGCGTAACTCGATCAACGCTTAATTCCGATCACGCTGTAAACTCCGATCAACGCGTAAACTCCGATCAACGCGTAACTCCGATCAACCGTACTCCGGTCAAACGGCGTACTCCGATCAACGCGTAACTCCGATCAACGCGTAACTCCGATCAACGCGTACTCCGATCAACGCGTAACTCCGATCATGCGTAACTCCGATCAATGCGTACTCGATCATGCGTAACTCCGATCAATGCGTAAACTTCGATCAATGCGTACTCCGATCAATGCGTAACTCCGATCAATGCGTACTCCGATCAATGCGTAACTCCGTCTCAATTGCGTAACTCGATCATGCTACTCCCGATCATGCGTAACTCCGATCATGCGTAACTCAGATCAATGCGTAACTCGTCATGCGTACTCCGATCAATCGTAACTTCCGAATCATTGCGTAACTCCGATCAATGCGTAACTCCGATCAATGCGTAACTCCGACAATGCGTAACTCCGATCAATGCTAACTCCGATCATGCGTACTCCGATCAATGCGTAACCCCGTCAAGCGTAACTCCGATCAATGCGTAACTTCCGATCAAGCGTACTCCGAATCAATAAGAACTCCGATCAATAGCTACTCCGACTCAATAAGTAACTCATCAATGAAACTCTTTGTCTTCAATTGGACCTTCATTGAGCGAACGAGGTCGTGAAAGTTTTTTACCATATTCACAGCACCTTTCAACTTTCTCACAACAGCGCAAAAAGCAACCGACGAGAAGCGCCTTAGTAATTGCAGCGCCTTAGTAATTGCGCTACGTTTCTACTTGGCAGATTCCGATGGTTTGAACTTATATATCACAAAATTTGTGTTCTTATTAGAAAAAATACTTAGAAATTTGAAAGAGTTGGGTTTCGAACGCGATACCCATTGATTGCTAAGCCAGCGCCTTCGTAATTGCGCTACGCTTCTACTTGGCAGATTCCGATGGTTTGAAACTTTTATATCACAATATTTGTATATCACAGTATTTGTATTATTAGAAAAAATGCTTTGAAATTTGACGGAGTAGGGTTTCGAACGCGATACCCATTGATTGCTAAGCCAGCGCCTTAGTAATTGCGCTACGCTTCTACTTGGCAGACTCCGATGGTTAGAAACTTATATATCACAATATTTGTTTCCTTATTAGAAAAAATGCTTAGAAATTTGAAGGAGTAGCGTTTCGAACGCGATACCCATTGATAGCTAAGCCAGCGCCTTAGTAATTGCGCTACGCTTCTACTTGACAGATTCCGATAATTTGAAACATATTGCAACGGAACATGCCATCTCTCGACATGCCGGCACTAACCAACCTTTGATGGGCTAGGGCGGATATACCCCACGAGAATCAAATGCTTCTGGCGTGGTGTCACCAGGACGTCACGGCGCTCCAGTCACCGCCTCGTCGCCAGGCCCTGCCGGTTGTTTATCAAAATATTTTCTTTTATAGGATGCTCCCTCCCTAGGAAATCCTACATGGTTTAGTGACCAGGGAAAATCACAATCCACAAATGCTTTATATCTCATTCATTAACCAAAATTGATTACATAACATTACAACATGCAGCGGGCAAACCACTGCTTTGCCCTACACTGCCTGTACACATTACACCTAAGAGAGATTTCGATAATCCTATTTCCAGCTGGATTTACCTAAACATTCTCTTAAGATTTCATTACTACTTAAATTAGTGTGGCATTACTTATTGCCTTTCACATAAAAGCACATGTACACTGACTCTTTCGATAAAGAAAAAGACTGATTTTAACAAAGTTACTTATTGTTCTGGTTTAGATGCATGTAAGCATCGTATTCTATTTTAAATTCTGTTTAGAACGACCCTTTGAACATGAAAGAAAGACCAAATCCAAATCTAGAATTGTCCTCATTAGCCTCTCCTATTTCTGCTAATACCTTGTATTTTTACAGCACTGTGTCAAAGTTTACAGGTACTCACTCTCGTTTGCTGCATGGCGGTGAAATACCGTTACACCTCCCCCTCTCGCGCGCGTTCCGGAGACCTCCCGTTCGCCCACTAGCAGCCGGGAAGGGCGTAGCGATGACCTCGCTGTCTTCACGGCCGCTCGAACAAATGGAAGCCTCGGCGAGCCTGTGGAGTAGCGGCGGGCCCGATGGCGACCTCGGGATGCAACGGTGAATTGCACCGCGGCGCCTCTCGTACTCGCTGTATTCCACGTCACGTACCAACTTCTCGGCTGTACCTTCTTCTTCTATCTTCTCCCTTCTTCTTTCTTCGTTTTCCTTCAATGCGAATTACACGTCAGTTCAGAAAGTTCAGACGTCTTTAATTTTCTTCCTCACAAACTCATTCCGGACAACAGTTCATTAAATAATTCTTGATTCGAACATCGGGCTCGTTTCACTTTGCTCCCGTGCACTTTGAAAGTTCTGGTGGCGTTGGAAGTTGTGAATTACGCACCGACTCACGTTATACTTGGTCATGAATTCTGTTTTAGAACAAAACTTCTCCTAGCGGATATTGCATCTCGTCGTTAACTTTTTTCTAAAGCAACGTTTCACGTCGTCGAAAACTTGTTCTAGAAGAAACATTCTACACGTCTCGCCTCGTCGACAACTTTTCCTAGAAGAAACGTCCTACACGTCTCACCTCGTCGACAACTTTTTCTAGAAGACCCGTCTTGCTTCGTCGGAAACTCTTTCTAGAAGACAAAATTCTACATCGGTTACCAGGCTGCCTCTGTCCTACTCTCCCCGCGTGACCTACGCCGACCAATGGCTATCGTGGGATTTTCGGCTCTCTCCTCATTGGCGACCATCGGTTCCGGTTGTAGGCTTCGAAATTATTCGACGCCTTCGTCATCCGCTGACGTCGACGGCGCGCGGCTTTCAAAGCTGCCTGCGCCTTATGGTGTTCGGGCTGGTTGTAGATTTATTATGGGACGAATGGATTTCGTCCATTTTCGTCTCATTGCCCCCATAACGGTAAGATTCTTCGACGGTCATTTAAAATGATGGAGAAGAATCTTCAACGAGAACTATTCAAGAATTCTTTTATTTTTCCCATCGACTTTTCATCTTTCTGTTACCTGATCATTCGAATCAGCAACCCGTTATTTAGTAAGGTTTCAAGTTGAAGAAGTTATATGTTCCTATTACTCTTCCGTCTTCATCTATTAATTCGGCTGCATTTGGAGCTACCAATCTTGTCACTGTGTACGGTCCCTCGTACAGGTGAAAGAATTTAGCAAATAATTTTAGCCTTGGTACTGATACTTTTGGAGTTCGTAGCATGACTTTTTGATTCACCCTAAACACATATGGTCGGCTTTTTACTTTCTTTTTCCGTTCTTCGGCAGCCTTGCGGAGCCTATCCAGAATTTGTTGTTCCGTGTGGTAGGGTTCCGGTCCGGTCACATCTTCACGGTCTAGATATCCCAACACATGTGGTGGTTTGCGGGCGAAATGGGCCTCGTATGGACTCATCCCGATGCTTTCATGCGGCACGTGGTTCAACCATCGATTCACATGGGGCACTAACTCGGTCCAATCGTCATGTTTCTGGCTGCAATAAGTTCGGAACAGTCTCGACATTTCTTTCATCACCCGTTCGCTTGGATTTGATTGCGGGTGGCGAATGGACGAGTAAATTGGAGTTAAATTTTTCTCTTGTAATGCTGTTTTCCACAGTTGGCTAGTGAATTGAGTTCCATGGTCACTCAAGACTCTACGATACTGTCCTGCTATTGCTAAATATTTCTCCAGCTGTCGTAAACACTGGTTAGTGGTGATCTTATTAATGGGGTACACTTGTGTAAACTTTGTAAACAAGTCGATGATGACCATGATATACTTATTCCCGCGCCTCGATTTTGGTAATGGCCCGTACAAATCGACTGCAATGATATCATTTTTCCCTTCGGGAATGATCGGTGTCACTGTACCCGCATACGATCGATTCGGAAACTTTGTCCTCATGCATGTCTCGCACGACTTGATTACTCGTTTCACATCCCTATCCATGTTTTTCCAATAACATAGTTCGCTTATAATGCTTTTAATTTTTGTGGACCCGTAATGTGCGGCTTGAGCGTGGACATAGTTAATTAGTTCCTCCGCGTGCGCTTTTGGGATCCAAATTTTGTAGGTATTGGAGCGGTGTCCAATCGAATCAGCACCATGTCATTGGTCAATCTCCACCTCTCGGGATCTCTCTGCAATTTCGTCACGACTTCTTCGTCTTCTGTTTGCCCTCTTCCCTCAAGCACACGCTTGACTTTACTAATTTCGTCGTCGTGATTTTGAAGGTCTGCCAATGTGGACCAATCCCATAGAAAACTTTGAGGAATTTTTAGATCGATTGCATTGACTTGTTCGACGCCTTTATGGGTGATATTCGTCTCTGGAGCTGGGAACTGACGACTGAGTAAGTCAGGTAATACATTTTTCTGCCCCTCGACATACTCGATTCGAAAGTCAAATTGTTGTAGCCACAGTGACCACCTCATCAGCCTATCGTTTTGCCAATTGCAACGATTTAAAAAGATTAGGGCTTTGTGATCGGTTTTGATGACAAAACTCCTCCCCATTAAGTAATTCTTTAATTTAGTTAGGGCCCAAACAACGGCATAGGCTTCTTTCTCCGATGTCGTAAAACGGATCTGCGGCCCTTTTAAAGCAGTGCTGACCAAATTGATGATTTTTGTCTCCCCATCAATGACTTGGTACAACATCGCTCCCACACCCAAATCACTACTATCTGTTTGTAGATACATAGGCTGCGTGAAATCTGGATGTGAAATCGTGCATGTTTGTAAAAACATATGCTTAAGATCGTCGAACGCCTTCTGTTGAAGTTCCGTCCATTCCCATTTCTGATCTTTTCGCAATAATCGATATAATGGAGCTATCGTTAGAGCATAATTATAGCAAAACCTGCTAAAATAATTGCAGACTCCTAAAATTCTCTTTAGTTGCCTATTATTCTTTGGTCGGGGTATGGCTTCGATTTCTTTAATTCTATCCAATCCCATTTGAATTCCATTCTTCGTGATTTCATATCCCAGAAATTTGATTTGTGGTACACCAAAATGGGATTTTTCAAGATTTAATACCAAGTTATTTTGAATCAACAATGGTAATAACTTTCCCAATGCTTCAAGGTGACGTTCAAAATCTGTCGAATGAACTAAGATATCATCAACGTAAAGAGTGGTGTCTTGTAACCCAGCATTGTTCATAATCTCGTCCAAACATTGAACCAGCGCAGCTCCACTGTTACGCAATCCAAATGGGACACGTTGAAATACATAGCTTCGCCCCTTGTAGACGAACCCTGTGTATTTCTGATCCTTCGGATGCAACCTCATTTGATAATATGCCTTGCTGAAGTCCGTTGATGAGAAGTACCCCTTATTGGCGAATCGTAACAATATTTCATCAATTTTGGGCGGTACATCCCTATACGGTATTGTCAGCGAATTCAAGTAACGCGCGTCTAAGCATAAGCGCAATGTGCCGTTCTGCTTTTTCACTATTACAATTGGATTGACATACGCCGTAGTCGCCCTTTTGATTATGCCTTCTTCTAACATTTCTTCAATTTGTTTTGAAATTGCTTCTTGGTACGCCACTGGTATAGGATAGCTGCGTCCTTTGAACGGCGTCTCGTCTGTGAGTTGGATACGAAACACGTAATTTTTCACTGGCTCGCGATTTTTCTCGAACACCCTTTTGGCGCTGATGAGTAACTTCGATAACTTGGCCTTCTGTTCTTTGTCGAGGAGATCAGCGGAATTAACTTTCTCTTCAATTGATTCAATCAAGTCATTTGTCGCGGACGAACATAAATCTATTTCATCCTCATTTTCAATTAACTTTTCTTCATCAAATTTCATCACTGTGTTAATTCTCGCGTTTCCACGACCTATCAGAATTTTCGCGGCTCTGGTATCTACAATTACATCATTCTCCACGAGAAAATCAATGCCTAAAATTACTGCGTACGTGAGTCCTTTTACTACGAGACATGGCGTGTCATAGACCTTGCCTCCTATTTCTAATGGTGCATAAATTTGTTTTTGATCGGGCTCGACTTGTTTCCAATCGCAGTTGTAATTCGCGTACTTTTAATTGGCAATTGAGGTAGTTCAATCTTCGATTCCCTTAACGCATTGTAGGCGTCTTCATCCATTATGGTTGCCATGGAGCCAGTGTCCACTAACGCCTTCATCACCACGTCGCCGCAGCATGCTTCAATCACCGGACAACGATATGGATACTCGTTCGTTGTGACCATATTCCATATGACACCCGTCGGTGGATCACCTACAGAGATTACAGGAACCACGTTGTATTCAGCTTGAACGTTGTTCGACATGGGGTTCCCGCTCACATCGAACTGTGGCAGTTTCCCGATGTTGATGGCTGACATTGATGTTTGTCCCCTAATTCTTCATTATTCTCTTCTTCTTTAGTCTTGCGCTTGTTTTGAGGGTATGTTTTATTAGTCTTCTCCCCTCCTGGTTTTGAAGTTCGGTCTTTCGTTTCATTCCGAAAGTTATTTTCTTCCGTATTTCGATCATTCTTTTTATTGTTTGGTTGATCGCTCTGTTTCGATGATTTTGCCTCTTGACCTCCCACACTCGTGCTGATGGCATTAATCGTCGTACTAGTCTTGCCTCCCTTCATGACATTATCTACTGTAATATCATAATTACCTAGCAAGCTTTGGAATGCCTCAATGTCACGCGGAGCTATGCTTCTTATCAAGTTCTGTATGCTGTATGGGAAATGTCTTGTTAATAAACAAATAATTTCTTTGTCTTCCATAGGTGGCGAACATAACTTGAGTGCAGCAATCTTCCCCGCCGCATAATCGCGCATGCTTCCTAGCGTCGGCTTGTAGTACGTATTCATAACTGTCATCTTGTGGTTGAGTTGAATTTCCTCGCTCCAATATCTATTTAAAAATTTTATTTTAAATTCTTGAATTGTTTGAGGAAACGGTTCAAGCGTTTCTAACCATGTTCTTGCATTTTTTTGTAAAATCTGGTACAATAAATGCGTTTTATATTGCTCTGGCAAGCGACTAAGAGCCATAAAACTATCTAGTGCCTTTAAGAACGAATATGGATGTTCTTCGGGCGATCCCGAAAATTTCAACGGTAGGTGGCACATTTAAGTTTAACGGGTGCGTCGAACCTACACCTGCCGGCATGGTATCTACCGTTGCTTGCAAGTTGTTTAGTTTTGTTAGCACCTTCAAACGTTCTTGTGTGCCCACTTCTACCTGATTTGAAATCCCTTTCAGTTCTTGTGCGATTTTGTCTTCATGTCGTTTCGTACGAATTTCGACGAATTCAGTTATTGAATCAATTCGCGTGTTCATTTCTTCACATTTATTTTGTACAGTTTCAATCTTCTCAGATTGTTCCTCTACTTTTCTTGCTTGTGCCTCTAACTTCTTGTCAACTTCATTCTTCAATTCGGCTGCCCCCGTTTCCTGTGCTCGCTGAATTGCTTCGACCTTGTCGTTAACAGCACTTATTTTGGTTGTCAACTCCGTAGCTAAAGCATTTTGCTGTTCTTTCAACTCCGTAGCTAACACCTGGTTTTGTTGTTGAATCTCGCGTTGAACACTCTCTTGTACATGTTGGATGTTTTCTTGTACCTGTTGCATGTCGCGTTGAACATTCTCTTGTACATGTTGAATGTCGCGTTGTATTTCTGCAGCTATTGCGTGGTTTTGTTGTTGCATATTCTCTATCTTATTGGTAAGGGTTGTATGGAAATTACCTAACAATGCCCTCATTAGGTTTAGCATGGGGTCATCCGGACTAACGGGTGGTGATTCCCCTTCTAACATTTCCGGTGACGATTCTAATGGCTCTGTTCCGCGAGCAGATTCGGTCGGCGTTCGTTCTACGGTCGGCCTTGCCTCCACTTCGCGCTGCCCCTCCTCCTCGTCACTGTTAGCGGCCTCTGCCCCCACTAAGCCTCTACTTTGCATGAATCTATCCGCCATGATACGAGGTTGAGTACCCGTTTACAGCAATTCTTTACACAAAAGATATTTGTTGGAAACGAAATTACCTCCCTCACAACACACTGAATAATTTATACACTCCACAACAAATCACATAGAAATAGAACTTATCACACTGCTGAAAATAAAACACAAAACATGACATGTACACTGCAATAAATTGTAACACTGTAACAACTATGAACACCGTACATCATTCACAAGTATCGTTCTCCTTTCAATATTTCCTTTTAACTTTAATTTTATTCATAGCATTGTGTGTGTTCCCTCTTTGATTTGACAAGTCACTACACAATCTTATATGGGACTTTGGAAACCCTAAATTTTAGCCTTATTAATGATGCAAATATTAATTTCCTCTCTCCTGCTATCATTAGTTAATGCTAATTTAACTTTCAAGTCCCTGTTCGGGCGCCATTTAATGCAACGGAACATGCCATCTCTCGACATGCCGGCACTAACCAACCTTTGATGGGCTAGGGCGGATATACCCCACGAGAATCAAATGCTTCTGGCGTGGGTGTCACCAGGACGTCACGGCGCTCCAGTCACCGCCTCGTCGCCAGGCCCTGCCGGTTGTTTATCAAAATATTTTCTTTTATAGGATGCTCCCTCCCTAGGAAATCCTACATGGTTTAGTGACCAGGGAAAATCACAATCCACAAATGCTTTATATCTCATTCATTAACCAAAATTGATTACATAACATTACAACATGCAGCGGGCAAACCACTGCTTTGCCCTACACTGCCTGTACACATTACACCTAAGAGAGATTTTCGATAATCCTATTTCCAGCTGGATTTACCTAAACATTCTCTTAAGATTTTCACTACTACTTAAATTAGTGTGGCATTACTTATTGCCTTTCACATAAAAGCACATGTACACTGACTCTTTCGATAAAGAAAAAGACTGATTTTAACAAAGTTACTTATTGTTCTGGTTTAGATGCATGTAAGCATCGTATTCTATTTTAAATTCTGTTTGGAACGACCCTTTGAACATGAAAGAAAGACCAAATCCAAATCTAGAATTGTCCTCATTAGCCTCTCCTATTTCTGCTAATACCTTGTATTTTTACAGCACTGTGTCAAAGTTTACAGGTACTCACTCTCGTTTGCTGCATGGCGGTGAAATACCGTTACACCTCCCCCTCTCGCGCGCGTTCCGGAGACCTCCCGTTCGCCCACTAGCAGCCGGGAAGGGCGTAGCGATGACCTCGCTGTCTTCACGGCCGCTCGAACAAATGGAAGCCTCGGCGAGCCTGTGGAGTAGCGGCGGGCCCGATGGCGACCTCGGGATGCAACGGTGAATTGCACCGCGGCGCCTCTCGTACTCGCTGTATTCCACGTCACGTACCAACTTCTCGGCTGTACCTTCTTCTTCTATCTTCTCCCTTCTTCTTTCTTCGTTTTCCTTCAATGCGAATTACACGTCAGTTCAGAAAGTTCAGACGTCTTTAATTTTCTTCCTCACAAACTCATTCCGGACAACAGTTCATTAAATAATTCTTGATTCGAACATCGGGCTCGTTTCACTTTGCTCCCGTGCACTTTGAAAGTTCTGGTGGCGTTGGAAGTTGTGAATTACGCACCGACTCACGTTATACTTGGTCATGAATTCTGTTTTAGAACAAAACTGCTCCTAGCGGATATTGCATCTCGTCGTTAACTTTTTTCTAAAAGCAACGTTTCACGTCGTCGAAAACTTGTTCTAGAAGAAACATTCTACACGTCTCGCCTCGTCGACAACTTTTCCTAGAAGAAACGTCCTACACGTCTCACCTCGTCGACAACTTTTTCTAGAAGACCCGTCTTGCCTCGTCGGAAACTCTTTCTAGAAGACCAAAATTCTACATCGGTTACCAGGCTGCCTCTGTCCTACTCTCCTCGCGTGACCTACGCCGACCAATGGCTATCGTGGGATTTTCGGCTCTCTCCTCATTGGCGACCATCGGTTCCGGTTGTAGGCTTCGAAATTATTCGACGCCTTCGTCATCCGCTGACGTCGACGGCGCGCGGCTTTCAAAGCTGCCTGCGCCTTATGGTGTTCGGGCTGGTTGTAGATTTATTATGGGACGAATGGATTTCGTCCATTTTCGTCTCAGTATACATGTGTTGGCAAAGTTTTCTTTTTGTATCAAAAATTGCATGACCTACGATTTAGTTTTAATTTTTTGTTATTGTTTTTCGTTCAAGGGCGTGCCGAGTTTATCTTTGGAAAACAAGTTTTAATTTAGTTATTCTCAGGAGCAGCCCGGCCTAGTTTTAAAATTTCAGAACTCAGGCAGAAATTAAAGGAGAGTGTAACATCTTTGGGGTTGAATTTAATTGCTTCTTTAATTTAAAATATAGCTAGTCCATAAAAACTCTACAAGACGACGCTTAATTTTCTGAATTTTTGCCAACAGTATATTTCGCAGTGAAGAAGATACACACACAAATTCGAACATAAACAACCCAACCCTTATCGCTCCACAGATAAGATAATTTAAAACATGCAGGTATCTGTCCTCTTTGAATTCTGGAATAACTGATCACAACTGACGTAAAACGGAAAGCTTACACATTTTACAACTATATTTATCATAAGTTGGTCCATCATTGATAAGACAGAAATCTTTTAAATAACAGCTTTATATACAAATTTTTCACAGACGTTTCGGAAACATTTGTTTTCCATCATCAGGTGAATGTTTCCGAATGTTTCCAAATATTTCCGAATCGTTGTGGAAAATTTGTATACAATGCTGTTATTTAAAAGATTTCTGTCTTATCAATGATGGACCAACTTATGATAAATATATTAGTAATCTAGACAGAAAAGAAAAATATTAAATACAACATTTTACAACTCCCATCCGAGTCACATCTCAGTTTTGAGGAGATGGGAGAAACGCGGTCTGGGCCGAAGAGTTCGATCGCGAGCCGTGGCGGCGGCGGCTGGGGTTGACAGATCCCGCAATGATTCCGAGGTGCCCCCTGGTGAACGGCGTGGGAGTGCCCGCCATCTGTTCCACCTGCTGCTGCGGAAGAATGCCGCCGCCGGAGACAGCTGGCGGTTACGACTGCCCCGTGTTGCGCGTCTCCCGCAGTGACGCGGCCGCCGCCGCGCCGGGCCGGCCGCCTCGAAAAACTCGTCGGCTTCCGAAGTTCCTCACTGCTGCAAATCGGAGGGCGAATTCGAAATTTCTCCCTGCCAAAGCTCGGATTCATACGACCCTAATATTTCAACACAGACAATGTAGATGTTCAAAATTTACTGATAACGAGTCCTTAAATTTTCCGAATTCGAGGCCTAAAATTTCTAGAAGAGTTACAAAACATCTCGAAGACTATTCCTGAAATGTATAGAAGCCAAATCCTAAACCTTTTCAATATCCACTCCTAAAACTTCTCTATATTTAATTCTAAATCTTTTCAAAGTCCAATTCTAAACCTTCTCAATTATCAAATCCTAAACCTTCCCAATATGAAATTCTAAGCCTTCTTAATAACAAATCCTAAAACAATGCCTATCATATTTAGGAGTTTTCATATTTCATTGAGTTTAGCCCGTAAGGAACTTCAGTATTTGAATGTTTTTACGAATGTTTGCACTTGAACTTATAGATTTGAGTTCATCGTTATTACTAGCTGCAATATAAACACTTTATTATAAATTATTGCTATTAATATTATTATTGTTATTCACGTTCTAACATGCCAGGGTATTACATTTGTGTTACGTTTTCACGACGCCAAATAACAGCGACTTCAGGCCATTTTACAGACTTACATTGTAACATGTAACATGAGTTTTAAATTTTTTACATGTTGTTAATTTTAACAATGATATCTAATGTATCATTTACCATTTGGACTGTACAATTCTAAACCATTTGCAACAAGTATTGTACCTCAGTTTCTGGGTCAATGAACCCCATCTCCATCAGATTTTCCCTCATCCTTTGAGAAAGTGTTGAGATGGCTCCTTGTTTTTCTTCTGGACAAAAATGTAACTATTATTTGTGCACGTTTTTCTAAAATTGATTGGGAAATATAGTTATTCAAATTATCGTTTTAATTGTTCTCGCGGTAGGAAGTATTATTCCTTCTTGAAGGACATGATGACGGATAAAAGCCAAAATCCATAGCTAATTTACTCTTGAAAACATATTTTACTACGTTGGAGCGAATATTTTGTTTATAACTTAAAAAATGCTCATTTTTTCTGTATTCAAATTTCAACAGTATATGGCTTAGGGTAGGGATCATAGATTTACGAAAACGTGCACAGAATTAACTTCTCCTCGTAGCACGTCCCACACAGTTTATAACTGTTTTTGACGTAAAATAAATAAAAATAAAATAAATAAAGATTGTACTGAAGGGACGAGACTGAATATATCAGCAAAAATCGATTAGTCATCGTGATCAGTCTAATATTTTTCGTTTAAATTGGAACATAACGATAAGAGGGTTGGATACAGCATACGGTGAATATGGTGATCTCCATACTAGAGATTTATTTAAAAATGGAGTAACAGAGCACATTTAGCGTTTAAAATTTAAATATTCATTTATTTTTATACAACTGCTCAATAACGTAATTATAATTTATTATTGAAAATAAATTAAATCGTCATCGTGCCCTCGGTTTAATACATACAGGCGAAATATGCATATCTGAATATCGGTTGCGGTAGCACGAACACCATTGTGTAACATCGTTGACCGGGTCATTCTAGAGTTCGAGTCCCGACGGCGGATTTTCGATACACGTTACATAATTGGTTGAATTCCACAAGTGCGTGGAGAAGAATTGCAGTTGTCGGCTGCTCTCATACGTACTTTCCATAGTTTCACCCATAAATATTTGGGCCAATGCCGGAATACTTCCCTAAAAATGAAATCACTTTTTTTATTTAAGGTCGCATTAACTATGAGGTCATTAGAGACCACAATTGATAAACGTTAGGGGTATCAGTATACTGAATGTAGGGATTCGGTGATGTAGGAGAGTGAAAGGACGAACACAAATACAACCATGGCCAAGGAGGGACTCAAACCCGCGATCCTTCGGGCCGACATCACCATGGCACTACTGTCTTAGCGATCTCAGCCTCTACTTACGTATACACAAATACACTTAAACATACTTACACTACACTACCACACATGAAAGGCGGCCAGTGGAGGCGCTAAAAAACTTGTCCCGGCTGGGTTCTCACGTTTACTTTGCACTAGTCACTAAGTTCATTCAAACACACCATATCGTAGAACGAGTTTTTGTATCCTTTCCTCACACACCTCTGCCGCCAGTATGTGGAAAAGTGACAGGTTTTTTTAGTCTATGCCACTGTGAATTCTTTTGTCACTCTGAAAGTCTTTCAATAGCTTTAAAAGGTTATAATGGGTCACAGACAAATCTGGGCGGCAGGATGGATGCAAAATGAGCCAGCAAAATGTTCCAAGGAATCGTGTGTTTCTGTGACATTAGGTTTCGCATTATCTTGGAAGGATAGAATTGTAGATAAGTCCTCACTATCGATTCTTACTTGCCCGTCACAATTTCTTCAGTGTTCACGGTTTGCATTGGTATTTTAGTGTGGCTCCTCCGATTCTAACTTGCCCGTCACAATTTCTTCAGTGTTTCACGATTTGCATTGGCATTTATGGTGGCTCCTCGAGGTATGAAATAAAACAACAATAAACCATTTACAAATACTTCATAAACAGTTTAAAATAACGCATCTAAATTATATTAAGATATTTCCGTTAAACACTTCACTAGTATTGCTTTTCAATATTCAATTCAATTTCTAGTAGAAATGATGTGAATTAAACAGAGAGCTAATTTTAAAAATATTACATTTAAAAAATACAATCAATATCTAATAGCATTAATATATATATATATATATATATATATATATATATATATATATATATATATATATATATTATTTATTATATTATAAAATATTAATTTTAAAGCACATTTCTACTTTTTTATGTTCTTTTTTAGTTCTCCACATTTCGACGGGTAGCACCATGGACACCCCTGCAGCCGACGTTAATGGGGTTCGCATAGCTAAGCTTCGCTCCTGGGACTCCTTGGAGATATTTCTGCGATTCCCGCTCTTCACGGCCCGCCCAGCTGCTTCTCGGATAACCACCTCGGGGCCGCAACAAGTGGCGGAACCTGTCGGACCCCGAAGTGAAACTGCTTTTCCACGGCCGGCGGGCGCCCCCGAACGCAGATTCCCACCGCGACTCAGGGAAATGGGTATTTACTATACTTGGCGCACCTCCCGCAACAGGGGCGTGATTGATTGATTGATTGATTATTATGAGTGATTCCGGGCGCGTCAACTGTTAAGATCATTAGTCACGTAAGTGTAGTGCATGTTTTTCTCGGGAGTTGGCGGTTATCTTCACCTGCTGGATGGCGATATCCGGCGCCGACCTATCGTCGGGTCGGCTAGTGAAATATTTCCCACTAGCGGGGCACGGCCTTGACAAGATCTAATCTCCCGGCATGTGTTGTAGTGTAGTGCACGTAAGGTGTGTGTAAGGAGTGAGGTTAGGACAAAAAATGGGAAGGAACGATCACACGCGGTTCGTGACCATTTGGTAGGGTACTGCTCTGGCATCCGCTTGGTATTGATCAGAGCAGCCGGCCGCTAGAATTCTCCTCCAGAAAGCAACAGAACTCGACCTAGCTCTCTGACTGGTGTCGAAAATTCTGCCACTGTCGGGACTCGAACCCAGGAGCCCCGGTCAAAAGCACTGCAGTGACATCAGTTGATGCCTTGAGCCACTTCTCCCGGTAAACGGGGGCTTAAAAACAACGTTCATCTAGCGGAGTTCAGGGCTACGGTAGACGTCAGGAATAAATCGTGTTCGAGACCCGTGTACGTCATAGGTGTTTTCACCATGAGATCGTGGTGAGGTTCTCTTTCCAATATCTCCACCTATCAAATCTATGTATCACCCCAACCATACTTATTTATCTTTTGTTATCATTCACCCCTCATGATAACGACGTTCATTGTTCCTACATACACGGTACCTACAGACCTACAGGGGGGTGTTTTGAAATTTACAGGGGGGAAATTTCCAGTTGCTTTACGTAATTAAACATTTTATTGCTATAAATATGTTCAAATCCATGAATTTCCCGCCTTTTTTTAACCTCGCAATTTGGGGAATTATTTTAACGTTTGGGGCAGAGGCTCTCCAAGCCATTTGGAAATCCTGTAAATGATTCAACATAAAATCAATTGTATATAATAATTGCGCCGTGTAAATTACAGTTTCTTTTGCTCATAGTATGTTCTATTCATTTTCTAGTAAAATATATCGTCTGTTAACAAAAAATTAATAGAAAAGAGAAGGCCCAGAAAATTAGTTGATACCCATCTTGCGTTAGATCACGCACGCGAATGTTCTTACGGTTTATACGGATTGAATACACGATACACTCGTAGGGGAGAAGCGAATCCATAGACCAAATGCTGAGTTGGTCCTTGTTTTGCTTCAAACAGTGAATGAAACTTGACTATTTGCACAAATTTGCTTGGGCTTTGTTTTTGATAGATTAGGGAGAAATGGGGAGGTAGTTATTTCGTCAGTAGTGCTATGGTGTATAATAGTTTGCTGATGTAGATAGTTCAAAGACGAAGTCGAAGACGAAAAGGAAGAAGTTGAAGACGAGGACGAAGACGCAGGAGAAGGCGTAGGCTAAGACGAAGACGAAGTAGATGACGAATTATTTTATGCTGTGGTGTCAAGGTCTGCCACTGGTGGCAGTGGCACACGTTGTAGCATCATGCCATGCCACGAGCTTCTCTGCACAACTAGTGTCGGGAAAGGGAACTATTAGTAACCATGCCGTTTTACAATAGGGAGGGCGTTGTCTCTGGTGACGGGGTAATGAACAGCGCGATGGGGACGATTTCGTCGTGGCACCAGTGCCACGGACTCCCGTTCGTGGCATCGACCTTGACAACACTGCTGTATATCGTGATTGTCACCCGCTCCGGATCGTCCCGGGATGCGGTGCTGCGTGGGGCGACGGCGGCGGCGGCGCAGGCGAAGGCACGCAAGGTCTGCGCCGGGTACAACGCCTGCGGCCATCGGACCTCCCGACCGGTTGAATAGTCACTAACGGGCCCCGCCGCGACCCGGTGCGCCGCCGCCGCCGTCACCACCTCCGCCTCCGCCGCCACTGCCGCCCGGCTGGTCTGCTGACCCATTGCACCGCCACGCCGCGCCGCGCCGCCAATCCACATACGCAACAGCCGGCGACCCGCCGACCGGCCGCCTGGTCGGACGGTCGGGTAGTTGGGCAGGAGGGTTCGCGGCGGCGGCAAATGGTGGTGGGAGTGGTGGTGACGGCGGGGATGGCGGCGGCGGCGGTGGGAGAGAGAGAAAGAAGATGATCGAAACGGAGGCTGGGCGGCGTGGATCTCTGGGCGCTTGTGGCAAACATGCGACTCGTTAGTCGCCCGAGATCAGCGCACGCCCGTTTACTGTAGATCTTGCAATAACAGCAGTTCAGTTTCCGAGAAGAATTTTCTCTGAAGCCCTCTACACATCATTTTGAGGTGCAGGGGGCATTCGAGTTCTAAAAGTGAGTTTTGAAAACAAGCAAATTTTCCTTTTGTTTATTTAAAATGCGATCTAATTATTCCTTTCGAAGATGTTAAAATTACATCTGTTACCACTGTAACAAGAGGGATTAATAAAGTTTGATCAGTCTGAAAATTATTTTGTCTTTAATTTGTATACATTAAAAAAACTTCCTCAAATTCATATTAATGAATACCTCGAAGTCGACATCATTAATGATTATCTTCACCTTCGAGAGATCCATTCATTCTCCATTTCGTAATTATTCTATTCGTTGCTTTTTTAATTCTTTGTAGATCATCCCTTCTATGGGCTCATTCGATATTAGGCTTCTTTATCTTTTCTTCGAATATATTGTGCCCTTCTTTGACTTCCTTTGTAACCCGGACCTTCACAAAATGTCTTTTCAGTTCGTTTTTCAGAACTTGGGGAGTTTTGGAGTAATTTTGAGTCAAACTGCGAGAATTTTCCAAAATATCTAGACAGCATTGTCTCAAGTTCTTCTTTTCGATCATTTCCAACAACTGTCTTTCGTTCCCTATTCTTTCTAATACTTCCTCCTCACGTAGACATTCCAAATCACTTCCATACGCTAGTTAGATTTTCTTCAAATTCTAGGTCTTGCTCTGTACATAAAACTCTCCACATAAACCGTTTTATATTTTATTTTCTAGATTATCTATCCATGTTGTTACACAGTAGTTTATCCGTGTTTAGAAATGCCGTTCTTGTCAAACCTATACATGTTTTAATTTCCACAACACATCCTCAATTATTGCATTCAGTTCTAGGTGTCGATATTCAAATCCTTGCCGACTCCTGCGGAGATGATGGACAAAGTGACGCATGCAAAGAATGACGCATTGCTATTGGAAGAAGAAATAGGAAAAGGTATCACAGTAGCTTTGCTCGCTGGATATTACTTTACTCTTCTTCTCATTCCACCATTGCTCCATTATAATTCATTTCATATCATCATAATTCTTCCAAGAACACATTTCATTTGCCACTTCATTGTTAGGCTGCACTGACTGACAGAGGAATCGTAATAAAGTCTGAGACATCTTAGAGGAGCGAACAGCGAAGTGCCTTGGCTGAGCAGTGGAAGACATGTTCACAACATTTCCCGGGAATAATCTCCTGTCCAGAAACGATGTTGAATGACACATTGCTATTGGGAGGCCAAATAGGAAAAGGTTTCACGGCGTAATTTTGATGTAAAAAAACATGTGGAAGTTACATAATTTTTTAAGTTGAAGGTATCTAAAAACGTAGAAACGAATGAGTAACAGAATTTGAAATGGGTTCTATGGCTCACAAAGCCTCCAAACATTCACCAAATAATTTATTCTTTTGAAAAAAAAGAACATTTCTGTTAACCACAGAAAACTATGAACGCGTTGAAAATTTTAATGTATTGTCCTGATTACTCGCACAATGTAGAAGCAGAAATAAAATAGTCTCTCCTTATCGTACTGATGTTATAGAGCATTAAGAAACATCCAGAAAGGTATATATTTTAATCTACAACTATACTGGGCATTAATAAAGCCCATTGTTAAGGAAATTGTGCATAGTATTTGATATTAAAGAGAAATTTTGGAAACACGATGCCGACTTTGCAGAAAACTGTAAGAAGTATGTCTGTAAAGTAAGCAATCCTCTGGGCCGGTTGAATCTCCCAAGTATCACCAAAGAAAAGCTCAAATCAAGTGTTCTAGGTAATATTGAGGAAATGAAGTAGTTTTCCATTGCATTGCTCACCCAGCCAGAGTATGTCAAAACACCAACGAGTCCAAAAATTACACCTTTCATTGCACCAATGCCATTACTTAGTTTTAGCATCCCCTTCAGCAGCTCCCGTTTGACTCAACCAATAAGCCTGGAGCAAAGTCTGTCTGTAAAGTTTTCCGGAAGCTACAAAATTATTCCCCCCTCCCCACAAGAAAAATAACCTGGACACTTGTGCGTAGAAAGAAGGCAGGGAGCTGCAGGGATGATCATTTCATTTGATCGTGAGCCTTTCTGGAAGTCATGGAGTAGGCATGAAAGCAATAATGGTCAATGCACACTAACAATGAATTTGAAGTACTATGTGAATGTATTCAAAGGTCTATAAGGTCTATTAATACTATCTACAATTAAAATTAGGTTCATGCAGTGACTGGGCCATCTGTTGACCTGTTGCGCCGGAGGCGAAAGGCATTCCAAATGGGATCTTCTGTGATGACTGAAAGGGAAGAGTGGGATTATCAGCTAGAGAAAGAGAAAACGAATATTAAAGCACTGGTTATGATTACTCGGAGAAGAAAAACCACGCATTTAAATTAAATGGCATAACTGCGAGAGACGTCAAGGCTAGACTGAATGGGCCGTAGTGCAACAAAAAGAATCAATATTTATGAATAGTAAGCCTTCGAGAGTTGTGTAACTAGTGACTAAAAACCGAGATAAAAACTACATCTACGAGTACATACGCTATTTATGCAACGCCTACAGCATCTCAGCGGCATTTCTATGGACAGAAGAACTGATGGTCTTTAGACTTGCAATTTGAATTACAGCAAAAATCCGTACAAGAATGAATAATTAAAACCAACAAACGTAACAATTAATAAACCTAATTCACTCGAGCTACGAAGATGATGTTTACCTGTTTTGCCACCAAGTGCTAGACTGAGTCACAGCTCATGTTAATTCTTCGAATTGATTATATTGTACTTTAATAATTCTTTTTTGAAATATCTTTATGCGTTATAATTCGTCATCCACACACCACATTCTTGTGTATCAAACTAGTTGAGGTGGCTCAGAACTGTTTCCATAGTTGTGACTCTGATCGAGAGGTTTCACGGTACGAGTACCGACCGTTCATGTAAGTGTAAACTCTCGACCGGTCTTCCGACCTATGAGGTAGTGTAGTGCATTGCAGTATAAATGTGTGTAAGGGGAGAGGAGGGGTCAAGAATATGGAAGAAAATATCGTGCACGAGCCGCAGCCCGTATATTAAGGAACTACTACATACGCCAGGTATTAATAAAAAAAACATACTATACTAGCAAAACTACCAATCAGAGCAGAGGC
>JAHLJT010008446.1:45267975-45344853 GCA_031308135.1 Acheta domesticus | reverse complement strand
CGACACGACACGGCGGCGGCGGTGGCGGTGCCCGCGCCCCCCCTCCCCCCCCCGAGTGCCACAGGTGCGCGTGGTGAAGGGATTAGTGGTGGTGCGCGACGGAGAGTCCTTGTGGAACACCGCGATCGTGATCGAGACCGATAACCCGTTGGCGCCGTTGGAATCGCGACCGAGTCGCTCTCTTCCGAGTCCGAGCGCGTGCCGCGGTGTCGCGCCAAGGACGTGTGGCGTGTGGACCTCTCGACGCGTGTGGACGCCGCCGGCAGCGGCGGTGACAGCTCTCAAGGACGCTCGGCGTCGTGCCGCACCAACGCCACGTGACTGAAGGTGTCGTCCGCGCCCCACGTGGAGTGTGCCTGCTGGGTACGTACTTCATTCACCTCGTTGGTCGCGGCGGCGTTTTGAGTGGTTAGTGGATTGTTGGTTTGGTGACAGGCTGCACATCTTCCGGTGTTTTTTGTTTGAGATGTATGTGTCCTCATGTGTTTAATTGAAGCTACGCAAGAAAACTAACTTGCTGTTATTATATCACGTATACCATTATAAGAAATAGGTAAAAATGTTTGTACTTTCGTATAACAATTTCAACTTCTCGATTCCACGATCATAATAATTCTGTACAGTTGAAGTAAAGGACCATTATATTAAGTTCTTTTTTCTGAAATGGAATATTTTAACACACTTCTTCCAATTCTGTTAGTCTTCATGGAAGTACTGTTAAAAAATGTCTAATACATTAAAAAGAAAAAAAAGTTAAAACAACATCATGACCATTCAGAGAACAATAACACGTTTCAACTGCTCCCATGGAAAATAATGTAAACGTAACAGTGCCCTATACCTTCGAGGCACAGAATTAATGTGTTGAATTTTACATTCAATATGTAATTGGAAATCTTGTGTCTTGATACGCTGAATTGATTTTGAAAATATTTCTCTTCAGTTTCGTGTAGAGATTTTAGCCCTTCAATGACGATAATATGGTACATTGACACGATTTATCTTGATAGGTGGCATAGTGGGATGATTTTAGTTGAAGTGATGTAATGTGTAAGTTTCAAATCCTGTCAAGAGCACACGTGCAGATTATTTAATGGCTTAGTCTGCATAGGCGTCATGCCAATTGCTCTTGATTGTGAGTATCCTGGGGTAGTAATTTAAATGTAACGCTTCAGGCTTTTTCATGAGTGAGTAGCACAGTTTATGTTATATTATTGATACTTATGTGGATCGACGACAAGGCTATTTAAACCAACTTTTTTATTGTTGAGTGAAATTACGAAATCGTAGTAAAATAATATTGACTTTTGTCAATCAAATTATTTGCAAATATTCAACTGTAAATCTGTCAGGTGATTTCGTTTACGAACACAAGTTTTCAAACATTCAAAACAGATGAAATAATCAAAGCAAATCAAAAAACCAATGGAAAGTTTTTTCTTAATAAAAGTAAACGTAATTCAACATATTTGTTTGTACGTAACCAACGTAAAATACAAAGTTATGCAACAAACATTTCAAAGATATGATGCATAACTTTTAAAGGAATTATAATCATTGCAGTAAAGTACCTCAAGTAGTACACTGCAGCTTTTTAGCAGCTGACTCGTCCCTCTACTACTACTAGGTCTCCGGTTTGGCCCCGGAGTTACGGTAGTCGGATTCTACAAAGTCATGCAGTTCAACTAACTATGCAGTCGCTGGTCGTTTTTTACTTTACAGATTTGTGGTTCACGACGATTATGCTTCGCCACTCACGACAAATGTTGCAAGAACATCCTGCATTGGGTGTGTGAATAACCCACTACACAGTTATAGTGGAGTTATGAAATCATCAATGTGCGAGTACAGTGGATTTCACATTATGCTTCATAACCGGGAATAATATATAATATGTCAGGGTATATCACCAGTTCTAAAATTCGTTCGAATTTCGTCCTCTTAATTAAGAATGAGACATAGGATATTCCATCATTTAGTACTATTAAAAACATCATGTGTGACACTGTAGTACATTATTGGTATTGCAAATGTTAAAATGAAAATGTATATTGCAAATTTACTTCAGAACAGGCAACATCTGTCAGGACAATAAAACTGTATGATCAAGCAATTGAATCATAGATGACAATAATAAAAGTGTAATGAACGATAGCTATCATATGATTTTATTAACGATCATCAATCATTTCTGAGTTAACACGGAAATAACATGAAGCCCTCACAAAATAATCTGCATTGACACATCAAGTTGGGTTCTTAATTAACTGTCACACTTTACCACGGTCGCACCTGACATTTTAATGAAAGAAGTATTGATTTTTTCGTATGAACTATTAGGAGCCGTATATTTGCTAGCCATCTATGATTTTTAATGATTGTGGAAATGACGGGACAAACTGTATTATTTTAATTTAGTCAATTAAGTATATGCCGTCGATCATTTCAATGCTCCATTATGTGACATGTAATTTTGCAAAACTATTGAAATGCAATATCGAGGTTCTCAATGTACTAAACAGTGTTAACAAAATGGAAAGTTCAGAAATATTATTAATAACAACATTGCTTATAACATAAGCCATTTATTTTCACTTATATTAATGATGAAGTCTGAGATCTGCTACCTATATAAGACATTATAAAAGAATTATTGGTATGATATTTATTAATATAATATATAAGAAATATAATTATCTTAACCCATATGAAACGACAACGAGACATATTCATGTGCCATGATTTTGAGTTATTCGCGAGCATACCACGATACACTCTGATGGGTTCTCATTCCTTCTCGTGTTCTAAATATCCCTTATCTCATCAGATTGCAGGACAACATCCGGCTGATTTTCGTGGTCCGTCATTGATGTGCACGTGACCGCCAAACATTATAATAGATGTGTCTCAAAACTACATACTATGGATCATGATCCCCCCCTCACTCATTTGTTCATAATCTTTCGAGTAATTCCTTAAATAGTACTCACAAATGAATATTTCATTTTCATTCTCATCGCCAAGGAAACGATACCATCAAACTATGCTATAACAAGAGCGAATTAACGGCTACGCACGCACAGCTTCACTTTACGAGCGAGTCGCCAGGGCGGAAATTCTTTTGCACGAGACGCCGAGACCTCTTGACTGGAATTCTCGGTTCGCATCTCCCGCTCCTTCCCGGAAAGGTCGCTCGAAGACCGGTCCCACAGGTGCCGTGTCGCCATATAACGAGGCGGGTTGGCTTTACCGTGAAGCACGTAATTTCAATATTTGGACGGATTTATAGCCATCCGAAACAGTTGCTGTTAGGTATCCTGACTGATAACATTAGAATTGTTGTACAAACACAAAATATAATGGAAACGAATACTCTAACTCAGATTGTTTACGAGTTCCAAGAGACGCTTTAAAAGCAGCAATCCCCACCATGAGTCACATATACCGTATTTCCCGCTTTCTATACAATTACTATTTAATGGAATAGTAATTCATTTAATTAGTTCGGAAATCTAGATCGGAACATCCATTTGGAGGAAACATTGGGTACCGTTTAAGCGCTTGTTATGTTCTCAGACGGACGGATGGACGGAGAGACGGGTGAGCGGAAAGACATATATTAAAAGAAACCTTTTTCAAAATGTGTTATCTTCAAAGTATCATAATCTACTTTTTCAGCATTAACTTTATATACATTTCGTATACAAGTATATGAGAAATAAAAAAGTCCAAACGTTCTCTCTACTACTGATGCGCCTTAAACTTCTCCACCTCTTGATGACCATCACAAAGACTGACAAAACGTTTGAAAATATCTTCTAATTAAACCACAGCCCATTGCTTCGGAAAACAACCAGCATATAGACGCCAGCCGCGTTACCATTCATTGCTTACCAAATAATTACTCTTCGAAAGTAATTATCTTAAACAATTTTTCATGTTCTAATCTTTTCCGATCTTTAAATCTATTCTTCTCGTGACCGACGTTTGTTACATAGTTATTATGACAAGTACTTTTACATTGTCACAAAAACTATATGTCGTGTAGAGTATGTATTATACATACATTCACAATGTCTCTGTGTAAAGACTTCATTTCGTTTCCTGTTTAATAGGTGATTATGATAATAAATACCCGGATAACGCTGGGATCTTCGACTAGTCGAAAAGAAAATGGCAATCATTTTAATGTTTTTCACCCGGTACAACAATCACATTAGTTTTAGTGAATTTACAAGTGAATTTTCAGCATACGAGCTTGTGATATCTAAGTCTTTTCGGGGCAATTCTTTGGTGATTTGAATTGAGTTTGGATGGAAGGAGAGTCGGAGCTGCGAGTCATTGGTACACATAATTAAAGAAGAATTATGTATGTCAATAGATAAATCGGATAACTCCAAGAGGTAAATAAAGGCTCCAACAATCCGGCATAATCAATCGTAAGGTGTTAGCCTTAATGCTCTCGTCGCCATAGGTGTTGGTATTGTCTTTATATATTCTACTACGGATGTATAGTCATGAAACCATTTTAAGTTCGGGAAACCATTACAATTAAATCTACGAATGTATCTTTAAAATAGATTTCCAAACTATCACTCCTCCTTTTTTCTGCAAATCGTTCCGACCTTCGCCTTGAAATACAAACGTCACCAACCAGTCACAACAGACACACGTTCCCAAAATGCAACTCTAAAATATTTGCGATTCCATCGCCAAGAGATGAAACGTCCGCGATAACACCGATGGCCATCCGAACCCGCTATCACGCTGCTCGCGGGATCAAAAATAGGGCATTCGGGGCAGCTTTCGCTTATCGCCATTGCTCCATTGCCAATTTTACGGTGGGCACAATACTGTTCCGAGAGAGCAGCTAGCCCCCGGGCGCTCATCGGCGCCCGCGCGAAACGTTCACCGCATCTGGTTAGCGTATCGGACTGCTATACCCAAGTCCGCGGTTTCAAACCCGATCGAAGCCACGGATTCTTAAGGACGAAAATATCCTTCGTACGCCTTCCTTCGGAGGGGAGGTAAAGCCGACTGTCTCATGTTAGAGATAAATACTTAAATCAATATGAAGGCAGTGGCGGCGATGGTGGAACGGTCAGCGTATTGGACTGTTATTCCCAAGTTCGCGGGTTCAAAATCGATCACCGTGGATTTTTAAGGGCGAAAAAATCCTTCGTACGCCTTCCTTCAGAGGGGAGGTAAAGCCGGCTGTCTCATGTTGGTAGATTTACTGCATGTAAAAGATCCTCAAGCCTAAATGAAGCCTCTGAGCCAAATTCAAATCGCCTGTTTCGTCGCCCAAGTAATACCTTCTTTCCGCTAGTTGGTGAAAGGAGTTTAGCAAAATTTGCGTGGTCAGACGGAAGAGTAGGCCTCATGGCCTGAGTCTCATCACGTAAGGCATCAATTCAATTCAATTCAATTCATCTGGGGCGGCGCGAGCGGTGCGGGTGGTGTGGAGCGGGCGCAGCGGGCGCGGGGGCGGGGCAGGAGGTGCGGGCGGGTATGGTGCGAGTGGTGTGGCGTGGGAAATGCGGGCGACATAGGTGGTGTGGGTAGCCTCAGCGAAGCGGGCCAGGAGATCAGGGTATCAACTGTCACTGCAAATGTGTTGTATAAAAATCATAACTTGATTTCTTTATTACACAACGTTTCAGGAACTAATTCTGTTCCCGTCATCAGGTGCTCTAGATTTATAATGATCTTTTTTTGTATTTACACAATGATTCTCTTTACAACGTGTATTATGCACTATACCAGGTATGGGAATTTTGTTGTTAATTTTTTGTTACTTTCATTATTATAATAATTATATTAACAATTATTATAATTATAAGACAGTAATAATGTAAGGAGGGTGGTGTCACTGCAGTGACTCAGACCGGGAGGTCCTAGGTTCGAGTCCCGACGGTGACAGAATCATAAACACTAGCTAGATAGCTGGGCCGAGTTCTGATGCTGTCTGGAGAATATTAGCGTCCGGCTACTCTGATCGACAGATTCCCATGGTTTCTCCTACCAACATCAGGCGAATCCCGGAGCAGTACCACAACAAACTGGCCACGGACCGAGCGATTTTTCCTTCCCATTACTTTTCCTATCCTACCCCTTACTTACACCCACTCACACTTGCATGCACTACACTACCACGCATGCTGTGAAACCGATCGGCAGCTTAGAGCTTGTCCCGGCGGACGCGGTGCCCCGCTCGTGGGAGAAACCCGGTTGAGGAAATCCCCATTAACCGACGGTAGGTCGGAGCCGAATCTCACCATCGAGCTGAGGAAAGATCACCGCTACCTCCTGACGAATGAAATATGCACTACACTTACGTGACTAATGACCTCAGCTGTTGACGTGGGCCGGAATTTCTATTCAATCAGTCAATCAATCTGAGTGGTGCAGGCGGCGCTGGAGCTGAGGAGAGAAGCGCGGTGTCGCGGAAACTCGTGTTTTTGCGGATAGCAACTGGTGCACGTCTACGATCTACACGTTCCCCTACAATCCGCAGTCCACAAATCAGCACTATATCATGGTAGGGACGCGACATCGCCAACTAAACAACGATGTTTCATATCATCGATTGCAAAATAGAAACATCAATGTCAATTATACATCGCCTAAAACCGTCTATGTTTTGAACACTGGTTTAATAACCGCTAACTTTCCGTTCGCGCGGGGAAGGGTAATTTGACATTAGTCAAGTTTAATATAATAGTAAGATTTAACGGACGAAACGAAGACACACATGATCAGAATGATCAGAAGTTTCATTATATGATTAAATAATATAATAACACAATAATAGACCGTATTTATCGAATAAAACTAGACTAAGCTGTTTTCAACTGTCGTCGCTGTTGAAGAATGTTCAATATGTGGATATCTGAAAATTATTGTAGTGTTTTTGTTATCTTGGTACTTGTTTCATTCAAAAATAATATATCAGAAATGCAAAAACATCGAGCACAAAACATTGACGTTACAAAAACATCGAATTCAATTAATCCATTTTAAATACATCAATTTGTTTATAAAATCATCGAACTCTATGTTTGACCTCTTCATTACGACCGCGAATAACCATGCCAAAGTAATGAAGTGGGCGGGTCTAGTTTTCAGATGGAGGTTGGAGATTATCTCTTCTTATCTCATCCCCTCCACACACTTTGACTTGCAATTTCCTTTAAAAACTTAAAGATCCTTTCTACTCTTTTTCTCCTTAATGCCATTTCTTTCAGAGTAGACATGTTGATTGATCATCGGATCTTGATACCGATCATGTGAATTGAACGCTGAAATTTTTGTTGTGAGATGTTCGATACTTAACTTTACGATATTAATTCTTAATTTAACTTAACTACTTAATTCTTATCGTACATAGACAGAATCATTTAATGCAATGTTTTTTTATGTTGGTCAAACTATTTACACAATTCTTTGGACTTTCAATTGCCAGTCCTCTAAAATCACTTTAGGTACCTTATCTTTATCGAGTCCTGAGCGCCTCTTTTGTTAGATGATTCCATTTTGTCGGGCATTTAACCACAATTATTTCACATGCCACCAGCGCGTCCTTGTCCACTTAGGAATTTCTGTCCTTGAAAAACTCACTATTGAAATGTGAATATATCAGCCTTGAGACCCACTATACGAAACATAAATATATCGGCATTGAGAAACCCACTATATCAAATACGATGAAATATATTGTAACAATTCTTCTTAAAAAAATATATCAATATGTTAACAATGTCAAAACAGTTTCTCTTTAGAGAAAAAAATCGATACATCGTTACAATCTCTAATGCATGTCTGCCGCTTTTGATAGCATCCCGAGGATCTCGTGCACCTGGGAGCGAGAGCGAAGCGGCGGAGTCAGTGAACGCCGGGAGCTGTGACAGATGAGCGTCGCCGTCACGAGCCGAGTGATGAGAGAGTAGTTAAGATAATGAAGAGGGGGCGCGAGGGGGGCGGAGCGAGAGAAAGTGTGATCTGCGTACACAAATGGAGATGAGACGCCTAATGGGGACCGCTGCGCGCGAGGAAAATGGATTGAAAGAAAAGCATTGGGATGTGATTGAGTGATTAGGCGGAAAAGTGGAGCCTATTAGCTCGCCTTTAATGAAGCCTATTTTATTATTGCTGCTATTATTATTGTTATTTATTATTATTATTATTGCTATTTCCAGCAATATATATTTTTATTATTATATTTGTTGAGGTTGAGAAGTATCTAAATATTAATGAAATGTCTCATTGTCATTGATATCGGAGTCATTATTAAGCCACCTGGAAATTCTTCTAATGCGTTTGCAATAATATTACAGAAAAAATTAGATTCTAGAATTCTTCTTTTATTAACTAATCTTTAAAAAACATTTGTCATATTTACATTTCATATTTTTGTCCCTTTATTAACATTTAATAGTTAACATACATTTAAATCATGTTGTATATCGTAAAATTGTGATTGCTCATCGTCGTTACAGAGTCATCGTAAGTTATTTATATTTTGACTTTTTAGGTCGCTTTAAAGTCTTAGTCTTTTATTCCACTCCCAATCTCGGTTATCCCTCCATTCTCCGGGAGTTCCCTGCCCACCTATTAGTAAACTGTCATTAAAATAATATTTGGAGTTATGTTTAAAATTATATTAAATTTCTCTCATATTTCTGGCTAAGAAAAAACGTAAAGATGAATCCATAAGAGCACGCGTTTCATTATGACGTTCATAATAACTCCTGAATGGGCACCATATGCCGCTGGTAGCGCACTGTCGTAGATAAAATTATTAATTGACAGGGTCATGGCCTGAAGTACTAGAACAAATTCTAGAATCCAAACTATTACTTGACAGATATTTAAAGTTTGCTGGTTTAATTCACAACTGCTATTTTCTATACAAATTCAGCATAAATAAGCGTTGAAAATTGTAGTTCATAGACTCACGATTGTTTACGAAAATTGCGGAGGTCGAAGGCCCATGTCTCGGAGTCAACTAGAAACTGCGAAGGAAACTGAGTGAACTTGATCCTAAAAGTATTTTAGCATATTATTATTATTTTAGATAGTCGAACTTGCCTATGATCAAAAATAGTAGAAATAATAGATAGTGAGGGATGTGACGAACCAGCTATCATTTAAAATTATGCGTATTACATGCTTGAACCTTAGGCGAGACTCATACATTTTATTTAAATATACCGCGCGAAATCATTCTCAGAAACCAGCCTTTCACGGGCCTCTTATTGTTAAATTTCCATACTACCTAACGTAAAAATTAATTAGAATAAGAGTCACAGAATGCTTCAGAGAATGTAAAGAAGTGAGAGGGAGTCTGATGCTCCAAGAGACAACGCCGACAAAATAATGACACTTGTCCACCATCAAAGTTGCCATCGATGTAAGGTTGTTTAGAGAGGCGGTATACACTTGGGAAGGGATATCTTAATACACAGAAATTATTCCATCATCTACAGTTCATTGTAATTTTAGATGGGCTCTAATTTCTAAAGGATCACATTTATGTCTTCCTAAATGTAGCCTTGCGTTGCATACATGAATATTTAGAAATAAATGGTTTATTCGTTTTATGTAATACTAAGTTAAGGAGCCTATATATGTAAAAATTGTGTTCTACGGCACATTTCTGTGAAAGGAAAATTTCTGTAATCAGCATTTATTTCCCAAAATTTAAGTTAATATCTATATACTGGAAGAATCATTGTCAAAGCATTATTCAGATCATGACTAGTACTCAATGCTCGCTAGCCCTTAGTGGAATTATCCAGGGCAGGGGTTCCCAACGGGGTCCGTATTGCCCCCCGATGACATTTTTGAGAGGGTCGATGATAATCAAGGAGTAGATTGAGGCATCGATAACCAAACATGAAACGACGACTACTTGCTATAATAAAGATCAAGAACACAGTGATTACAAAAATATTGATGAATTTTGTTATTTTTGTCTTATATAAATCGTCAAATCACATAATAATGCATTGCAAATTCGCTCACATTTTGTAATTTTACATAATTCACAATAATCAAATAAAACTTGAGCGCAATTTTAATCTGTGATTCTGTTTCTGAAATCTTGGTTATATTTCTAAGTTCATGAACAACAGCAATAGTACAAAGAAATTTAAAAATTACTAAAAATATCAATGTTAGTCTAATTGTTATCTTAAAGTCAGTTATGTTCAATAACTGGTATTATGATAATTTCGTATGCTATATATTATAAAAAATTGAAGGGAGTCCATTAAGCAAACATTCTTAAAGGGGCCGAAGCAAGAAAAAGGTTGGGAAACATTGCTCCAGCGCAACGCTGCAACCTAGTCCCCCGCACCCAGTAACACAGAAGCGCCTGCAACCCGAGCAAGTGGACTAATAGCGTTGGCGACGGAGCGGAGCAACGCATGTAAGGAGCGCGGCAGCGGGCGGCGGCGGGCAGCGGCGCGCGGATGCCTCCCGGAGCGGTCAGACTCGCCGCGCGAAGCGGGGGAGGGGTGGTGCACGAGGAGGGGAAGTGAGTGGGGGGAGGGGGCGAGTGGCGGCAGAGCGCGTCGCGCGCGCCCAGCCGCGACCGCCAGGGCCTCGGGTTCGCTGCGGCGCGGCACCGCCGCCCGCCGCCCGCCTAGATGCGAGGCCGTCCCGTTGCTCCGAGCGCTCTTCTGCCTGGAGGAGGGGAGAGGCGGCGGCTGGACGCAGATCGACCTTCTGCTGATGCTGCTAGCAGCGAAAACGCTGTCATTTGCGTGTGAAATTAAAGGTGCGACAAAAGGAGAGACCAGCAGGGGAAAACCGCGCCCGCCGAGATGCGAGGCCGTCCCGTTGCTCCGAGCGCTCTTCTGCTGGAGGAGGGGAGAGGCGGCGGCTGGGCGCAGATCGACCTTCTGCTGATGCTGCTAGCAGCGAAAACGCTGTCATTTGCGTGTGAAATTAAAGGTGCGACAAAAGGAGGAACCAGCAGGGGAAAAACCGCGCCCGCCTAGATGCGAGGCCGTCCCGTTGCTCCGAGCGCTCTTCTGCCTGGAGGAGGGGAGAGGCGGCGGCTGGGCGCAGATCGACCTTCTGCTGATGCTGCTAGCAGCGAAAACGCTGTCATTTCCGTGTGAAATTAAAGGTGCGACAAAAGGAGACACCTGCAGGGGAAAACCGCACCCGCCTAGATGCGAGCCACGTTGTTTTCGAGCGCCCTTCTGCCTGGGCGGGGGGGGGGAGCGCGGTGGGCGGGGGGGGAGGAGGCGCACTGGGGCGAGGGGGATCTTCTGCTGAGGCTGCCAGCAGCGAAAACGCTGTCATTTAAGGTGGCTTCACACATTCGGCATTCGCCGAGCAGCGAGCTACAGCTCGCCCGATCCCGACCAGCTGATGGGTTCGGTGAAAGGTGCGATAAAAGGACACACGTGCAGGGGAAAATCCCGAAAAATGTAGATTGGCGCCGCTTATGTCTGTGCGGAAGGCGAACCCCACCACCTCCAGAGATATAACATTCACTACCCGTACGGGATTAATGACCGCAGCCCGGAAGCAATAAAAAACTCATTTACCTGCCTCATGTGTGAGACGAATTGGCGCCTGCTTTGGTGCAAGACGTTCTTCTGCTCACGAAAAAAAAGCACAAACCAGCCGTTTATTAGAAGTCTGATTTTCTAGGTACGGCAACGCCCGACAATAGGAGAAACCTGAAGAGAAAAAAAAACTCAAACAGAATGTAAGTTGATGCCGTTTATTATGATCCTGCAGAAGAGAATCACTGGGGATCTTCCGAGACTTAAATTGCACGACCATTACGGACTAATGATCCCACCACGGAAGTAATAAATACTCTCTCATACACTGTTCTGGTCTTGCATGCGAGGCCCATTGGCTTTTTCCCAAGCTGATCTGACCACAATAGAAGCAGGCTAACATTGTGATTTATGCAGAAGTGCAGTCAATGATACGATAATACGCGACATTGGGCGTAATATTCTGGGGAAACATCGTAATTCTACATTTAAATTAGAGAACCTCCCCGCTCTGTACGCTCTTTTGTTTTAGAACAGGTGCGATAGCTAGGAGGCGATGCCGTCGCTTCTCTAACATCGTTGACCTGGAAATTCTTGGGTTTGAATCCCGAGGGCGAGATTTTTGACACGGCATAGCGGGATCGAATCCAACCATTCAGTGAGAATTTTAGCAGCCACCAGCTCTCATAAGTACTTTTCCGATGTTCTCCGATCAGTGTCGGTGAATATGGGAACAGTACTTAAAAAATGGGAGCATGCACCGCGGCGCGATCTTTCCTCCATATTCTTGGCCCCTCACTTACACTCACACACACAAACTTTCACTTACATGCTCTTCCACATGTCGGGAGGACCGTCTGGAGGGTAGAGTTTTTCTTGGCCGGACTGGTGACCCTCTGGAGGAGAGTCCTCGAGAGTGGAATCCCCGCAAGTTGGCGTGTAGGTTAGGGTCGATTCTCTTGATCCAGCTGGATACGAAACACCACCATCTGCCAGGATATAACATACGCTACACTTACGTGACAAACGTTTACAGTGGTTGACGCGCTCGGAAGCAATGGGTTGACGCTTGAATAACTCATTCATTCTTCTGCTTTGGGTGCGTGACTCTTTGTCTGTCTATGCGCATGCCGTTCTTCTGTTCACGATTTTTGTATTTAGACATTATACGTCCCGTAAAGGGCAATTGGTCTCAGCGCAGTTAGATCCCGCGGTTCCTAGTCGGTCACTCAACCAGGAATCCGTGATGTCTCGAATTCGCTTAACCTTCCTAACTTCATTAGTTATCAAATTCGGTTAGCTACGCCGGTTTCGCGGTCGTGGGCCTTTCAGTCGAACCATCCCAGCATTCGCCTGGGACCGAGGAAAACCACGAAAGCTCCTGTCAAGATGGCCGGCGCGGGGATTGAAACCACGCCTCCCGAATGCAAAGTCAGCGCGCTATATTCTGAGCCTGTTGGCTTGGTTCTGTTCACGATAGAAGCAGAATAACGTCGCGATTTACTAGACATGCAGCCAAATGGTACAATATAATGCCCGAATTAGTGTATAATATTCGAGGAAACTTTCCGTAAGTTTAGATTACATAACATTATTTAAGAATAGTAGGAAATGCTCTTCACGTGATTCTTGCAAGCCTCCCTTCTTGAACTTGGGGCATTTGCAAGGCGGGTCACTGAGAACTTTGTACTCTGAACAATGTGCCATTAATTTTCTTCTCACTTTTTACTTAGTGCTCGCTCCGGTCACCTTTCTTCACGTTACTCTCCCTTCCTTCATGTCTTGTGCTGCCCGTTCCTGACGTTGTTCCAGTGCTTCGCACCGTGCTCAATGCCTGCCGTTCGCTTCGTTATGTGACTCAAACCCTAGGGGTCTCGCTCTGCGCATACTAACTTTATTAATATACATATACATGTGTGTTTTAATGACTGAACTTTAATGAAGGTAATGAGCTATTTTTTTAAATTTAATTTTTAGTCAGGAGACTCAGAGCACCTAAATATCTATCTATCTATCTATCTATCTATCTATCTATCTATCTATCTATCTATATTATATATATTATATATATATATATATATATATATGCACATACAGGTAGGCCATTTTAATCTATCGGAGCAAGAGCAAATATCTCCAAAAACTACACATCGAATAAAAAAAAGAGTAATAAAAGTTGCATGTTTTGGTGGGAGACATCCAATGATACCAAACTCCATCTCTACCCACACGCCCTGAGGTGGGGAGAGGGAAGAAAAAAAATCTTAAATAGGAACCTCTATTTTTTATTGCAGATTGGATTGATGACAATTCTTTGAACAAGTTTTAATATTGAAATTAATGTATATGTACAGTAAATTTAGGGCACACATACAGTAAATTTAATGTCCACGCATACTTAAATTTAATTGTACACATAAATGACATTAACGTTACTGTACGTGTACATTAAATTGTTTTGCGTACATGATATTACTTTAATTACTTTTACATTACAAAGTAACGCAGAAATTTCTGACAGTGTAGGAATTTGCCAAATCAATAAATATACAGGGAAAGTTGTAAAAGAAGGTGATGGAAATTAAAAGCCTGATTGGCAATGTAATCCTACACTCCATGTTTCTTGCCCCCTTTTACCCGTTCCCCCTTAGCATCCCTCCCATGTTCTCGCCACTTCCCCCGGCTTCCTTCCCGGGCTCCAAATTAAAAGGTACCAGGTGTTTTCGTAACGACATTGAATTTATCAAAGATTAGTCAGCTTTTTGTAGAAGGCTCAGCTGGGATTATTTCTGGAGAGAGAGAGTGAGAGAGGTGGGATGAAGAGGAAAGTAGGCTGGAATAGAAAAAGAGAAAATATTGTTTATTCTTGAGTTTAAGGCAGCTGTAGAAAAACGGAATTCTTTGTTGTTTGTTTGTAAATTTCTTCTTTCTACAACTGACCTAAACTCAAGAAACAGCAATCATCATTTAGAGGTCAGTAAATGATGTCAATATAAGAAAGAAAGAGAGGGAGAGACGTGGTGAGAGGGAGGGGGTGGGAGAGAGAGAGGGGAGGAAGTAAGATTGATAAATAGAAAGAGAAAGTTTGTTTTATTTCCTGAAATATGGAGTATGTTTACAATACTATACATATTCTGTCTTTCGTAATGTAATTTTTTATATCAGCCACACCTAACATGACCTAACGTTGGTGTCTACCTGAACAATTGGCGTCATCGGAGGGTTGTACTTCACTCTGTGAACATGTATCGAGATTGGAGTGTTTAATAAACCACCAGCGCCTCAACGAAAAGCCCATGTCCCTCCCGCACCGCCTCCGCCGCCGCCGGCGCCGCACCGTGCAGCTGTAGTGCCGAGTCACCCAGCAGGAGCCCATGACCTGCGCCTCCGCCTTCCTCTAGAGTTTTTTGCGCGCCTGTTTCTTCTAGCGCATTCGCGCATTCCTGTCTCTACACACTGCGTGTACACTCAGAGGAACCACCAAATAACAGCATGCTCCACGTACGTCGTACGTCACAAGTGGTGAGTGTACCTATAAAACTAAAAACACTGAATACTCATACTCCACTCGATGGTGGGAACACAGCGCTTCTTTCGGAGTAAATAAAAAAGGCGAAGAGATGAATGCAGGATAGTAGCGGCTCGCGCGTACTTTCTGCCGGAACGCACGAACTGTTGTAACGGTCGCCGAACTCGAGGATATTTGGCGGCTTCTATACACATGGGCACGTGCCTGTGTTTGTCCGTATGTGTGAGAACACGAGTTACCTGTATGTGTGCATGTACATGTTTATATGAATGGGGAACCTGGTGAAGAGGCTCTGGGCATCCATTGATGTCACAGCAGTGACTGTGACTGTTTTCGACACTAGCTACACAGCTAGGTCGATTTCAGTTAGTCTAGAGGAGAATTCTATTGGCTGGCTGCTCTGATCGGTAGTTTTTCGTGGTTTTCCCGATAAATACCAGGCGAATGTCGGAGCAGTACCCTAACAAATTGCGTGCCCGTGCGAAAATTTGGCACATCTGAATTCGCCTGGATATGTTATTGCACACAGCGACATCTTACTGCACTTAGGAATCACTTCAATGATCCAACACATGCTTCTGCAAGTGTTTCCCACTTACAAAAATAATACGTGTGCAAACGTATTTCATTCAATGGAATATCAATTGGCACTGCGCAATCAATGGTTTCTCACTTTGATATTTTACAAGAACATATTGCTCGGTATAAAAGTCAATAATATTAATTACAGAATGTAGTTCAATATTATGTCTCAGTCTTATGTAAGCTTCATTGAAAAGAATAAATCTGTGTAGTGGAAAAGACTGTAGCTTATGTAGATGATGGACCAATTACAGATGTGAGTTGTAGCGCTATCGTAAAATGAAATAGGAGAACGCCATTTTCGGACGCTAAATTACCACCAGAAGAGGCTGCTAAAGAGGCTGTGCACTTAAAGAGGAATAAAAGTGGGATAGAGGGAGGCGAGGGTGGTATGCCACAGCGCGTGAGACGAAAACAAGTAAAATATTTGGGAGGGGAATCCAAAAAGGAGAGAAGGGAACGAAGGGAGTGGGCAAGAGGTAGGTGAGGCTGACAGCAGGATAGGAGGTAAAGACGCAGAAAACAGCGGGAGAAAGGTGGGAGTTCCATCACAAGGGGTCAGAGCTCTAGAGGTCCTGAAGGCGAGAAAAATATGAGAAACGCAAGAAATCGCAAAGTATCAGGGGTTTGGTGAAAGTAAAACAGTAGCGGGAGACGCCGGTGACGAAAGATGTCAGGACGGTGAGGGACTGGGTGAATACAGGGGGCGATTTTGAATATTTATTGATTGATTAGTGCTTCCGCTCGCATCAACGGCTATGTCATTAGTCCCGTACGTGTAGTGCATGTTCATTTATTCGGGAGGTAGTGGCGATCATCCCCTGCTAGAATGTGAGATCCGGTGCCAACCTACTGTCGGCTAGCAAGGATTTCCCCTACCAGGTATCTCCCAGCAGCGGAGAAAAGCCAGTTGGGACAAGCTGTAAGTTTCCGACCGGTCTCCCGGCATATGTGGTGCAAGTGGGTTTATGTGTGTAAGTAAGGAGTGGGGATAGGACAATGAGAAGGAAGGAAAGAAAGATCGCGCGTGGTCCATGACCCGTTTATTTGGGTACTACTCCGGCATTCACCTGGTAATGATAGAAACGCCCGAAAACTACCGATCAGAGAAGCCGGCCGCTAGAATTCTCCTCTAAACAGCGACTGAACTCGGCCAGCTATCGAGCTTATATCGAAAATCCCGACACCGTCGGGATTCGAACCTAGAACCTCCCGGTCAAAGGCAGCGGCATCAGTTGCATCAGAGGCACTGCAGTGACATCAATTGATGCCCTGAGCCACCTCCCCCGGTGCAGGGAGCGAGGAGTGGCCGGCTAGGACCAAAACGTGTGCCGAGCGAGGGCAGAGTCGGGGTGGGGCGGGCAGAGGCGACCAGGTCTATTAGCGATTCGTCGAGCGTCGCGGCCTCTCGCACGCCTCGTGGACCGGAACAGCGGGAGGCGTTGGCTGGCGCTGGCTGCCGATGCGCTCGGGCTCTTCGCCCTGCTCACACTCGCCCATGCCATCGCCCCTGCCCTCGGCCCCCGCACACTCCCCCGCCCCCGCCTTCACATCGCCCTCCCCACCGTCCTCCGCATCACCGCTTACGCCTCCGCCTTCGCCGCGCCTTCCTCGCCGCCACCGCCCTCGCCGCCACCGCCTTCGCCGCCACCACCCTCGCCGCCACCGCCCTCGCCGCCACCGCCCTCGCCGCCACCGCCCTCGGCGCCACCGCCCTCGGCGCCACCGCCCTCGGCGCTACCGCCCTCGCCGCCAGCGACCTCGCCGCCAGCACCCTCGCTGCCAGCGCCCTCCCCGCTACCGCTCTCGCTGCCACCGCCTTCCCAACCTCATTGTTAGAATCTTAAACCAATTCCAAAGAAGTGCAATAATAAATGGTACCATGTGAAAAAAGCAGTGTCCTAAAATACGCCAGCGACGAGATTGTTGGAAGCGAATCAAGTATTTTGTCGTGTAAGATCATACATCACTTATGGATAATCCAAAATAACATTTCAAAATTTTAAACAGTACGAAAACTATTTCGGCTTTGCTAGTTACAGAATCACACCTTAATGAAGACATATTGGAAAGGGAAGTCCTATTTAGCGGGCATTCACATCAGAATTAAAAATAATGATTTTTCACATAGTGCTAAGATGTTTGCAAAATATTTTTATGCCCTGTGTATTAAATGAGACCCACTAATTTGGCGTATGTTCTCTATACATTGTCATGCTCGTGTTTGCAAGAATATATAACATTATAAATAAAATTAATTTGTACGGAAATTGACCGCGTAGAAAAAGTAATGAATGTTCAAATGTTACGAGGAACAGAAGAAAGCTCACACTAAACATTTTAACCATAGTAAAAAGACGACGGGGTGAGTGGATGACATGAATTTATATTTGGGAAAGATTTGGAAAGAACTGAGAGTTCTACCGAGGAATGCATGAAACACATTCATAAAACAGTGAGTGATAGTAATAAGGCACAACACAGTGTTTTAAGTTTATACCAGGATTCTTTCAGAGCAATCTTTTTCTTATTCAGTATTGTAGTTTTCCATTTTCTAGCCAAATGATAGGATCACGCCTGACTGACTATCTTGGCGTTCCGTTGATTTGTACGTCTTCGCCAAACATTAAAAGAGCTGCATCTAAAAGTAATGTGAGTGCAAGGCACGACTCCTTCATATAATAGGTGACAGGTGGTGTCACTCCTATCATAATGAATTAAAGAAATTAGCAGAAGAAAGAGAGATAGGAACGTGAGAATTGTCGCCAACCAATCGACTGTCTGAAAAATTAAAAATGAAAGAAGCAAGTTCAAAATGATTTTTCGAATCACTGCAAGCCTTGTATTACTAATAAGTATGGATTTTAATGACTTAAAACATCGCCAAAAATGATCAATAAAATGCTCTCAAAATGTTTTTAAAATGACCTAAAAGCAACACAAAATTACGTAAAAAATGTGATCAAAATCAGTTCGGGTGAACAACTCAAGTTATAGGTACGTTACTGATGTAATCGAGCCATCTTCTATTCGTTCAAGGGAACTCGGCTTTAAACTTTTGGTTTGGTAATCTTGACTCAAAAATTTCGGGTCTTTTGTTATCCTGAAATTGGCTGAACCGACAATGGTGCTGGTAGGCGTCACATAAACCTTAGATTACATACTTATAACGGCTGATATTACAATTTCTGAGCGAAGAAATAGACTAGGCTACTCAGGAATTCTGTGGAGAACATTTGTTGCCTATCGTAAACATTATTTGAAGCAAGTACCATTAAAATATTAAAATCGATTAAATCAGCGAAAAATGCATTAAAAATGACGGGGAAAAGTAAAAATGACTTATGAGTCCAAAATGACTTATGAGTCCAAATCGACGAAAAATGAAAAATTAGCCACAGCAAGCGTCTCGCAAAATCTTAAATTTTAATATCGATTTTGGTCGCAGTGTATCTCACCTTGCTAGTGGCCCAAGCTCATCGTAGATGTGACGAACGAACACATTTACAGTTATAACATATTCCAACATTCACCAAATATGAGATACGAACATATGTGGCGAGCCAAACGGATCAGGTATACATCAAGACAACGCTTCTATCATGTAAAAGAGTAGAGAGCTGACTGGTCTGGCAGAGGTGAGCGTTCTCAGCAAAGTGGGGTAGATGTGGACCACGAGGCTGACATTGAAAAACGATGTTAGACCCGATTTACACGCTTCGTTTTGACGAACGATTCCGGAATCGTATTAACATTTAGGAACAGCGAGAGACTTGCTGTAGCTGGTGTGATTTATCTTGTTTCTGCGCCAAGCCCTTCAAATTTATCCGACGCTTCCTTGCGTGTTCGTAGCTTTGATCGTGCTTTGCCTCCCCCGCAATGTGCGCGGCAGCGATTGGCATATTGTCACACTTTGCCTGGCACTGGCTCGAACCGTCCGTGCTCGTAACTCCGCCTACCCAATTTTCCGGCAGCGACCGTAAGATCCGATTTACACGCTTCGTTTTGACGAACGATTTCGAAGTTTCAGCGACCGTGTGCATGCGCAGTGTGGCATCTGAAACTCCAGAAGCTACATTGCGCATGCGCACGTTTGCTAAAGATCCGTAATCGTTCGTCAAAACGAAGCGTGTAAATCGGGTCTAACATCGTTTTTCAATGTCAGCCTCGTGGGCCACATCTACCCCCCATTGCTGAGAACGCTCACCTCTGCCAGACCACTCAGCTCTCTACTCTTTTACATGATAGAAGCGTTGTCTTGATGTATACCTGATCCCTTTGGCTCGCCACATATGTTCCGCATTTATATTGAGGGTTACGAAGTGCCAGATAATCTAACAAATTGTTATTGTTTTGACCGTTTCGCTCCTTTTCGCAAGTAGATTATGTTAGTGTTTCCACTGTTGGATATAATAAATAATGTCTTATTACATATACAGGATCATGAATACGAGGCCATGAAAGCCCATGAACATGCATCTTCTAGAACATATAGAGGCTATTGATTTTTTATTATATTAATATAATTTTTGTATTCAATTAGAGTGCTTAATGATAATTTGTTAGTGTCCAAGTAGATGTTCTCTTCTTTTCTAATTTAAACGTTGTGTTTTTATGTATTCTTTTTTTCAATAATGCCATGTGCTCACATGTTTTTTATTATTAATTGAAAAATGTAAGATTGGTCAATGTTGTTATTATTATTAGTGCTCAGCTTTTATATCTTACGCATCTACTAAATTTCTCACGTTTTGTTTTCTTTTATCTTGGGATTATATTTGGCCATACGTCAGTGTTGTGTTCCCTTGTTCATATAGTTTATTACATCACACCTGCGTTCATGTGTGATCTCCTGCAGGGTGTGTAAGACGAAAAAAGAATTGTCATTACGTTACCGAAGTATTTTTCTTACTTAAATCATTTAAAGATTTTGGTTTCAATCATAGTTTTTTGTTTAATTCATTTAAAGAGAAAGTTATAGACTCCATAAAAATGAACACACATTCTATTATCATTTGCCACTTACATATCAGTTGAAATTCACAGGATAGAATGAATTTAATAAATCCCATTCTTAAACTAGTGTTGTAAGTTTCTTAGAACATATGTAGAGACAAAAGTAACTATTCTCTAGCTGAGAGGTGGCCGGACTATTATTCTTTATTCTGAATATTGGATTGATATAACAAATTTTAGAGCATCTTACATTATTTTAAATACTGTACTAAGTCTTACACGTAAGTTTCCACTAATTAAGGGTAATTATGACGGTATTGGAACGAATAAATAGGACATTTACTGACCCGAATGAAAGATCTAGATCTAGAAAAATAAGAGGGATGTAAGAAAATTATTACATTACGTTCTGTACAATAAAATATGTTCATCAAAAATGTGTACCAACAATATGTTATATCAATATGTGCCAAATTGTGAGTAAAAGTAACCCTCATGTGGAAATATTAGGTATTAAACAAAAATATTGAACCAGATAAATTTATGTGTGTTTGGAAATGAAAACTTCAGGTTAAAAAAGAAATAGACTATCAATATGGAATAAAATGAGAATAAGGAATCAGAAGACTACACCAATTATATCCAATTGCGATGTATGGTCAGTTTTTGAAAAATGTGATTTTTGTTTTCTCAGTTACGAATAATAGTTATCTCATTACTAGGCAATTACTGACGTAGAAACCAGATAGTTGTATCAGTGATTAACCGATAATTATGTAATTGTCTAAACAATGATAAATCATATTCTTTTAAAATCTTTATCACAGTGTGTGTAGAGGACTACATTGACAGATGTGCATAGTCTGTCTCTACTAGATGTAACATCGCAACGGAGAAAGAGACCTGAAAGAGAATGATATTTACTGAGAAGTGATACCTCCGATTCGCACACAAAATATCTCCTGATCTCTCTTTTCCTGCTATCTCCTCTCCTCCAGCAATTATAACTAAAGATAGTTTTGTTACCACCACATTATGCAGTTCATGCGAACTTACACTACTTCTGCAAATCTTCGACAGCGATATACTGTATAATGCTCTAGAAAATCACAGCGATAGAGATAATTCAGTTTCTCGTGCGTGACACGCAGATCCTTGTAGAAAATTTTGGAAATCTATAACTTGCATATTATTCGACGAAGTATTTCATGCGCCGGCTCGTGACTGTACGCGAAATATCATTCTACACCATGCACCAGTATGTGACTGACTCTTCAGCGATAACTCAGCCTCATGCGCTGTCGCGAGATCGGCAGTCAAATGTAACTGCGGTTTACCACTTCACGAACTCATTATAAAATAATATGAACCTGTAATATTGGCAGTTTTATTACGTGTGTGTATAATGCTTTGTTGGGATTGGGTTATTTGTGATAAAACGTTGGAAGATGCAACACAGGCAACTTATGTGAAACTAAAGGAGTGGGTTTATTTCGTTGAAGCCAGAGAGAGGCGGCAGGATGGTATGTTTTTTCATTTAAAGTGAAACTCACAAATTGAAGTCCACGATAAGTATAGGAGTCACCACGAAAACGAAAAGTTGTTCCTGCTTACGTGAAGAGAGCTCAAGAAGAGGCTGAATCACCTCAAATATGTTCACCTATACCTCACTTTGTCTTTATAACTCATTGTCTTGGTTCTGGAGAGGAGGAACCAGGAGAGACTTCGCGAAGAAACAAATCAAAAAGCTTCCCACTAAACGAAATCTAGTATACCCCGTGAGGAAATTAGCTGTTAGAGAAACTGTTTTATGATTCGCGAGATATCGTAATGATGATTTTGTACGTGCTATAGTATATTGCGTAAAGGCAATAAATGAATCGCCAGTTGCTGATGCACATACTTATTTGATGTATATGAAAGCACTGCATCAGCCCCCAAAGACGACAGGAACACAAATCATAGTCAGGCCCTGCGTAGATAATGTAGAATCAGTGATGCAAACTATTTTTAGTTTTCTTGGAAACAATGACGTACTAATTTACCATTGAAGAACAGATAAAAGTGAATGAAGGTAATTTTCTTCCACATCCAAAAATAGTTAATGCACGTAAACCTCGTGATGTATGTTTTAAGGATTTACAGATACTTCGCTGGAGCAAATACTCCCCACTGTTTTTGTATCAGAGTGTTAACCATTTAACAATGCCAATTATTTGTTTGCAATATTTGTTTTCAAGCACGATAATGTGAAACTAGAGTGCCGCCACGCTTCTGAATTTCAGTGGAAATATAGTTATTGAAATTATTGTTTTCCATATTGTCGCGGCAAAAAGTATTATTCTTTCATGAAGAACATGATGAGGGTTAAGAGCACAAATTCATAGCTAATTTACCTTTGAAAATATATTTTATTATATAGGTGCGAAATTTTTTTGTCAACAAAACTTGAAGAAACCGCTCTTTTTTCTGTATTCAAAATTCGGAATATGGTTTAGGATAGAGATCACAGAATTATGAAAACGTGCACAAATTTCACTTCTCCCCATAGCTCGTCACACACAGTTTTAAACTGTTTTTGACGTAAATAAATTAAATAAATAAATAAACATGCTTTCCTCCTAGATAGGTTGGATGGTAAGAGCTATCCTCCAGCTTTGGCCAAAGGCCTAAGTAACCATTTTTCAGCGCGCTCTAGCGCCTAAACCGTTTTTTTCAGAAATTTAAATTTCAAATATGCATTATATAGGAAATGTTATCTACTTTAATTTTGTAAATAACAATTGTTTCGATCGAACGCACAGTTTTGAAGTTTTGAATAGCCAAGAAACTAAAAATAGAGTTACATTTCTAGTTTTTTTGCAACTTTCTGTATGAAGCCGATCTTGTTTGAGGTGGCAAACATCAAATTCTAATTCAGCACCCTCAAAAACACATAGAACCGTCACGAAAGAAACTTCCGAAATTTTTCCTGAATCGGGCCTTTTGAGCACCAATTGACTGACTAATAAGAGGTATGAGGATGAGCGCATTAAATGATATAAGACCTGGTAATATTTCGTTTACGTGGGCCATTCCGTTTGATAACTGCGTTGCTTTATAATGTAATTTTCAACTGAACATTTTATTTTTTTATGTTGCGAATATTATAATCTTGCAGCAGACAGAATTGCCCACATACAGAAGTATCTTCAGATAGAGTAAACTTAACGGATTTGACAAAAATGAAATGCGTGAGCAAAACGAAGCTATAATATACAATACCATTCATGCTGAAACGGTTTTTCTTATAATCTTGAACTCCCTCTCTACGGTTGCCTTTCGCTGTTTATTTACCTAATTCAACGTTTCCAACATGACACTTCCAAAACTTGGTTCATTACAACCTTGGGTGGATTTAGAAATGTATATTGTCCAAGGACTGTGATCCATTTGCTACAGAAAGCGGCATGCACAAACTATTATTACAATATATCGTTAAAATTTGAGGAATCAAAGACAAGAAACATTAACTCAGTGATTTCTTTTCAAAGTAGACAACTTCCCTGACATTTATTCTAATGATAATGAAACTCATGACCATCGAGCAGTCTTTTTTACCTATACGATAATGCAGAACATGAAATTCCCCTATTAAAACACAACGAATAATAATAATAAACTAATAAAAACCACTGCAACCAGAAACTACCAATATTCATACCTTTATCATAGGATCAAATAAAAAACCATTTATACCTGTCCACACCCCTACTAATTGGGAACAACCTTTTTAGCATTACTACTCGTATTATTTATGCAAGAACTAACTTGGTCTTTCACAAAATATGAAAATTTTAAAACACTAAAAAATCACGCGTCCATCCTAGTTGATCGTTCGTCATTATAGATAGCTCCGTATACAGTGCGCCAGGAATGTCTTTCCGCACCGAGCCGAATCAAGGCCTACCAAAAATTGCATTTATGTTCGTAGCAACTAGATCGCTGGAAAGCAAGTGAAGGGGACAGCACTCCCAACATCATTTATAGTTGTGGTGAATACGCAATTCACATTTTCAAGTTGCAGCTCGTGCTACCAAAATAATTTGTGTTCCAAGTACACGCCAGCAAGATGCCACTACGGAGAGACTTTCCTGGCACACTATTATTTCACCTTTAAACTCCCAGACTTCCTCAGACCCCTTACTACTCGTATTATTTATGCAAGAACTAACTTGGTCTTTCACAGAATATGAAAATTTTAAAACAATAAAAAATCAAGCGTCCGTCCTAGTTTTAGTTGATCGTTCGTCATTATAGATCGCTGATCATTGCTACTCTAACTTCTAACACGTAGAGACGTTTTTTTATGTCATATTCTCTCTGTCGTCACTGCTTAATTAATGTATTCCTACCGTACTTCATTTCTAACAGCTCATAATATCCCTCTTTTTGGACTCCTCCTTATTAAACAAACTAACCTCTTCTGCAGAACTTCAACCACAAAAAAAAAAAAAAAAAATCCCGCAGTTCCGCACTCGTCTGTCTCTTCTCACATCACACAACTATACTCTCCTTCTGCTCAAAAACCATGAATATCCTTTTCTCGTCGTCAACAAATCACATGGTGTCCTTCCAACTGTACATTTGCCATCGCCTTTTATCGCGCGAATTAATGATCTCATGTCTTTTTATTGCGCGTAACTGACATAAATTGGTCCCGTGTTGCTACCTTGGGCATACATTAACTTATTTTAGTGTCTCTCGCTAATATAAAAACATTCCTGGTTGGCTTGTCCACATTCTCGTAAGAAAAACTAACTCATCAACTCATTCTTGCCGTCTGTATTGTTTATAAAGTATGTTTAAAATCGTTAGTTTAACTTTGTCTAATTTAACCATCTGTAATTATTAGATATCATTTGCATTGTTCACCTCAGTACAAAGATATAATGTACAATTCGCACATATTCAATTACTTATATAAAGGTGTTTACAATCCTGGAATATATCATTACTTAATAGTAGACTTTCATATAATAATTCATAAGTTTTGGTAATTGTGGTAGCTGAAGAATGTATACCCAGATCTAAAATTGAAGTTTTTCAATGGTCTATTACTTTCTACATTATACATACGGTATAAAGGTAATGGATAATTCAACGCTTCGTATGTATTATAAAATAATAATATTGATTATCAAAACATCTTGAGCGAGGAATTTTCAATATATACCACGTTTATGCACATTACTTTTGCGCTCAATATACGTATGCCAAACTGCACCCTTATATGCCAAAATCCTTCCATGCTCGATCGCTTCGCTCGCGAAGTTGGCGACGTCCCGATCTTCTACTCCGCAATTTACGGAAAACGTCCTTGACGTTGGCAACGCAACATCACCTACGCATCTAAATGCCTAAAACGTAAGCAGTATGTTCCCGCTCACTTCACCCTCCCAACCTGTAAACCTAGGTCAAGTAAACTTGTTCGACGCTAGACGCCACTGTACATTGTAGTAGTAATTGTGTAGTTGTTTGGATGCGAATGAACTCTTTTGATCATAAGCATAATGCTTCTTTTCAATATATCGGATAAATCGTATTTGCCAATTATTTCAAATAGACTACTTTGTTAAGCTACATCTGCTTACATTCCCAATGTCTCCTTTCTTGGCCCATGCAAAAACACTGAAACACCGTTCTAAGTTCACTTCAATTACTCTGTGAAGATCGCATCGTACCGTGCATCGCTCGGTCGTGCCGGTTACTATACGCATTCTTGGCACGCCTGCAACAGATTCGAACCGCGTAGCAAGCCTGGCTTTCACATTACAGTAACGACTGACGTAAACAACATTAGCGATCTAGCCAAACCGTTAAAATCCTCATCCTAGTACATTGGCAATTGTGATGGTAAATAAAATTAGTGATGCTCAAAGGCACATACTTTCTCGAATTACGGTTACACAATATTATAATTTTTGTCCAGTTTCCCTGATCCATTGAGCAAATGCTGAGATGGCCCCTTGTTTTGCTTCTGAACATAAATGTAGCTTCACCATGTGCACGTTTTGTTGAACTCTCCTTTTTCTTGTATTTATGGGAGTAGAGCTGGTAGTGAGTTACTACTTTGCTAGCAATGCAGAAAATCAAATCTGGAGTTCGTTTACCGATGCAAATAATTTTTCTATAATTCGGGAACAAAAATGTCTAGTTTTTCAAATGTTACTAATCTTTATTATTATTATTATTATTATTATTATTATTATTATTATATTATTATTATTATTATTATTTAACTTTTATCCATCTTTCAACTATTTATGGTTAAATGTTGTGACAGGATTTTGGAACTCTTGAAAACGTGGGCAGATGATCTCTCTTATACTTCACGTAAAGTTTTTTACTGTTTTTTACATAATAAATAAATAATACTAGTTCGTTCAAAAGGTTATCAACACACAAAAATAATTTCTTCAGCGGGGATTCAAACCCAGCTACTCACTATCCGGAAAAAAAAAAAAAGAAAGAACAGACCACCTCTCTGATGTGCCAACAACGCTCCCGTCGCTTCAAAAAGATGTAGAATATTTCCAATTATTGAAATATTAGTTTTAAATGAAAATTATTCTCACGGTATTTACAACGCAAAAATTGATCCATTCGGATAAAACATAAAAACATTTGAAGTTTCTCTTGAAGAACAGATTTCATTAAGGAAAAAATATGTTCAATAAAGGGGGAGGGTTTCAAAAACATCGTAAACATATTAAGATAATGCTTGTTCAGCCTCCGCTTCACAGTTGTGATCAGATATGAATTCATTGACTGAATAAATCAATCACTCTTGTGATTATCAATATTTTGTTTTCAAACTTTCCAATGCAAATACATTTATCCAGAATATTCACAGCTAGAAGCAAACCCCTATCAAGTAGGAGAAGCTGTTTACTTACTGAAGATAGTTTCAATTTTTTAGGAAATATGATTTTGATTTCGATTCTTGAACTTGGCTATCTGTCTCTACGATATTTGTTAAATCTGGTTTTTCATCATCAGTAAATACTCAGCAATCAAATGGAAACTATATAAACAGTTTTTAATGTAAACCAATTACACAGTTTCATGCGAAGTGAAATAAAGAGAGCAGCCCGAATAAAAGCGAACTAATTAACTAACGAACTAAAATATTTTACTGAAATATTTTATAGTTGATTTGCCAACACAGTAACAGATTGTATGGAAACTAAACGCAGCTCAAATTTGTTTTAATCTAGATTTATTATTTATTTCAGTACGTTTCAATATTTTTCGGGAAACGGAATACATATTTGCCACTTGATCACCAAATATGGGAACTTACTGGCAGAAATAGTAACTATATTTCAAAACGAATGATTGAATATCTTCGGAAACGAGCAATAGAGATTTGTCCAGACACTTAAATCCTTTTAGCTCTGGCCATGCTGTAGAAACGAATGTCTTCCGTGATAAAAAAAATTGCCCCGTCCCCGCATTGTGTCCAGAAGACCTACGAGTACATAAATTCGGTGATGTCACATTTTTTGCATCTGGGAAAAATAAAGTGGCGTTTGCACTGTGGTCCGTTCGCGACGTTGAGCCAACACTTGGACGACGTGAAAACTAATTCTCTCATCTTGTGAAAAGATCGTACCTCGTCCGACCAGACGCTGTTGCCATGCGTCTAGTAGCTCTGTCTGCTCTTGCGGAGAATTTGTGATACAGTGCTATTTATCCAACGTTTCAGACTTGTGTTTTCAAGAAACTCCACTCCAATTTTTAATTTCCATTATGTTGTGAAATAAAATAACTGGGAAATTTTGGTCTTGATTACCATGACCATCTGCATAGTATTATGGAATAGAATATATTGGGGGCAATTTCTCGTGTTTCATGAACATTTTGCACTCCCTTATGGTATGAAATCCAAAAAGAAAATGGCTAGGAATTACAGAACGCTCTGTTTGATATGTTCGATGAGTTTATAAATATCTTTTCTAATTAGTAAATTGGACTAGAAACATGTAACTATTTCTGAGCTAACAGAATACCAACTTACTAACACATGTAACTACATAAAACACTTCGCATGGGCAGAATTGAGATTGCTTTGATTACTTGTGTAGGCTTCTATTAGCTTGAAGAGTGGATAAGATTGACGTCTTCAAAAGTTAATTTAGCTCACATGAACATTAAATAGCTATTTCCGCGCATGAAATTAATATTTATGCTTAATTATGGGCCTTCTAAATGACTGAAAGAATTGAATGAGGACGTTAATGAATGTAATTCATCGTCATCGGAAAATCCCACTGGGTTTAGCATGGTTTAGGAGACTCAAAAGGCCTAGGAGTGAATTTGTCTTCTTTTAAAATGCAACATGAATGCACTCTTCCACCTGATAAGTACAGTTCCTGTGAACGTTTTATAGCTAAAGTGTAAGAAATAATATTCGAAGAAAGGGCGCCAATTCAGTCACGTTCGATCTCGTGCTTGAGGTGCGGAACGACTTAAGTATTCCTTCTTCTTGTTTTCCAACTCTCATCTACACCGTACAATTTCTTGTGGCTTGTTTCCATCTTTCTTTGAATGCCGGAAAGCCATAGAAAGTCTACCGTGTCCTTCATTTTTCTAACAGATTTACAAGGTGTGTGCAATGGACAGGGTGAGCAGTTCTCTCTATGTACTACAAGAACATTGTCAAAAGGCCGTGTATCCTTGAATGTAAAAATTATATACTAGTATTGGAGAAGCAATAAAGAGACCCAAAAATCAGTAAAAATACGTACGAACTACACAGAGTGAGACAGAAGAAGAAATTCTAAAGAAACAGAAGAGTCAAAAGGTTCTATTTATAACGCGATAACGATCATTATCATCACTTTCTTTTCCTTCTTCTTTTTATCTTCTTCTTATCTTCTCATTTATCTTCATCATGGCCCGCTTCCGCTTCAACTCAATCTGAGAAAGTTTTATGAGGAGGAAACATTTATCATACAATGGTATCCTTCTCCTATTAACGACAATCAAAACAATTCTTTTTTTTTAGGTTACATATGTTTATTATCTTGTCTATAAACCACGACGTTTCGTGACCCAGTTAAACGCATCTTCAGGTGTACTCTAATACAGATTTTGTAATAATTACAAATGTTTCTTTCTTAAAATATAAAATGTAGAATAACTTATAAAATTACAAAATTAAATACAATTAGTCAAAGGAAAAAATAAGAAGTATGATGCAACAAAAACTCGAATGGTATGAAATATTTTCAAAATCTATAAAATTAATCAGATCTTACCTGAGACCAATAAAAGGCACTTAGATACATTGAAAATATTCGGGAATAATAAAATAAAAATAAAAATAAAAATAAATGGGTGGAATCCATAACCATTTGAGTCTCAATCAACACATCGAAAATGATAGACAAAAATGATAATAAAAAAACGTCTAGAGGGGGAGGGGCGTTTGAAAGAAGGGGGAAATAGTCACGAAGAGCAAGGAAAGGAAACAGTTAAAGAAACTAAGGAAAATTCATTGAATTATTCTTTGGAAGGTAATTTAATTTTGGCCAAAACATTATCATAGGCGTTAGTGAAAATATTGGATTCAACATTACCATTGACAGTCTGCTGTATTTTAATTTTTAAGGTCTCAGGAATCAAACGAGTGTATTTTCGTGTTTCTACTTCTAAGATGGAAGGTCTTTGAAAATCATTGTTATGTGAGTTATTGATCCTGTGGTGGTAAAATTAAATTCTCTCAATACGCCTCAAAGATTCTGCTTTGAAGATCATTACTTAGCAGTTAAACACGGATATACTTTAATACATACATGGCATTATACTCGTACTATACAGACTATTGTACTAGATATTATTCTATACATACAATTTCCAACATCGTGCTTGTAATGGCTATTTGTGTGGTTATAAAATACAGGTCACAAATGCTTTTTTCTGTGCAAGATAAGAAAAGGGAGTTAACTAAAAAAAACAAGATATGAGTTGTGAAGTAATTGGTCATACATATACCTGAAGAAAGGATTTAAGTGTGATATACAGAAAGTAAATATTTGTAAACTATAGTAGTAACTTCCATCTAATTATCATTTTTGCAAAATAAACTAATTTCACTACTTCTGTAAAATGTAGACGAAAAACTGACTTAACTCCCTTTTTTGCCCACCAGAAAATTGTTAATGTCATTTTAGTATTGAATTTTACTTTTCATTCCATTTCATCGAGTCGTTTTAAATTGGTCAGCAATTAGACTGATGGGTAACAATTTCTGCAATTATTAGATGCTTTACAGCATTTATTGACAATGATTAATGTTCACATTAAAAACTCTAATTTGAAATTTCATACTCTGCTTGAACATGTTTATAAATTTATGAAGGAATTACATTCTACGTGATGAAATAACGAACGTGGCAAACAACATTAGACTCAATCCTAGTTAATCATCTATTTTCACTCCAGCAACTGTGTAATAGCATGTAGCGGGTCCAGGACACAGAAAAAGTTACTACATGCTCTGTTACCTTCCTGCAGTTTTACACATTTGTTATTTCTATTCAACTAATTTTTTATAAATACATTAGCAAAAGTACATGAAACTTACACATTTATTTTAAACGTATATCATATTAATTAAAGAACTATTTTAAAAGAAATATTTAATAAAAATTAAATATTTATTTCCCATAAAGTCATTGTAGGAGAGGTACAACACATAAGTTTTTCTGTTTTCGAAAATTTAGTTCTTTTACTAAAACAAATACGAAATGCGTGAATTTTATTGTAGCAATTTGTTCTATTCGAGTAAAAAAAAGTTGAAACCTTTGAAAAATTGAAAACGACTTAATGTAAAATATCTCAAAAATGAATGATCCGTTTCAAATTCGCAAGAACTTGTGTTTCGGGTAGATAGTTAGGGAGGACATCCATTGGGAAAAACCCTGTGAACGATTAAGCGCTAATGTCTTCGTGTTAGCACATTTTGGTCGGCGCGGACAAGTTCCTGCGACTTCCGCCCACCTGGGCACTCTTTGTGGTACTTCCCGCTAAATTATGGGAGTTCCATGCTACACCAGGGTGTCATGGGGGCGCCAACTCCAAAGTTCGCGCGTCCCACTTTAAAAAAAAGCAATCTATCAATTAATGATTGAATTAAGACGTTAATTGATCATTGTTTCCCCGCGCCTCGATGCGTGTGGCGGTTCTCCCGCCGCCCGGCCAGTTGCAACCAGCTACCCTCGGCGCCGTCACCGATGACGTCACCGCCGCTACCACCACCATCACGCCGTCGCCGCCCGTATCTCCCCCCGCCTACGTCCGCCCCTCCGCCTGCTAGCCGGCTGCCCGCCCCCCCTGCGCCCTGCCCGGGGTCTGAACCCGGGGCGAGGCCAGAGCCTGGGTGGACAGCGGGAGAGATGGCTGGTGGAGTGTGGATCAAGCGGAAAGGGCTATAGTGGACCTCGAGCGTGAAGCGTCCACGGTGGTGAAAGGCATTTTCTTGATATCTGCATTTGAGACCCTCTACTAGACAGCTGTGTAATTTGGAGGAGCTGTGGCGCTGTGAGAGTGGACTGGGTGGGAAAATCCAGCCATGTGTGCCTCGTAACCTTTCAATACTTTCTGCAATGTTACATAATTTGGTTTTTCTTGCTGTGTTAGTCAGGTAGCATCGCTTGGTCAGTGTGTGCCTTTAATATTGTATTTTCGCAACAGTGCAAGAGTTTTGTGAAATTGTTAAAGTTTTTTTTGTATTCTTTGACACTTCGGAGTACCAGAGGATGAACGGACGGACGGATGGACAGACAGACTGATCGACCAGACAAACAAGCTGTCCAGACAGTCCCAGCTCCGACCAGACACTCCCAGTCCCGACCACACACTCCCAGTCTCGACCAGACACTCCCAGCCCCGACCAGACACTCCCAGTCCCGACCAGACACTCCCAGTCCCGACCAGACACTCCCAGTCCCGACCAGACACTCCCAGTCCCGACCAGACACTCCCAGCCCCGACCAGACACTCCCAGTCTCGACCAGACACTCCCAGTCCTGACCAGACACTCCCAGTCCCGACCAGACACTCCCAGTCCCGACCAGACACTCCCAGTCCCGACCAGACACTCCCAGCCCCGACCAGACACTCCCAGTCTCGACCAGACACTCCCAGTCCCGACCAGACACTCCCAGCCCCGACCAGACACTCCCAGTCTCGACCAGACACTCCCAGTCCCGACCAGACACTCCCAGTCCCGACCAGACACTCCCAGTCCCGACCAGACACTCCCAGTCCCGACCAGACACTCCCAGTCCCGACCAGACACTCCCGACCAGACGGAGAGACAGAGATGAACTGAGTGACGTTTTTGAAAAAACAATACTGTTTTAGTATCAGGGACCAGCAATGTATACACAGGTATTCTGACTCTATAATGTATATAAGAAAGTAGTGGAGGAAGAATTCCACCTTTCCAGAAAGAGGAGCCCAAGAAACGTATTTTCTTTTAAAAAGCACCACTTTTCCTTTCAGCTCTTCATTACTTTCTTTATACTGCACAAGTTAGAAAAGGAGTATGGAGAAAAAATTGAAACGTGCTCCACCAGTAACAATAGCGAATAAAAATGTTCCCCGGTCATATCCACATTTTCAAATCGGTGGATAAATGACAGGATGTAAAGGCGGGACGGACAGGGGACAGCGTGTGGCGACCGGCGGGCAGTTGCGGGATCGGGTGGCTGGCAGGGGATAGTGAGACAGGAGATGCGCGGGGGGGGCGGTGGCGGCAGGGGGCGTGTAGCTAGCGGCGGCTAGCGGTCAGCCGCGCCATAAAGCCAGCCACCTCCTCAAGGCCTCTCGCGGTTTGCGGTCGCTGCGCTCCGCAGAACAAATGCCGATCGCAGCCGCCTCCAAATTACCAACCGGCGCGGGCGGCGAGGAGCGGCAAGAGGCGAGCCAGCGAGCGAAAGCGGCGGCGGGTGACTCCGCTACCACCAGGCACGTAGCGTCCGCACGGGCGCAGATTTATGGAGGAGAGCAGGGATTTCCAGGTTCTTATCGACCTCCTGGGGGTGGATGAAATTTTCAAGGTGGTCAATGATGATCAATAGGTCGTTTGGGGGTCTACAGCCGAAATCGTACAGGCGATTAATAGGTAAATTCAAAATTCCACTGATTACCAAGAAAAAAGTGAACTTGGTAATTAAATATTTTCTGTTGTAGAGCAACAAAACATGTAATAAAAACAAATTGCGAATTCGCTTCTCTTATTTCTGATTCGTCGTCCCTCCGTAGGATGAGAGGAGTAGCAACCGATCCCCAAAAGTAAGGAGCTCTTAATAAGGACCACTGCGTACGTATATCGGTAAAGAATACAACAAATGATATTTCATGCTTATTTTCTCCATTGCAGCAGCCATAAATTCTAACTACGTCATGAGAACAATGTTCTATCGCGGAAGGCAATACTCCTTGCAATACATACTTGAAGAAATGTTATGAATAGGAAAAATCGCTTCACATTTTGTAACCAATACACATCAGCGAAAATTAAAAACTCTGCTACTCAAACGCGGAAGAGTTTTAGATTATTGTAAATCTAGATATTCATATCAAAATTTTGCAGTATCACATTATTATCTTTAAGGCATTTATCGGCAATTCTTGATATGATTATGTATGGTATGTTATGGCAATGAGACAAATAATTATTTTAAAAGTGTCGATAGACAAAAAAGATTGGGCATAGCTGGTGTAGAGGAAAGGGATTTGTGGACACAATATTTTAGAGCATTCAGCTAAGAAATAAAACAGCAGATGCAATATGTTTATATAAGTTTTACTTCGTATCTGTTTTATTTATCATTAAAAATACTGTTTTTGCTGACAAATGCAAAATTTCGAACTCATTAATAATACTTCGTAAAAATATCACCTGAAAATTAACATGTTTCAATACATTACAACAAAATGTGTATTTTTAAAAAAATTCAAGTTACGCAACACTATATATTACCATGTAATATGTAAATACGTATGTTCATTTGTAAATACACGACGTTTTGTTACTTGAATATATATATATATATATATATATATATATATATATATATATATGGCAAATTATACGATAATATAAACTAGGCATATGATCTGGACGATTATATAAGGTTATTTTCCTACAATTTTTTACCCACCTCATCTACGTTCAGATACATCACTTTCAAATAAACCTTCATGTTGTCCCAGCGGTTTAAAAAAAGACAAAATATTTTTTCTCAACGAGTAAAAAAATTTCAAGGGTGGAAAAAATTATAAAGCTCAGAATAAAATTCGAAGATGGGGACACGTCTCTCAAGAATATTAAAATATACCCACTAATTTAAACCTAAGCTGATTGCGAATAACTAGATCCTTGTGTCAGCACATGTCACTCTGATAACCTAGAAATGGTATTCTTGAATGAATTAAGTTATGCCTGAAAGGGCGTGGTTAACACTGCATTTCTTTAGCTGACACACACCTGAATTCACCTGCTATTACAAAACTGCAGAAAAGTGCGATGTTTACTGCATTCCAAAATTTTCCTGGGTGAACATTAAACCCAAATTGGCCATGATTTGGAACCCTTCGTTAATATTAGACGGAAAACAAAGGACATCTAAACATGGGAACTGATGGTGTTGCAGCTGAATTTTGAAGAGCTTATTTCCAAAGTGACGTCTCTTTATTTCTGTTTGTTTTGTATTTATACTTCATGTATTCTTAGGAGCTCTTCCATTATGATGCCATATATCATGTTAAAAAATTGTTTCTCTTACGTTAAACGGTATCCAAAAACCGTGTAATCATATCGTAAACTATCAGGCTGAATAGCTAAAAATTATGGTTCATGGATGTAGTGTGTCACTTTGAAAATAAGCTCTTCAATTCCTCGAATGAATCTTTGCAATAAAGGAGGCAATAACTGTACAAGGAGGTACAATAACTAACACAAGGATGTATAAAAAACTAAATAAATGCTCGTGAATTCCTACGTCTGCGACGTTTTAAGTCAACAAGGATCATTGTTCACACGGCCTCCCAGCAATTTATAGCCTTGCAGGAAGCTGCGTTGTGTTTACAATCCGTCGAGCTTATTCTCAAAATTGTCATTCATTATCCAATTCGTCATTCATTGTCCACCTTCCGAAAACATGCGTAACGAAAAGACAGTCTTGGACGAAACTAGTGTTTTACGGCAGTCTTCTATGTGCGCACCGCCCCTTCTGCGCGACTGCGCTTCGTGCCTGGAGCCACGTGCCGGCAAAACCGGTTTCCGATCCCGCGAGACACGTGGCGGCAGCGGCAGCGGCGGTGATGATAACGGTGGAGATGGCGTCCGGAAGGAAAGGCAAAGGTCGTGGCTGGGGCGGAGGCAGAGGGGCCTGCGTGGATCGGGGATAGCGATGAAGGCAGAGACAAAGTTACGGGAGGAGGAAGAGGAGGCGAGTCCGGGCTTGAAGAGGGCGGACGAATGAACTGATGAGTTGATTGATTGACTGATTGTTTCCCGTCACGTCAACTATTATAGTTATTGGTCCAGCTAGTATGGTGAATGTCTTATTCCGGGAGGTGGAGGTGATTCCTTCCCCAATGGTTGGTGAAACACGGCGCCGACCTACACGTCGGCTTGCAGGGATTTCCACCCAGCAGAGCACCGCCCCAGCCAGGACGAGCTCTAAGCTCCCGACTGGTCTTTCATCATGAATGGAAGTAAAGTGCATGTAAGTGTAAGTGTATGTAAGTGTAAGTGTGTGTAAGTGTAATAGGACAAGGAAGAGAAAGGAAATATCACGAGCGGTACATGACCCGTGGGGTAAGACATTTCTTCAGCATTCGCCTGCTATAGATCGGAGAAACTACGGAAAGCTACCGCTGAGATTAGCTGACAGCTAGAATTCTCGAGACAGACAGCGGTTTAATTCCATCCAGCTGTATAGCTGGTGTCGAAAATCCGCCACCGTTGGACTTGAACCCCAGGACCTCCTAGCCAGAGCCTCTACACAGACAATGGCAATGCTGGTTCGTTTGTGGATGTGTTAATGGCGAGAAGGGGTAACGGAGGCGATGGGGCTGTCGAGCAGTGGAGAGAGTAAGGTGAGATGATTGAGGCAGAGTCGCAAACGGTGGCTGGGGATCGTGCGGAGGTCGAACGGGTGGCGGGGTTCAGGGAGCAAGAAGCGCAGACGGAGACGCAAGCGGAAGCGGAGGCAGGGTGGGTGCGAGGTGGCGGGCGTAGCTAGGATTAGGGGCGGGAGCGGAGTTAGGAAAGCAGGTGGAGGCGGGGGCGGAGGCGGCAGCGAAGGTGTGAACTGAGGCGGGAGCGGAGGCGGGAGAGAAGGCGGGAGCGGAGGCGGGAGCGGAGGCTGGAGCGGAAGCAGAGGTGGGAGCGAAGGCGCGAGAGGAGGTGGGAGCGGAAGTGGGAGCGGAGGCGGGAATCGCAGCATGGCAAATGCGGGAGTGGGGGCGGAAGCGAGGCGAGACCAAGTGGGGGAGGGGAAGGTGAGGACAGAACAAGCGGTGCAGAGTTGAACGAGGCTCAGCAGGGCTGAGTGGGTGGGTGGAGCGGGTGAGACGGGGCGGGGCGGGGTGGGGCGGAGTGCGTTGTGACGGGCCGGGGCGGGGCGTGACGGGGAGGCAGTGGGAGCTGTGTGACGGAGGCGTTCGAATAATCCCCTCGGTCGACGCACGTGGGCCGGAAATTACGGCCCATCATCGGCGAGGCGCGAGTTAGCGGCGAGGGCCGACGCGGGGGCGGGGCGGGGAGCACGGGGGGAGCGGCGGGGACGGCGGGGAGGGGAACGCGACAGTGCGGAACGGCCCCGCGGCACGGACGATGCCGGCGCAGTGCGGGGGAGGGAGGGACGAGTGAGGGGCGTGGCGGAGGGGCGTGCCGGAGGTGAGTGAGGGGCGGGGCGGAATGAAGGTGCCGCGCGGAAGGCCAGAAGCAGCGTCGCGTCCCCAGGAGAGGCTTTGGAGCAGGGGCGGCACGAACGCAGGCGGCGAGCAAGGGCAACAGTTTTGCCCGCGGGCAAAGCGACGCGGGCAGACGCGCGGGCTTCGGCACGAAGAGACAGGATGCGGCGCGACGCTCGGCGGATGTTGCCGAATTTTCGGCAAACGCTAAGTAAATTTGTATAGATGGGGGTCACTTTCTAAAGCTGATGTCGTTAAAAGCAGAAGCAAGTTCTCTTGTTGAGAATTTTATAATTTTGGAGATGAAATTTCATATATTTGCTACTCCATATTCAGTAGATATTGATTAAGTACCTACAGATATTCACTAATTGACCAGATATGTAATAGCTAAAAGTTCGATCGTGTTGTGGAACTAATAGGCTTTTATAGAAATTATCCTTGGACAAATTTTTTCACGTTTGTTAAAACATACTGCAAATATTACGTTTATGGCTGGATCCACTTACGTTTCACGGGCTCAGATGACTCCTAGCAAGAACTTCGGCAACTTCAGCGTTCCTGCCCGGGAAGTACTAGGTTTGGAGTTCCGACAGTGATACTTTTGAACTGCCGGATGGAGACTTCTAACAGCCGGCTGCTCACATCAGTGGTTTTACAAGGTTTCTTCTATCAATCATGGCTGAGGAGTAGTATAATTTGTAACAGAATGCATACCTTTTCTGCGTTAAACTCATTTCCGCGTAGTTAAAAATCAGATGATTTATTAAACAAAACAAAATATTTACATTAAACACAATATATTAAAATAATGTTTTCTTATTTTCTGCACGAATATCTATAAGATTGTGTTTGAAACATTCTCGGGATCCCTAAGCACGTGCGTAGTCTCCTTCCGCATTCATCCGCCATGCCGCAGAGGCTGCAACGGTGCCAGAACAGAGGTGCGACATTGGCCCAGTGCACGCAGCGCCGCGCGGAGAGGCCGGGAAGTTGGCCGCAACAGCGAAAGTGTCCCGTGCTGCGCGGCCGGGCGCGCACGTTGCAGTCACCGCAACGCCGGCGGCGGCCAGGTACGGGTGGGCTTGGGCGGGAACGCGAAGAGCGTGCGAGGACGGCCCAGGGCGGGCGGCGAGGGCGAATGGCGAGAGAGAGTGGTGAGGTCGGGTGGCGAGGTCGGGTGGCGAGGTCGGGTGGCGAGGTCGGGTGGCGAGGTCGGGTGGCGAGGTCGGGTGGCGAGGTCGGGTGGCGAGGTCGGGTGGCGAGGTCGGGTGGCGAGGTGGGGTGGCGAGGTCGGGTGGCGAGGTCGGGTGGCGAGGTCGGGTGGCGAGGTCGGGTGGCGAGGGCGGGTGGCGAGAGCGAGTGGCGAGGGCGGGTGGCGAGGGCGGGTGGCGAGGGTGGGTGGAGAGGGCTGGTGGCGAGGGTGGGTGGCGAGAGCGAGTGGCGAGGGCGAGTGGCGAAGGCGAGTGGCCAGGGCGAGTGGCGAGGGCGGGTGGCGAGGGCGAGTGGCGAGAGCGAGTGGTGAGGGCGGGTGGCGAAGGCGGTGGCGAGGACGTGTGGCGAGGACGGGTGGCGAGGACGGGTGGCGAGGGCGGATGGCGAGGGCGGGTGGCGAGGGGGAAGGCGGGTGGCGAGGGGGAAGGCGGGTGGCGAGGGGGAAGGCGGGTGGCGAGGGGGAAGGCGGGTGGCGAGGGGGAAGGCGGGTGGCGAGGGCGGAATGGGCTGCGAGGGGAGGGGGTGGGGCGCGTCCGGGCGTGGCAGGGCGAGCGAGGTTGGGCAGGGCGGACGGGTTTGGGCAGGACGGGTAGGGCAGGGCAGGAAGGGGAGGGTTGAACAGGGCAGGCGTGGTTGGGAAGGACGAGCGGGTCGTGCTGGGACGTGCAGGGGCGGCGGCAGCGCAATTTAAAGCCGCTGCGGCGCAGTGGCGGTGCGCCCTGCGTGCCAAGCGACTGGGTCAGAGGGCAAGGGATGCGGTGAAGGTCCTGGTTCATGAAAGTGGGAGGGAAGGAACACTGGCAAAGATGAATGCGGGCCTTGAGATGGCGACGATGTAGGAGATGATCAGGACGGGAAAGTTAGGATACGAAAGGATAAGTTAGGATAGAGTAAGATAGGATAGAATAGCATAGGATAGGATAGGGTGAGACCGGAAAATATTGGGCAGCAAAGATAAGACAGGCAGGGTATAACACACCATGATAGACGAGGACACAGTTGGATTGAGCTAGGATGAGCAGAACAGAACATAGCAGAATGGGAGTGCAGAGTAGTAAACGACAGGAGAGATGGGGGTCTACTAAAATGTGATCAGGGCTGGACCAGGCAAGGCTAGAAAAATGGTGAAACGAAAAGTAACGTGTTGTGATGGATCGATCGGGTATGATATGAAAATTCCTGAAGAATAGACGAAACTGGATGTGTCAGAAGAGAACGAAGATGGGCCAGGACTGGATTTTTGGGCCAAAACAGAACGAAGACGCCAAAACAAAACATGACTGGACGGAACGTAGTGCAGGGATGAAGGTAGTACAGGTTAGTACAAGACAGGAAGAGAATTGTTAGGGAATAGGATGGAATTGAAGGACAAGAAGAGATGAAATGGAGTGCGTCAAAGGATGATTGGGGTCAGGACGGAATGACACAGTGGTGGGGTAAAATGATATTGCGAGAGAACTCTGGACAGAGACAGTACAGCGTCAAAAAGGAGACGAAGGAGTGATGTGGGCGCGCCGGTAAGGGTGGCGAGATAAAAGTGGAAAGATTTGTGTTTCCGAACCACAAAAGCACACGCGATATACTACAATCAGATAAAGCTTCGTCGTTTCAATAAATTTCTAGAGTGAATTTGTAGTACTACTCAAATATTGCAATCACTGTGCAAGAATGCAAAAAAATGTAAAACAAATATCTCAACCAATAACCGTTATTGTATTATGACACTTTTTGGACTCAGTGTGTTAAATTAGTTGAAATATGAAATTAATTTTACTCGTAGCAGGACACATTTGTGGTAAAATTATGGGAAATTATCAACTCTCTGACCTTTGTAAACAACAGTGTTATTAGATTAAATAAATAGACCTATAAAATGAACCCGAAACCCGCCTGCCACTAATAGTTGAGGCTAGAAGAAAGATATGATACTTCAGAGAGTAATATTAAGTTTCTGCGACTGGTGCCAGATCGGACCCGCGATCTGCCAATCATCGGCACGCTCGTGCGTCAGGCATTGCCTTAACGGTTGATGCGAGTTCTGCCTTTAAGAATCAGAAGAACTTATCGTACAAAAAATATAAAAACTAAAACTAGAACATACTTCAACAGTTACATTCCCTCGTATATTTTAAACATACGATAAACGTCTTTTTACAACTTAACACAAGTGTACTGATTTGCGTGGACGTGAATTAAGCCCAGGAAACGCGGTCGGTGCAGATACCTGCGTCAACTACACCGCGTCGAGGATAATTGAGGAAACTCTAATGGGCACCTCATGAGTGGGGGCAACCCAGCAGGCGGCGGAGACTGCGGGGACGGAAGACTGAGTATACTACACAATGAGGACAGCAGGGACAATAGTGACAACTGCCAGAGCAGCAGTAGGAGAAGTAGCGGAGGTGACGGCGGCAATGGAGGTAATGGTTTGTTGTTGGCTTTGCTGTAATAGTTGTAATCAAGCAAATATTCGCCAGTTTTCCACATTTCAGAAATAAAAATCAAAACGAAAATGCAAAATCGAAATGCTGTCTGTAATGTTTGGGCGAGAACATACTCTAGTTTTATTGCGTCTAATAGGAGTTGAACTTGAATACATACATCGCACGCCATATAGAAATGTTACAACTAAACTAGTGGTGCTAAAACAGCATGTACTTTCTCGCTCGTATTTTCACGCTAAAGTAGGTGAAAGTAATCAAATATTCGAAAAATTGCACATGATCTTATTTCAAAATCTATCTTTAAGGAACAGATTACATTAAGGGAAAGTCTATATTTTAAATATTTTAGTTGTAGGAAGACTCCGAAAAAAGCTTGAACTTTTGCAATTTTCGACAAATCAGAGTTTTCAATGGACATGAAGGCTGCACCATTCTCTTAAACGTTCTTCACATTGTCCAACAACAAAATTTAATAAAAAACCATGGACCCATTTTATTAAAATTTGGAAAATATCCCGGGCGCTTTATGTAAAGAACCCCCCGAAACTGAAATACCGGTTTCAAATTCAAGGGGCCGCGTCATCACACAGATTGATTGGGGAATATCAATTTTGGAGAAAATCGGTTTAGCCGCTTAGCTGAACGGTGTAGTCGCTAGCGTTGTTCACAGACGGACAGACAAGAGTTTTGCTGTCATTCGATTTTCGGTATCATTGACCCACAAAACAGGAATTCTGGCTACACCACGTGATAGAGGGTTTTTTTTTTCTAATTTAGCAAATGGATTTATCCACTTTTTCGTTTCCAGGGCCCTGTAATAAGTGTTTTTCTGCCCAAAATTCGTCGTTTTTTAATGCAGCATTACAAACCTTTTTCCCTATTCCATAAGAAAAGTAAAATTTGGCAATTTTATGTTAATACTACTATTGACAGAGGAAATTTCAAATTGCAATGTAGAATTAATCACGTTAGTTACGTGGAAAATATTGAATAATAACTTTATAAATCAGTGTGGCAGCAATTACATTATCGTTCTACGCAGTTATAGAAATGTACTGAAACATAACTGTACTGAAACATGGATTTTTTAATTGTGACACTTTTCTACGAGATGTTTCTTATGTGTTTCACTGACCTATATTACAAGAACAGTATCAGTTCCTTTACATACTTTCTCTTCCTAACGATACATATGCAGTATTTGTGATTATTTTCACTTCAAACTCTAAGGTTGAATTTCATATCATTTATATATCCGTCACTCTCATCTATTGCCATATGAAACATTTGCGATCTCATCTGCCGTAACAACTTACATATTATTTCAATAAACGTGCAAATTTGGTGCTTGAAAAGATGTAATTACAGGGGAAAGAAATTAACCATTACGAATAACATTTCCGTAAATTAATTGGTGAAAACGAGATCTCAATAACATCAAGAATTCCTGAGATGAATGGTAAGTTAACGTCTTGATGAATATCACATTTTCTTCACAATTTACATAACTGTTTATCGCATCGGTGTTAATATTTGTAAATAGTTCGGTGCCCAACACCTTACAGAGTTCACGCAGATTAACTATTCATGCTAAAAACAAATTGGCTGTGAATTATCGAAAAATATTTTGTTGAAGAGATTACATTATCGTTTAGAAGAATTTGAGTAGGCTTTCCTTGTCTATTCTAAGGGCTAGACGAAGATAAACAGGTCCCACTAATGTGTGTCTATTTTAAATTGTTTTAAAAAGATGTTACATTTCATTTCATTTAAAAGATCTTTGAAATAAAATACTGTGACCAAATATATAATTTCAAGTTAAATTATTATCTAGTATTATAATATACTAAGTTTAACTAAGTTTTATATTTATAAAACCATCTAAAACATCTATTAAATTTAATATACATATCAGATGTTTTGTTTATTTATTTTATTATTTCAAGAAAGAATTGCCATATAACTTCAAAAATCTTTTTATCTTGCTGTAAATGTGACAAACAAGACATTTCCCGCACACACAAAAGGCGATACAGCTGAATTCGCGGGCAGATTGGGTTTTGATAAGGCGACAATTGTACCCTTGTCGAGACAGACACTCCCGCAAAAGCCAGAAGGTTCCGTGGGAGGAACAGTGTGGGAACGTCACCAAGGGTTTAAAGTTCCGTAAATGTGCAGTGTCCCACCGCTAATTGTGTCTGTTACAATATCTGAAGAAAAAAAACGGACGTGATAGTTATGTTGTGCATGTCACATATTTACTAAATATTATTTCCGTCGTTCCTAATAATTTTTAACTATCAATATTAACCAGACAGTTCTATTCAGTTTACATTTTTTATTCCTGTTTCAAGATATTGAAATACGTTTCCAGGCTCACGCCCTGGCCTCATCATTAGGTATTCTTGCTATATTAGATTGATTTATGCATCTTTACGCGTGTGTTGGTCTACGAAGAGATCATAGATGCAGAAGCTCACTTGGAACTATGAACAGATTTTGCAAACAGTATCGGTGATAACTGCAGAACTCACTCTTATATTCACGAAAATATATCTCATCCAGCAAACTCGAGTAGAAGTTACGTATCATGAACGACAAAAAAACAGGCAAAGTACTCATACTGTTGACTGATATGCCTGGGCACGTCAACGGTTATCCCGTTAGTGTAGTGAGTGTTTTCGCAGAGGATCGCGGTGGTCCTCCCCGCTGGATAGTGAGATCCAGCGCAGGCCTACACGTCGACTTGGGGTTTTCCATTTCAGATATCTCCCCAGCGGGGCACCGCCACATCCGGGAAGCCCTCAACTGCTCCCCCGACATGTGTGGTAGTGTAGCGCGTGTAGGTGTGAATATGTAAGGGGTGAGGATAGGACAATGAAGAGGAAGGAAAGATCGCGGACTCTCCTCGGCAAGTTAGGGAACTGCTCCGGCATTCGTCTTGTAATGAACAGAGAAACCACTGAAAACTACTGATCAGAGCCTCCAGACAGAGGCTGCATTCGACTTAGCTATCTAGCTAGTTTCGAAAATACGCCACCGTCGGGGACTCGAACCTTTGGATTTCCCGGTCAGAGTCAATGGAGAATCAGCTGCATTCCTGGCTCTGAGCCGGTTACTCATATTTCATTTGTTGTGAGTTCGTTGCTTAATGTCATGGTGTGTATACTCTTGCACATCTACTATATTTTACAGCTTGAATTGATAAAATGTGTGTACATTACGACTTTCAACGTAAATACGTTTGCAAAACATCACACGTCCGCCTTCATTAGTGGACGCACATTAATATTTTGCAAACCTACGTTTTCGTTCAACTTTTACGTCACTCATCTCGTACTCTTCGCAATGTATAGCTAATTTTTATGGGGGCGATTTCTTTTTATCTGGCATCAGCTCCTGTGTTCCTATCCAACTTTCTAAACGCCTTTCCATTCGTCCTGGTGGCGAATTTATTTTTCGCAGGGCTTTAAGCAAGAAGTTTTTTTAAGTAAATCAAAAAGCAGTACGTAAGTACAACTCATAATACTGCAAAGAACAAAAATACTACCTGAAAATACTATTGAAAAATATGGGTTTTAAAGAGTATACCATTACAAAGAGTAAATAACACAACACATTAATTTAATTTACACATTAATTATTAATAAAATGCTAAATCATGTTATAAAATATCCTCTCAAAATTATCGTAATCTGATGAATTATCTTAGCTTACAATAGCTAGTTGAATAGATGCTAATTATGTGACTAATATCTTCTGTGGCCGTGTTTAACAGAGAATTAACACTAATCAATGCAATGGAATGTGGTCCATGCATATGTTTGTTCATAACACGTAGTACATTTGCGGTACGGTAGAGGTGATTTTGGAAAATTTCGGAAGAACAAAAAATTCTAACAAAAAAATATTTTGAAACATATCAACTGAGTGGTCCCAAAAATCTAAAAGCCTATTTTCATGCATTTTAGAGAAAAACTTACAGTTCAAGTCATTTGTCAGTCTGTCAGAAGTGAAAATTGATTTTGGAGTGGACTGAAATGACCACACAATATACGGCTATTTAATATAAAACCAAATTCATTAAGAGTACAAAAGGGTTTACCCTTTATTCTGAGATGTGGAAAAAAACCTATGCTATTTATGCTTTTAGTTAATAATTCTGGCGATATTGTTTATTATTGTTATTATTATTATTTGAGGAGTTGAAATTCCTAAGTTTTTAGTGTTTTAAATGTGTTTAGAGTTTATTTATTATGACAGCAGTGTGTAAAACTTATGGCCTTATTTGGATTGTATGAATTATTTTATGAAAGCGAATATAAGATATGAAAGAAATGAATGAAATGAGAGTCAGTGTAAACTGGAGAACCCTGAGAAAGTTTGCCGTGAACGCGCTTTGCACATCACAGATTCCACAATATCGACTGGAGTCGCAATAAGAATGAGATGAAAGCAATTTGACTTTCCTAAAACGACAATCGCACGAAGCCGCAAATATTTTAATACGTAGTAATTCTGTGAATCACTACCGTCCGTATATTACATTACAAACGCATTTATTTATCTTATGCTGTTGATATTAGTAAAAAACTCGCCTTCAGGAAATATAAAGAGAACGTAGGAAACAATTCACCCCTGTACGTCCTTGTGGGACACCAGTTCTGTACAGTGGAAAAGTCCTTAATGCCGCCGGATTCCATTCCTACTTTCCGAGTGTTCTTGTAGGCCGTGACCCAGAGTCGGCGCGCAATCGTTCGTGCATCTCCGCGCGAGCAGCTAATTGTCTCAGTGAGCAGCCGTAATTCAATTAATTGTACTCGAAGGGGATCTGGGATACAGGAGGGTTCCGCGGCTACGCTTGGACGATGTGACACGCGCTAACGGGCCTACTAATGCCGAAAGGAACGAGTTGGATACGAGTTAATTACATTTACATAAAGGAAATCGGGCTAACGTTGGTATTTCCCTTGCACGCTAATTGTTTTCGTTGTACGCTGCTGTGGAACCATTCCCCTCCGAATGTTGGAGGACGGAAAGTGCTGAACGATTCAGGCTGAGCGAACTGTCTCATACATAGAAATCGCGTTCTTTCGTATGTGCTCTCGAAAAGAACGTGATCGTCTAAAGATTCATCAGATCGTTAAACCTGAACCATTAAAAACCCCTTTGATGAAAACACTTTTATTCGTGATGTAATCTACTTTCATTTATTTAGAGCAGCAAAGTCAATGTATTTGCAGTTGTTACTTTAAAAGTAAGAAATTGGAAATAATCTTTGCCATTTTTAGAAAATTTGGCGTATCCTAATATATTGCAGATATTTCATTACACCATCAACAGACAGAAACAATGACGAATCATAAAGCAAATTACAATATGATTAGAATATTGTTTGAAAATTAAAAAATGTTCAGTTCAAAATCCTTAGAATAGCGAATAGTCGCATAAGAAAACACGTATTTGTAACCTCTGCCATACCCGTCACTTCACTGTCAGTCAACATATTTATCTGATAATTCTACGTTACATGTGTTGAGACGACAAATTCTGGTTTTAGAGTGTAACCAACCTAAACGTTCATTTATACCTATACGTTGTTGGAATACTTGATTAGTACAAGCATGAACCTAGAATGACAACAACCTGTGAACAAGTAGAGCTAACACAAAATTCTTGCGAAGACTCGAGCTCTTAGGAGACCGTAGGAACGAGAAAGCTAATGTTTATTTAGGAAACGAACGTTTTGCAATGCCAATCTTTTACACCATATTATTGGTAAAATATTTGCGTAACAGTAATTTAACGAATTTATTAATACTATAATATTGAATTTTGAACTGTCAATCAATTGAATTCGAAGTTATTAATTGTTCATTGTCAATAAAAATAGTATTGCATAAATTTATTTATTTTCATAAACATTTATTTTTAATATAAGGGAGAATATTTTATCTCTAGGTAACTTTTTTATTGACTGGTATTCCTACTTCATAGAAGGAAATTTGCATTTTTTAAAAATTTCTAAAGGCAATTCCACCCATGTTTTACCATGGTAATTGTTGCATAATTTTTGTTTCATAGTTCAAGTCTTCTCTAGAACAAGATTGAGTTTCGTCTATGCTCATGAGGTAAACAGGGGCACAATTTTGCTTTTCAATATACTAGAGCTCCAAATTAGTTTTTTCTCCATTAAGTCAATTTCCTTGACTTTTCTTCACCTTTCGTTATTCAGCTTCTCAGAATGTTCCTCAACTGACTATCGTGATGTCTAATATGGTTTATGTTATCAACTAATGGGCAGCAATAGATATGTTGGCATTATCAGGTGTGTATGAGTGTGACACATCCGAATGCTCATCATGTCTTACAAGATTTTCATTTTCTTAAATAGATAAAGCCGTTTCATTGCTGCCCAAATATTCATCATCTACAAGAAATAGAAATCTAGGAACATAATGCACTTACAGTATCAACCTAAATTCTTTGCTATTATTCTTATTTTTAACTTTACGGGTGACTCGAGATAAAAGTAACTCAATGTATGTCTGCCTTCTTTGTGTAAAACTATGTGAATGGGCAACCATACAATCTATTTTTCCCTTCAAAGAAATAATAAAAGCAAAAAACTTTAAACAATTGTGCTCAACTTATAATTTTGAGGGTGTTTGCCCTTTTAATATTGTGGTGAAGGCGAAGTATGAGCTGAGGCGAAGGCAGACCGGAAGTCAAAGGAATAGATGGAGGTAGACACGAAGACGAAGGCGTGTTCCAAACGGAGGTGAAGGTGGAGATTAAAACATTAAAAGAGACGGTGGCTTTACGGCCCAAATGATTGCGTCATCACACATTGAGCCATTCGCAGAGAGAAAAATCGTGGGAGGTAGAGGTAAACGGAACAGCCGACCTCCGTTTTCTCGCACGGATGTCAAATATCCGAGAGATCGCAGGAAAGTTGTTTCGCAAAATTAAGTTCGATTCTCTTATAAATTTATAAAACTGTCATACAAAAAAATAGCGTATGCAACTCGTTTATAATGTTTCTTTACTGCATTCATACAAATTTGAAAACTCGTTCCTAACGTCGCTCGTTTACAAAACATGTACTCATTCAATAAAGCTTCGTCACAAACTAATTGCATAACCTACTATTCATAACTGATTGTGAAGTTTTATGTGTATATTACTATTCTTCAACACTTGCTTCTTCACAGACGATTTTAATTCTCCATCATTTAAAAAAGAAACAAAATTATACCTCTGTCCAGTGTCAACCTACAAAATCCCAATGCCGTATGTTCACTGCAAAAACATCTAGCAGGCAGCGACATCTACACACACAAACGCGTGGCGCGGTCAAGAGTCGTCCCTGGAGCAGCCGGGCGGGCTGTCGGCTGGCGGGCGGTCGTTCGCGGGACGAGCAACGGTGGTCTTCGCGACCGCCGCGAGCCGGTTCGCGCGACCCGCTCTACGACACACGCGACTCCAGTGAGCGGGCAGCTCCGCGCCGCGGTGCGGCGACGGCGCGGCGCCCGCCGAGCGAACCGGCTGCACCGACGGCGGCGACGCTAGAGGCCCCGCTGCAAGCCCTTCGCGCGGGTTCTCTCTTTGTCATTCTGCTTCGGCTCTCATCAATGCTGTATGTGTATCTCCTTTCCCCGTGTGTCTCTCTCCTTTCCCTGTGTCGCTCTCTCCTTTCTCTGTGTCTCTCTCTCTCTCCTTTGCGTCGCCCTCTCCTTTCCCTGCGTCGCTCTCTTCTCGTTCCATTCTCTGTACGTGTCTCTCCATTTTCTGTGTGTGTCTCCATTCTCTCTCTCCATTCTCTGTACGTGTCTCTCCATTTTCTGTATGTCTCTCCATTCTCTCTCTCCGTTCTCTGTCTCTCTCCATTCTTTGTCTGTCCATTTGATGTGTCTCCCTATTCATTCCCTGTCTGTCTCTCTCATCATTTTCTGTGTGTCTCTTCATTCTGTCTCTCTGTTCATTCTCTGTCTCTCTGTTCACTCTGTGTGTATCTCTCTTCATTTTCTGTGTCTATCTCTACTCATTCTCTGTGCCTCTCTCTACTCATTCTCTGTGCCTCTCTCTACTCATTCTCTGTGCCTCTCTCTACTCATTCTCTGTGCCTCTCTCTACTCATTCTCTGTGCCTCTCTCTACTCATTCTCTGTGCCTCTCTCTACTCATTCTCTGTGCCTCTCTCTACTCATTCTCTGTGCCTCTCTCTACTCATTCTCTGTGCCTCTCTCTACTCATTCTCTGTGCCTCTCTCTACTCATTCTCTGTGCCTCTCTCTACTCATTCTCTGTGCCTCTCTCTACTCATTCTCTGTGCCTCTCTCTACTCATTCTCTGTGCCTCTCTCTACTCATTCTCTGTGCCTCTCTCTACTCATTCTCTGTGCCTCTCTCTACTCATTCTCTGTGCCTCCCTCTACTCATTCTCTGTGCCTCTCTCTACTCATTCTCTGTGCCTCCCTCCTTTCTGTGTGTGTCTCTGTTTTAATTATGTCTCTCACCTTTCACTGTGTCTCTCACTTTTCAGTTTCATTTTTCTCTCTCATTTCTTTACAGGCCCCTGTACTTTCTCTTCTCTCTCCCCCTCTATCTCCATCTCTTTCTCCATGGCTCCCTGTCTAGGTCCCCGTCTCTCCCCTCAACAACTCTGTCCCTATCTCTTTGCCAGCTGCTCTCTTTATCTTTTTGTCTCTTCCTCTCTATCTATCTCCTTCCCCTTGCTCGCTCGTTGGCTTTTTTCCTGGCCCTTCATTTGCAGTTTCTCTTGTCCACTCGTACTGTGTAATTTCCTCTCTAGTCTTCTCTCCGTCTTTCTCTTGAGGGCATTCATTTATATTTCTTTCTCTCATTTTCACTATGTCGAAGTGTTCCTCTCTCTCGCTCGCTTCTATCTTATTTCAATTTTTTTCATGATGTCACCTGCTGCAATTTTTTTGTAACGCCCACTTGCATTCCGTATTCATCCCTTCCCGTCCCTGTCTCTATGCAATGCCATGAACGCAATTTCCAACTTATAAGTTACAACGTACGTTTTCCCGACGCACATCCCTTTCCTCTTCTAATTTCCATTTTCATTCTCATTTGTACTCTGTTGCTCGCTTCCATTTCCACAGCAATCCTCTGTTTTTATTCATATTCCTGCATAAAATGTATTAAAGAAAGAAAACAAAAATTCAACAGAAAAAATGTGATAGTCATTATTTCCCCTGATTTTCGGGCAAATGTACCTTGTATCGACATCCAATTCAATTTTGACAAATATATTATTGGACTATGCATGCAAGGCCAAACTTCCAAAAGAAAAATAATGAAATAGAATTTTCCTAATCTCAAAATCTGTTCGATCTGGGTTGCAAAAGCATCAAATCTTATGCCCTTCTATCGTTTTCCTGGAAAAATATTTGATCGCTTGAAGGGTGCATCTCGTTTATGCATTTACAGCTGAAGATGTCCTTCTCCGTCCTGCAAATAACTGTACGTAAATTCGTGGTATGGAGATCCACTTGCCTGATTTCCTGGCCGTGGTGATTATATTCCCGCCACATTAGTATTCAAGAACGGAAGCATTGCGCGGAGTGCAGCGGCATTAAGATACGGAAGCACTGTCATGTTGTAATTCCCGTACCCAACGTGTAGAAGCGTTGGTGCGTACGGGCGTGGATTACACAAATGCAAGTTTGCTGTTTCCGTCAGCTCCAAATCGTGACATCGCCATAGTTAATACTTGTAGATACCGCTCTAGTATTATTTGCATCTCCCTTTCCATTGCTTCTATTATTCTCAGAGAAAAAGCATTACGCATTATTGAAAGGGTAAACTATCTCCACAAAAACCCTTTTTTGCAATTGGTAGCATCTCAATCAAAAAATACATAATGATAATTATAATTCAATAACAAAGAAATATAACATGTAGGAAATTTAAGTACTCAATGCGTATGATTGAATTTTAAAAAACAAAAAGGATAAAATTCGCTTTAAGAAGGAAACTGTCCGATTTGTTGCAATAGTACAAGTGAGGCAGTAGCGTTCTAGAAATTTGCCAGTTAGCTGTTACCAATAATTAATAATCACTCATAATTATTATCAGTGCAGGTAATATCAATTATACAATTATTTAATTACTGCACATTTCCTATTCTACTAGCCTCCAATTTTGTACAGTTAACAATATACGAGCTATAAACCTATAATACAATTGGATCAATATTAAAATCCTCTGATAAATTAGCTACGCAGGTACTATTACATTAGAGGCTCAAAGAACAAAAACGCTTATTGAATGAAAAAACACTAGAAGGCCTTGTGGTTGTAGAACGTGAAGAAAGAAGAGAAAGAACGTGTTGTGGCTGTACTAAGACAGCTACAAAACAAAATTGCTCGTTGTGGTCGTTTTAAAAGAACCTCAAGGTGGTCTTGTCGTTATTTTGCTCAATGAGTGTTTTAGGTTTGACGTATACACTTGCGAAATAAAGTACCCACGGTGTCAAGTAAATAAAGCCACTTCCCGTTTTGATAATCAATTTTACCTGAACCTCACAGGAGCCGTCATGTGCAACTTAACTGTCCATTTAACTCTGAAGTTTATTGGTTTTAGGATTGTATAATTCTTACACGTTATTTCTAGTTTAAATTCATTAATTGACTCTGGCGAGATGTAACCAGTAACAACACATAATTGAACAGCGGAATAACACCATCTCAAATCGCTCAGGTCCACTCCCAAATCAAAACTAAACTTTCGCCAGTAATTATATCACGATTTTCTATTTCGTTTCAATATGCATGTCGCGTCTGTGATCTTCACTCACCGATAGTTCCAATCGCGAATGGCCAATCACCTCTTTTCAATAGACTGAGCGACTAAGGAATCGCGAGCGCCATCCATCAACGTTGTCTGCAGCGATATCCAGTCTCCTTCTTCGGCAGTTGCAATAGCAGCAGCTGGAGCAGAAGCGGCGGTGGGGGCGGTTCTGACGGCGGCATCTGAAACGAAGAGCACGTAACGGTGTTCGAGCGGCGGCACACACTGGCCTCCACTCGGAGATCGGCCGGACAAAATTGTGAATACGTCAAAATGACTAGCAACCGAGCTCGGTCTCGAGTCGATCTCGAGTCGGTCTCGGGTCGGTCTCGGGTCGGTCTCGGGTCGGTCTCGGGTCGGTGTCGGGTCGGTGTCGGGTCGGTCTCGAGTCGGTCTCGGCTGGGTCTCGGGTCGTGCTCTGGCGGGGCTCACGTTTCACATTGGTTTGGGTCAAATAGGTCTCGACAACCTCGTTTCTCCTCAATCTATTCTAATGGACCTCCGCAATGAAACAGAAGCACCTGCCAAATTCGGTCTTGAACTCTCAAGATTCAAAAAGTGTAGTATTGTAATATTTTCTTGACTGAGGGAAGATAGAGGCCAACAGAAAAAAAACCGAACTGTTTCCAAACTGAAGTATATGAATTTGTCAGTAGTCACAAAATTTAAATATTACACTTTCCAAAATCTTCAGCATTTCAACATACACAGAGGGAGGACAAAATTCTATGAATTTTGCATAAATACGCAGATGATGAGTATTTTAAATGTTAGAAACAAGAAGTCAACAAAAAGTCATTGGTCTGGACGGTACACATACGCGCATTCCTGTACAGCAAGAGTGACTAGTTTGACATGACGCGAATTGTAATCACCAATTTCCAATTCAGATTGCACTCGGCGGGAAAGCTTAGAGGGGGGCGGGAAAGAGGGGAAAGGGGGGAACCGTTCAATGTTAATTGCTCTTGAAACAATTTCCGCAGATTATTTTTAATTGCCCCTTCTATTCCTTGCAAGGAAACTCGATAACTCTTAGACGGTCTTCACCCTGCTCTTTGAAAATCTTCCACATTTAAGCGATGGATTCCAGTTTTGACCAGGCGTTTCGGGCTAGGGAGTGCTGTGCGGTGGCACACAGTAACCTCCACCGCCGGCGGGCACGGTTTCGCCTGTACGCCTGTTCGCCAGTCGGCGAAGCTGCGGGCCGCCCCTGGCGTGGGAACGTCGCTCGACGCAGATCGCCGTGCTGATTTTTGGCGGCCGGTTCCTGCGCGCTGTGCCTCCGAGCGACACGCGTCGACTCCTCCTCCTCCGCCCCGCCCCCGCCGCCGCCGCCGCCGCCGCCGCCGCCGCCGCTGACGCTACTGTGCTACGCAGTCCAACCTTCTCCCTCGACTCCGAAAAGGATGACAGGCAGACGAACAAAGGAGTGGAAAGAGGAACCAGAGGCTGAAATGGAAATAAAGAAGATAAGATAACGGAAAATGAAATATGTGAAAGAGAGCAGAAAGAACAGGAGGCATTGAGAGGGGTATCACAAAAAGTGGGAAAAGAAACAGCAAACAAAGAAGGATGAAATGAAAAAGGAGGATATTAATAAGAACGAAAGGGAAAATACCGAGAAGAGCGAGAACCAGCAGGAGAGGAGTGAGAAGAGAGAACGGGAGAAAGGATGGAGAGCACAAGTGCAAGGAGGCTGAGGGGGAATTAGTGGGAAGAGGTGGAGACAGAGGAAGACAGAATAGTATCATTAGAGTTATGAGGCAACTAGTAGCATTTAGAGTGTAAAAACGGCTTTTGTCAACGTATCGTTCTAAGGGGAAGTGGTTCCGCGGAGTGTGCATCAGATTCCCGTAATGTCACATCCTCGTGATTCGCTTTCCACTAGATCTCCCACTGATATGTAAATATAATAATATATAATTATTAAATAAGTATAATATCGTCGATTTCACTATTTGTTGTCAATAACACTATCAACATAATTTTTCATGAAAATATTGTTTTGACAACCATTTAACAAAAAGCATAATATATTTATAGAATTTTCGCCGAGTTGTGATACATTTTTATAATTTCCATCCACTTTATTTATCATATAAATAATTATCAACTTTTATCAATAACTCTGTCGTTTATCTTGCCAGTATGAAAGACCTCAAGAGTGGGATCTCGACCACCATACGAGACATTAATACAAACTTCGCAGGCGTCACAGAAATAACAATCATAATAAATAAAGTTGTATTTTTAGGATGAGCTCTTGACAGCACTGTCGTCTCAAATTGAGTTTCATAACGTCAAATTCGCCTTTCTTACATCAACACGCGTATCAGCAGTGTCGTGGATCACAACGCAATTCCAGATAAGCATAAAAAAACGCAAGTTCAATTTGGAGGATAAACTCCCAAAGCGATCTTCCCTCGTGTACGCACGCAGGTGCACCATAAAATCCTGCACGCTGCGTCCTTCCCAAACTCCCAGCGCCGGGGGCCAGGCGAGTCAACGACGTGATTCGAAGCACCTGGCGTGTAATCTCAGCCTTTTACGAACCCGGTGGGGAGAGGATACGGGGGGCGGGCCAATAATAAGCGCGGTATATTCAATTATTCGGTGTAAGGAAGATGCTCTGAAAGGGAAGTAGCCGAGGGGGGAGGAGACTATAGCGAACGTTCGCTTCGTGCCAAAATTATTATGTTTTCAGCGCGTACCATCTCGTTCGTAGCGGGTGGAGCAGACTGGTAATCGGCGCAGTTGTGTTCTCTTTTGTCTCCTTGTTTCCTCCATCCTAGGATATACGCTACCAATTTTTCATATTACCCTCTTCTTCTAGTTCTTAAATTTATTATTTTGTTCAAGATTGGATCAATTGATTGTTTTAACATACATAACGATTTGGACTACGTAGAGTTTACGCTGCTTATTTTCGAATAATTTCTGTGCTGTAAGCCAATAATTCTGATTTTGTTAAACCTTTTATTATGGAAAAATAGCTGAATTTCACTCACTTTTCTGTTAATCCCCCTCGCGTTTTTACTTTTCTCATGATTAGTCACAAGTTCGATGGATTATTTTTCCTCAACCCCCTTTGCAGTATTCATCATGAATCGCGCCATTACCGTTTTCGTCTTCTACATTGCTCTATTAAAGTTCCTCGAATATGTACTCTGGCTTCTCTGTACTCACCAATCTCTTACTCTGTCGCATATCTCTCATCTTCTACCTCGTTCATCTTCATCGCCTTCTTTGTGGCGCATTACTGCACTCAAGAACTCCATCTTCTACGGTTCCGCACTCAGAACTCCATCTCCTTCCAGTCTTCGTCCTCACCTCCTTCACTTCCTCATATCCCTCCTCGCTGCCTCCTCCCTTGCCATCCTTCCTCTCAAAACTCTCTTCTCTTTCTTCGCCTACGCATCTTATCCTCTACACCTGTGCCTCCGATTTCATCGTCGTCCTAATCAACAGTACCTCTCACGGCTCCCTCATCTACCTTACCTCCACAAACTTGCATATTTCACCTGCATCCATCGCTTTGTTGGCCTTCAGAACACCATCGCTTTCCTTCACCTCTGTAAACCATAACAACACCAGCACACGCCATTTATTTAGTTACGCTACCCAAAGTGGCTAACAGACCCAAACAATATTATCTGGCAGTTTGTTATATATTTTCACTGTAATTGCAGATTCTGTTTGTAGAGAATGGACCACACCATTTGCCTTAGCCGAAGTTGCTTGCACTGTTTTCAGCTTAATAGTCTCCGGAGAAATTGGAAATCTGCTGGATGATAGCGGCAAATTCAAGCGAGGAAGGAACGGAGAGTCGTGAATGTTCGTTATTCGCTTAGCCACTGATTAAAATATGGTTATTGCGTACCCTACCTGCCCTCGCCTGGTTTACGCCGCTGTTACCAAATCTTGTTTTTTCTCTGCCTCCATCGCGACCTTAGCGTCATGGTACTCGCAATCATATTATCGCCTTAATCGTCGTCCTGATACTGGGACGAAGAGGCTAGTGTCAGTAGCAATGGTCGCTCGAATTTAGATTTCACGCCACTGGGATTATGGGCTTTTTAGATGCAACGGATTAATAGTTACACCTCAGTGGCATTTCCTTGAATTTACCTTCTGGTTAATCCGAATTTTGTTCATCTTTAGCGGCGGCCGAAGTAATTCAGAGTAATGACTTCAAGCTTGAATAAAACCTTACACATTATCATTTATTGATCTTTGTGGCGGTTGCTAAAAGTATTATGTTATTCACATACACACGAGTCTAATTAGGGTAAGAGGTAAAGCTACCGTCTATACTTGAATGAGTATTTTATAATAACGTCCCTTTTCCGTTACCAGCTCACAGCATTTAAACCAGTAAACTTGAAAATAATATTTACTGTTGCACGTTTACTTTACTGGAACAATATTTACTACAGCACCAACCCTGCACCATCAAGCGTTATTTCAAAAACACGCAATCAATTTCAAGGTATTATCTCATCCAGCGAAGACGCTACTCATCATAATGCCCTTCGTCGTATCTCACCTGCACCGTCCCCAGCGTAATAATCGTTAAAGGCTCGGAAGCCTGCACAGTAATTACCGCAGTGTTTTCGATTCGCCGCCGAAACGAAGCGCGACGGGCTTCGAGGATGGTGGAGGGGAGAGGCGTTGGTTTCGCTCCGACGCCCACCCGTCCCGCCCCACCCCGCCCCACCCCGCCCTACCCCGCCCCACTCTGCCCTACCCCGCCCCACTCCGCCCTACCCCGCCCCACCCCGCCCTACCCCGCCTCGCCCCACCCCGCACCATCCCGCCCCACCCCGCCCTACCCCGCCCCCCCGCGCCACCCCGCCCCACCCCGCCCCATCCCGCCCCTCCCCGTCCCGCCCCGCCCCGCCTTGACTAGCAGTCCCCGCCCACCCACCCAGCCTCGCCCACTCACCCGTCCTGCACGCCCGCCCGTCCCATTGTGCCCCGCCGCGACCAGTCATTCACTGCCCACCCAACCACCCACCCACCCGCCCGCTGCAACGACCACACGCCCACTCGCCCACCTCGCCCCGCCCGTCCAGCCACCTACGCGTCCGCCCGCGGCATCGTCCACTTAATTACCCAGAGCGCCCTCCGGCGCGGCGCGGCGAGCGGGGCAACGTGGAGACGCTCCACTGCGGGCGGGTGGGAGCGCGCTGCACTCGCGCGCCGCCTGCTCCGTCCCTGCCTCCCGCCCACCGGGGCAACGCGCTCAACTGCCCATATCATGCCCGCGCACGCGCCAGGCCTTCCCTTCGCCCCGCGCGCCACGCACGATGGGCTTCATCTCCTTTGCCCACCTGCCTTCCACATCCATTCGTTTCTCCTTTGGTTTATTTCGAATCTTCCATCTTTCCTTATCCTCCATCATTTCCCCTCCTACTCCATTTGTTCTCCCCTTCACCATTTCTCTGTCTCCTCCCCTTCATTTCTCCTCCTCCCCATTATTTCTCTTGTCCCCATTTCTTCTCTTCCTCTGTCATTTCTCGTCTTCCTCGGTCATTTCCTCTCTTGTCATGCCTCCTCCCAACACTACTCTTCGTCACTTTTCAACTTGCTTTCTTTCCATTTTTCTTTCTCGTAATTTCTCTTTCCCATCCTCATAAGATAAGGAAAAGGTTCAACTCATTAATATCAATTGTTAATACAGATGACGACGCCAGGTTGAAAATAATGGGAAAAGGGCATAATGAAACGTTTCTCTAAGCAAAACTGAATGTGACGGCTCAGATCCAGGACATACAAAATGTGAGCACAATATCTCGATATATCGTGATACGATCGAGTGACTGATGGTGCGTCTGACCACTCACAAATCAGGAGGGTCTGGGTTTGTTTTAGAGTTCTGAGATAAAAAGATGGACATATCGACAGCTGCAAATCAAAAGAGGAAATATAAAATCACACAGGTCTGCTTGAAACGGGTTTCGATGATTCGGGCAAATTTACGATCTAACTGGATGAGACAGACATATTGGATTGGAATGCTACGAAAAAATATGAGGTCGTTCTCCTTCAACGAAGAATTTTCAGACCCATTTCAAGTCTCTTGAAGATGAGGAGGTATCAGCATACTCTATGATATCTTACATGTTTCATTGTAAGTCAATTGTTCTGTTCATTAAGTTTCTTCTTTATGATGTACTAAATTGATACAATATTTTAGGTTTATAACCCGCAAATGCCTGAAAAAAACATTAATAATTGAGCTTCAGAATATTTCGATAATTTAAGTGAAATCTTACATGCTATCCTACGGTAAACCAAGCATAAACTTACTTCCATGTTTAACAAATTCGGGCAATAAACATTCTGAAAAACGTTTTGCCAATGTAAATCATACTATAAGCAATACGAGAATAAAATCCGAAATTTTCTCTTCATCCTTTACACAGTTTTCAGATGATCAAGTAAGTCTGATGAGTGATGAGATTTTTATTTAGGGAAAAAGACCTCAACTCCCGAAGTATTTAATAAAGGTGAGCCCATCACCAAGGAGGAATTTTTCGCCTTCGATCACGTTCGAACACACGTCATCCATGGCGATAAAACTGAGACCATAAATAGAAACGGACTATGCTTCATAAGGCGTTAATAACAAATATTTCCGAAAATCCTCTTTCAAGCCTTCCGCACCATCGGGCGGGGCTCTTCAAATCTGTTGCGTCGACACCCACGGTCGCCCTTTGCGACGAGGATCCGGTCCGGGACGGTCCGGACCTTTGGCGAACTTCTCCCTCCAAACACGTCCTCAGCCCACACCACCGAACCCGTCCGTCCCCGTACCCTCCTTCACGCCTCCCTGCTCCACCTCTGCCCCTCCACCCCATCCCCACCTTTTATCACTCCTCCCCTCTCCACCCTTTCACTCTTTTCCCTTCAGTCCAAACCCTCTGCCCTTTCCTTTCCACCGCGCGTCACCCTCAACCCTTCGCCTTGCGGTCTCTGCCCTGTTCCATTCGTTATTCGCCTCGCCGCGTGGGGCCTGCGCACTCAACCGCGGCCGCGCACACTTGTCGTCTCCCGCGGGGGTCACGCCCTTCCCCTCCCCACCCAATCCCTCTCCGCACCACCCACCCACGCCCTTCCCCTCCTCCCCTCCTGCCGCGTAGAGAGAATCCGCCGGACCCGCCACCCCATCTCATCCCATCCATTTTTCATTTATAAGCGCTGCCCGCTACCTTGATCTTTTCACGCAGATTAGAACTTCCACTGCGCGCTGCCGGGCGCCTCAAAACGACGACCCGTTGGGCGGGGCCTGCCGCGGGAAGAGGGTGGTTCCGGGAAGACGCGGCGTGGGCAGGGCAACGACACGCGGCACGCGGGGACCCAAACAGCCCGGAGCGAGAGGACAGGAGACGAAACTGAAACTTTGAGCTTATGGTGGCAGATTTGAGAACAGAAAGTGATAGAAACTAGGATGAACGGGGAATAATCTAGGACAGTATTGTCAAGGTATATGCCACGAGCGGGAGTCCGTGGCACGAGTGCCACGACGAAATCGCCCCTCCACGCAATTCATCACCCGCCACCAGAGACAACGCCATCCCTATTGTAAAACGACGGAATTACTACTACTCGTAATAGTTCCCTTTCCCGAAGTTAGTGGCGCAGAGAAGCTCATGGCATAGTTCGGTACCACAAGGCGTGCCACAGTCACTAGTAGAAGACTTTGACACCACTGACGTAGGAGGTCGAGTGTCGCCAAGGTTCGAGGGCAGTAGCGGGTTCGATTCGGCGCGTCGCGGGTTCGAGTCTGGCGTAGGTACGCATGGTTGCCTGTGTGTTGCGGCAGGTTGAGCCACCCCACCTATCATGCATCACTTTTTTCCATGATGTCAGTTTCTTCTTAGCCTGCTCAGGTGACATTGGAGCATGAGCTAGAGGCCTGTGCGGGCTAAACTCAAACGGCCCCATTCCCAGTGCATGCCTTGGTGTCGTTGACAATGTGGGCTGGCACGATCAGGTGGCGATCCTATGGTTCTACTGGACACAGAGAGGCGCTACCTAAGCGCGACCATTGCTCTCTTTACCGTCTAAATACAGGCCGGTATGTAGGAACCCATGCACTACGCTAGTACGATTTAGTAAATGTAATCCAAAATGGGACCAGAACCACACTTCGGTACTAGAGGGAAAGTCGTTTGATACATTGATTATTTTCGGGAACGTTAACTGATACGGCCATTTGTCCTGTTAGCGTAGTGAAAGTGTTTATGTCTGGAGGTGACGGTGTTCCTCCCGCGCTGGATGGTGAAATCCGACTCAGACTTGAGGATCGGCTTGAGGTGGATATCCCCCACCACATCCCCTCCTCAACGGAGCACCTCCCCAGACGGGATAAACCCTAGCTCACTGAAATTTCATCATGCCAATTCAGATCAACTTCCTCGAAGTTCGGGTTTGATTATAAACATGTTTAGACGAGCTTTCCTTGAATTTTATTGCGAAAAAACGCATTGTCAAAAGCCACAGAAACAAGCCACGCAAAGTACTGTATTTTCCATACAGCATATTTCTGAATTTTTATTCAATTTACGTCGATCAAAACTAATCTCAAACTGGACAAATACAAAAAACGCCAAACCCGAATCAAAAAGTTGGTGTCCTGTACATGCATTCTTAAACACTTCCAGCAATTTAGAATAATTTAGTAGATACAGGAACAACGAAAATTTACTTTTTGGTATCAAGTACCCACAAAATGTATACTCCTGACAAATATTGGCACTTTTCCCTGGAGCATTACATAACTTGGCTTCTACGAAGGAGATACGGGAAGTTACAAGAAAAAAAGAAAGACGGAAGTTACAAGAAAAAAGAAAGAAGGGACAATAGAAAGAAGAAAGTAAAGCGAAAGAAAGAGGGAAAAGTCAGCCAGCCAGCCAGAAAGAAAGAAAGAAAGAAAGAAGGAAAGAAAGAAAGAAGGAAAGAAAAACGAAATGAGTGTGTTTCTTAAGGGTGAATAGTGATCAAAAGACGGGGTTGTAGGAGGGGGACGACCAATAGCCGATGTGCGTTGGACCGTGCGCCGTTGACGATGGGCAGTGAGCGACGACCGGTGGGCAATGAAGGACGGGCGGTGGCCCCTTCCCGGGCACGGGGGTGAGGGCGGACTGGCGCGTAGTCGCGCGGAGAGGAGCACGTGAAGGTGGGCGGGGCGGGGTGGGGGCAGGGGCGGGGCGGGGACGGGGAGGGCCCGGGCAGGGCCTCCGAAATCCGCTTTGCAGAGCCTCTTATCTGGTGCGCGGACGCGCGAAAGGCTTTAATCTGCGGAGAGGTGCGGCCGGACGCAGGTTTCTGCTCAAGGCCCGTGCTCCCACGCCACGACGCGGCGCGCTCCCCCTCGCCCCGTCCCCGTGCACCCCACCTCTCTGCGCCCCGTTCCATTCCCAGCACCTCCAGTCCCCACCCCTCAGCGCCCCGTCCACCACGCATCGCCTCCGTACGGCCCAACGCCCCGCGCCCCGCCACCTGTTCCCCGCCACTCTGCGCCCCGCGCCCCGCCACCCTGTGCTCCGCCCCTTGTCCTCGTGCACAACGCCACCTGTCCTCCGCCCCTCTGTGCCCCACCCCTCAGCGCCCTGCCTTCCCCTCGCGCACGCTCCCCTCGCGCACGCTCCCCTCGCGCACGCTCCCCTCGCGCACGCTCCCCTCGCGCACGCTCCCCTCGCGCACGCTCCCCTCGCGCACGCTCCCCTCGCGCACGCTCCCCTCGCGCACGCTCCCCTCGCGCACGCTCCCCTCGCGCACGCTCCCCTCGCGCACGCTCCCTCGCGCACGCTCCCCTCGCGCACGCTCCCACTCGCGCACGCTCCACTCGCGCACGCTCCACTCGCGCACGCTCCACTCGCGCACGCTCCACTCGCGCACGCTCCACTCGCGCACGCTCCACTCGCGCACGCTCCACTCGCGCACGCTCCACTCGCGCACGCTCCACTCGCGCACGCTCCACTCGCGCACGCTCCACTCGCGCACGCTCCACTCGCGCACGCTCCACTCGCGCACGCTCCACTCGCGCACGCTCCACTCGCGCACGCTCCACTCGCGCACGCTCCACTCGCGCACGCTCCACTCGCGCACGCTCCACTCGCGCACGCTCCACTCGCGCACGCTCCACTCGCGCACGCTCCACTCGCGCACGCTCCACTCGCGCACGCTCCACTCGCGCACGCTCCACTCGCGCACGCTCCACTCGCGCACGCTCCACTCGCGCACGCTCCACTCGCGCACGCTCCACTCGCGCACGCTCCACTCGCGCACGCTCCACTCGCGCACGCTCCACTCGCGCACGCTCCACTCGCGCACGCTCCACTCCCGCACGCTCCACTCCCGCACGCTCCACTCGCGCACGCTCCACTCGCGCACGCTCCACTCGCGCACGCTCCACTCGCGCACGCTCCACTCGCGCACGCTCCACTCGCGCACGCTCCACTCGCGCACGCTCCACTCCCGCACGCTCCACTCCCGCACGCTCCACTCCCGCACGCTCCACTCGCGCACGCTCCACTCCCGCACGCTCCACTCCCGCACGCTCCACTCCCGCACGCTCCACTCCCGCACGCTCCACTCCCTCATGCTCCACTCTCACACGCTCCACTCCCACACGCTCCACTCCCACACGCTCCACTCCCACACGCTCCACTCCCACACGCTCCACTCCCACACGCTCCATCTCCACACGCTCCATCTCCACGCTCCACTCCCACACGCTCCATCTCCACACGCTCCATCTCCACGCTCCACTCCCACATGCTCCACACCCGCATGATCCGCCCCCTCCGCCCACAATTCGTGTGCCCCGCTCCCGCGACCCGCTCCCTCCTGCCCGCTTCCGAGATCAAGCGCCTCATAGTGTTCCGCTTTCTTCGCCTCATTCACAGCGTCCGACACAGAGCGATCCCATAATGGCGGCTCGCTCTTGAGTACGGATCTACATGGTCTGAATTAGTGGTAAAAAAAAAAGATGATCGTCGTTGGTTATCTACGGATTTCTCAGCCATTCTAACATCATCGCATTCGTCCTCTTCTTCTTCGTTATAATTTACCCATTAATTCACTGACCATCAAGCAAATGCTGAGGTGCATAGCATCAGTCATAAGTAGTAACAAATCCATCGCACTTACACCTCTTTCCTTTTTCCTCAATGGACTATTGTTTTCTCTGAAAGTCGTTGTTATCATGGCCTCAATATATTTCATAAAATCGACCTGTGCGAAAATTACACTCTACACCGCAACGTGAGCTCACAAACATACATGTTGTATTATCTCGTTTATTTATGAGAAACAGCGTACACATAATGATGTTACCATCAGAGATGACGCACAAACAATACAACACTGTAAATTAATAATACACACCAAAAGTAAAACAAAGATTAATGTATAAAAAATTGCAACATACATGTTTAAAAAGATGAAATATGAATAAAGGGGAAAATTACAAAAAAAATTGAAAATTCTGGAAAATGGACGACAATGCTCATATCTATACATGATTTTCATCTTCCGCGCTGCATTGCGTACTGTCTGTTTTAACCCTAAGATGATTTATTAACAGATCAACATTCCCTCTCTCGGAAAACAAATTCACGAAGTTCTTGAAAAGTCAAAAAGTCGCCAAGTCTTCGCCGAAATGGTTAAGATGATTTACATATCTCTGAACATGGGTGGCCTCTACCTGTTGTGACGACATACTCCTGCTAAATGGCTGTTTATCCAAGCGTAGCGTAAATATCGCCGGCCATGTTCTCAAACATATCAGCTACTGCAGCGTCCCAGATTCCGGGCTATGATCGCTTTTGAAATCGACAGAGATAGTGACGCGTCATTCAGATTGCATTCAATGGTCGTTCTGACCTGTGAACGTCCACATCACATCTATATTACTAATTTCCAGTGCACGCAGAAATGAAAAAAAATGTAACCTCCGACCATGTGAGATATGAGTATGGTTTCGTTAGATACCCAGGAACTGGAAAAAATACAAAAACATATATATTACTTATTTCCAAATCGTGCAGAAACTAAACGAAAAGCAGCTTTCAACCAAGTGAAAGGTGTCTATGGTTTCGTTATATTCACAGCTGACGTCATGCGACAGAAGAAATACTCTCGCCATTAAAAATTCCCTATTCACAAGCTGCGTTATGGAACAGCAACTTTTTCGATGTTCTTGATATGATACGAATTGTAGTATATATACTTTATTATGCTATTGTATTATTCATGCGGACTATTTTCGTTTAAATATATGCACCAGTGTTAATCGAGAGTATTTTATTTGTTGTTCTTGAGCAATAGGTGCTACGTTTTAGAAAACCGTTTTTATGGTTTTCTTCAGCTGCTTTTTTGCTCCTGAAGGCCACTATGATCATGGTTCAAAACTATATATTTGAGAAAATATTTTAATCAAACTATTAAAAACCAATATATTTTTTAAAATTCAATATTTTTAAAACATATTAATAAAAAGTTTACACAGTGTACAGGTTCAAAATATATATATATAGTAAAAATCACTGGCAAAAAAGTAGCAAGAATAATATACGTATTTTAAACGTTTTATTATCAAACTTTCAATTGAAATGCACAAATCAAAAATAATATATGAATTATATAGAAATTTCCGTAAATAAATTCAATGAAAATATTTATTATAATTCATCAAAAGGTCTTGTTAAATATATAGTGATGCAACAACTCTTACTTCCAGTGTCGGCCAAGCGTAGGTACATAGGTGGTTCCGTAAGTTTCCGGCCTGACCAAGATAAGGCTCATCAACAAGAAAACCGTCCGAGCGGTTTATAGTCGTATCTGTAAGCTGTTTGCTGAGAGAAGTAGTTATAAGTTGGATGCGTATGGAAACTTATAGAATCTAGTTTCTTCAGAACAATGCGCCTTATGCTTAGAATTGAGAACGCAGTGAATGTTGTGAAGAACGATGACTTTAAGGAGTTGGACCATTCATACCAGTTGGTCCAGATTGGGCACCCAGCGACGTCTATCACTTATAAAAACTGAAGAAAAGTCTTCAGATCAGAAAGTTTTCATAGGATGCCTAATGAAAGTAGTAGATTTGGACCATTTTGACCAACAAAAATTCGAAGTACTTTTTCAAATTACAGGCGTATGAAAGAGGTAATCAGACAACAATGAATAAGAAAAGAGAGTTTTTCACACATTATACCCTAGTACACATAATACCAAACTAGTTTCGGGGAACTGTCCCCATCTTCAGTAGTACAAGCAACATTATTACCAAAACATATCTAAAACATTACATAAGTACAATTAATATATGTATTTTTAAAGTCAGTTTTTAAATTATTGATTTTAGTGGAAAACATAGTTATGGAAAACATGGTCATTTATGTACACATTGAGGTTAGCAGAATTCACCGACCAAATTAATTGGAGAAGCCATTTTATCTATAGTTAGGCTGGGGTGGGGGGCATTATTTCAAATGCCTAGAAATGTCAATACACAGACCTGAAAAGCCGATTGGAATAAAGGATGATTCAGTCGAAATGTCATGTATTTTTTCTATGCAAAATTGAACGTAGTGAGACCAGAAACGTATGGAACCTACCACGTAGCTGGCGTCGGGCGGAAGGAAAGGTTCCCGGCGTCACCGCGTGGCGGCGCGCGTGCGGTGGGCGCCCTCGCCCGCACTTCCGCGCGCGGGGAAATGAAGTTTTATGGAGCGCGCCCCCGAGGGGACGAGGGGCGTGTGCCGCGGTGCAGCGCGCACGGGGATGGAGGGCGGAGGGCCGGGGAAGAGGACACAGGGAAGAGGGCTGAATGGAGAGGTAGAGGGTGGAGAAGGGCCGGACAGAGAAACGGCGAGTGGAAACGGCAGGGAGGAGAGAGAGAGAGCGGGGGATTGGAGAGAGCAAGGAGAGGAAAGAGGTGGGCCGGGCGAAAAGAGATGGAGAGGGAGAGAAGGATGGAAAGGAAAGGAGTGGGGAGGGAATCTTAGGGACGAGGACGGAGATGATAGGATTAGAGGTGGGCGAGGTAGAGTTGGCGGGGTCGAGATGTGAGGGGCGGAGCGGAGTTGAGCGGGTCAGAAAAGGCGTGGCGGAGATGGACGGGGTAGATTGGTGGGAACGGAGATGAGCGGGGTGCTGTGTGGTGAGACGAAAGGGGGCGTGGCGGGTGGAGAGATGTGGGCGGAGAGGGGCAAGGCAGAGAAGGGCAGGATGGACGAGCAGGGAGGGTTAGAGCACGTAAGTTATACTTGCGGGGCGTGAAAGGAAGCGGAGCAAAGGACGGGGCGACAGGATGTGGAGGAACGGTGAGGGGCGTTTGGGCATTCCTGCGGGGTGCGAAGTGACGTATATCGGCAGTCTGCGCTAACATACTGGAGAAAGAGTCCCCTAGCGAGACGCTCAGCACGGCGCAGGGCCCGGGCGCTCCCCTGCGAAGCGGAGAATGCAGCCAGCCTCCGAGAAACCCAAGCAGGAGCGAGGCGGGGAACCAAATAGATTCAGCTTTATTCTTTCACAGCACCTTAGATACGTATTCCGTATTTCTGGAATGTACGCATCCCTCGGTAATACAACTGAACTCAACACATTAATAACATTATTACATTATTATAACTCAATAATAATAGTGATAATAACAAAATGAATAATTGTGATAATAAATAATACATATTATTGTATTTTTATTATTAAACAATTATTCATAGTCACGGTCTAATGTCGGAAGAATGGCAGCTGAAACCACCTTACCCAATTTTCTATATGACATCATTGTATGTACGTCTCTATCACAACGTTGAATGTGTATAACATCGTTTTACGGTAATGAACTATCATCATTATATACTTTATTATTACACCATGGGGCATAAAGATTGATATTTTTATTATGGTGAGAATAGCCACGAAAAAAAATATCTTATCTGGGTATCTACAGAATCGTTTTATCGTTCAAGTATTGTCCTTCCGTACCACATCCAAGCGTTACTGGTTTCTTGTTCTGACACGTCTTCATCATACATGCTTTGCGCGAGAATGTAATAAATATTGTATCTATAGATTAACGTCTACTCCAATCGCCCAAGAGATCAGAACCTGTCCGTGTATCTACAGGTACCTACCACTACAACAAATCGTTACTTTATGTGCTACAGCCCATTTAACGCAAAATGTAAAATACGAGATCTGAGATAAAATGTCCAGAGAGGAAAACAAGTTTCACAATATATCTTTGATGTATTGTAAATTTATGTTATAAGGGAAAGTGTGGCGCAAATGATACATCCGTATTAAACCGTTTAATACTTATTAATTACGGTTGCTAAATGAAGCTATCGACAGCCTTATTAAAAATACTGCACTTTCTTTATTCATTGGTAACATTTTTTGTAATAGAATGTAAATAACATTGTATCGTTTGTACCAGGTATTAATGTATATCGAAATCCAATCGGTATGAACAGTGTTGTTTTTGCTGTTGTTGTTGTTTGGATTTTATAATTCTGAGGATAGATTTACATACTCTGAAACGTCGGTACATTTACATAGATTTTTTATTACCTTCAACACATTCTCGTGATCCGGAACATTCGGTTATTGATCAAGAGCGTGATTGTGAAATATTTCTACTATATCCTCATAACTTCCGATAAGAGTAACGGTAAAAATAGAAGGTAATGCATCCATTTTTCCTCAAATTTAAAAATAATTTACTACTTTTAAATTCTGGTTCTCGCCGCGTAAGGGCGGAAACATTAGCTACTGCTACTACTAATAAATGAGGAACCAAGAAGAAAACTCAGGTTGTTTTCCATGCTCTTCACTAATCCATCTTTTGGTAATGCATTTAAATGCAGAAACTTTTGAAAGCGACTGCTTAATTGAATCACCGACTGCTATCCGGTCACGCGAAGTACCTTCTCATCCGAAAAAAAATACAGGGTCGCTGAAAAAGCTCATGGGAAAAAAGTGCCAAAGTTACACTGGCTTGTTCTTTGCAATTTCGGGGCAGGCGGTAGTACCTCGGCGTGATGGCGGCCTATACAACGGGCTCGGGTTTCGCCCATAACGGAGCCCTATTTCCCCACCCCCGCTCAAGACTCTCCCATTCTCCACTCCCCCTTTCTGCCGCTCTCATCTGGTTTCCTAGTTTTGAGACAGCTTGTTCTCTGGTGTGCTTTGTCCTCTTGTTCCTCCGCCACTCTCGGTGACTCTCACTGTTTCCTTGTGGTTCTATCCTGAATTCTTTACTTCACACCGGCTGCGATAGTCAAGCGTCAACACTGTTGCCTCTGCGGCGGCGTTGATACAGAAATCATACAGTTCGAGTCCCGGCCCATGGTGTATTTTTGACATTAGCTATATAGTTGGGTCGAATTGAGCCAATATCTGGAAGACAATTCTAGTGACAGGCTGCTCTGATCGGTGTTCTCTGTGGTTCCTCCGATCAATACCAGGTGAATATCGCTCCAATAATTCCAATAATAGCTTAGCTCCAATAATTCCTTAAAACCTGTATGGCAAATCTTATATCTTGCTTTAGAAAAAGCGTAGCCTTATAGCAATATTTAACAAAATATCGGAAAAAGATAGTGTATCGTAAAAAAAATCGGTATATTAACTGTACACTATCTGTCGGAGCAGTATCTAACAAATGGACCACGGATCACGCATGGTCTTTCCTTTTTCATCCATGTAGCCACCTCTCTCTCCCTCTGCACACACACACACATTCTTACTTGCACTACACTACTACACATGCCCTTTGCAAGCTTAGAGGTTGTCTGGCCTAGGCCTCCGCCCGCGCTTCCTGCAAGGGAAAAACCCAGAATCCGACGTGTACGTCGGCTCTATTGTCAAGTTTCAGAAGGGAGGAACGTCGCTACCTCCCAGGACATAACAAGAACTACTCTTAGGGAACAAATTTTCCTTACATAATTAGTTGAAAAGCACAGGATAAATAAATACTACTTATCCTTTTCTTCACCTTCCATTTAATTGGTTATTTAATCACAAAACGTAAATTAATAACCAGCACTAAAAATATGTGAAGTGTGTATTCAAGATTGCAAATTTTGTTCTATCTGCTGTTCCTATCTAATTTAATTTCGTTTTAATTCCCACTTTCGGAGATTTTCCTCTTCTATTCCATAATCACGTTTGTTTTCCAATTATTCTATATGGCTACATTCATTTCAGTATTGTGAAGGCACTCGGACACGCTGCTGCCTCGACTTTTGTATTTTCTGCTTGAATGTCTCTGTCTGCATGTTATGTCACTCTTCACTTTTTTTCCATTTCGAATTAAATAATAGTCATTGTAGATTGTAACAAAGATACCTTTACCTCTCTCTCCACTACAGGCAATATTCTATAGTGGACTCTAACTAATACGAGGAAATATGTTTCGTTCCGTCTTGAAAATGGTTTATACGTAAAACACACAAAGCTACGTTTTGTACGTTATATGTGAAAAAAAACTGTCCAAAATATTTGCATTCCAAACACTACCCTCCTTCGGATTTTGTTCGAACTCTTCTCGCTGAATGTAACATTCGTTCTTGTAATTCCACTTCTATCTCGATTCCCTCCATTCCTCTTGCTAAACTATCTTTCAGATTTCACCGTGGATTTCTCTGATCCATTCCCATTTATTACACCTTCCCTTTCCACGCAATTTTCTTTATCCCCATCCCCCACGCTTGCCCTTTTCCCGTCAAAAATTCTCCTTTCACTTCCCGATATTTCAACAGAATCATTGCTCCTGTCACCAACTCTGCCGCAAACCCCATCCACTTCCAATGCGGCCCAACTCGACTCGACGCTTCGCCACCGCCGAACTCAATATTCATTTGTTTCAGCAGGCAACCTTCCTGCCCGCTTCCCCTCTCACATCCCCGCCCCCACCCCGACCCCGACCGTGCCCGTCCACGGGTCCGCGCCCGCACTACCTCCCTTCCCCTCCTGTTCACCCTTCGCTTCTCCGCATTCTGAAAAATAATGAATATGCAATGCTACACTAACCTCAATATGAAACGTGACGCCACTACGCTACGTGGAAGCCAACAATCGTAGCGCGACCACGTACGTAACAGGGGCGGCGAGCAGGGGGCCGCAGACAGGCGAAAAAAAAGGGAACATGAATACGCAATTTTCTTAACTCAGGCTCGCTTTAAGTAAACGCCATCGGGGGAACGTGCGTTGGGAGACGGCGAGGGCCCTCGTCGCCGTCGACGCGTCCCGGTCGCCGTTTGCCGCGACGGGAAATAAAGTTGCAAATCGAACGGCGTTAACGACGCGGCGCCGCGCCGCCATTACTGCGTTACAGCGCTGGAAACTGCTCATTGAAACCGGGGCCCCTGCGCCACGCTGTCGCCATGCCGAGGCGGGGGTGGAGGCAGGGGTGGGGGCGGGGGTGGGGCCGGGAGCATGAGCTGGGGGGCGGGGGCGGGGGCGCGCTGATGGCGTTTAACTCAGGGGTGCCAACGATAAACGCTGAGCCGCACGTGGCGGTTTCATTTCATTTCATTCATTTCGCGTCAAAAAACTAAAACCCAAGGCAGGGGCGGGGATGGAGGCCGAGGGAGCGGAGGCTGGGGTGGAGGCTGGGGCGGGAACGGGTGTGCGCTGATGGCGTTTAGCTCAGGGGTGCCAACGAAAAACGCTGAGCCGCACGTGGCGGTTTCATTTCATTTGATTCATTTCGCGTCAAAAATCTAAAAATGGTGTGGTCAAAAAACTAAAACTGGGGCCCGTGCGCCACGCTGTCGCCATGCCGAGGCAGGGGCGGAGGTGGAGGCTGAGACGGGGGCGGTGGTGGAGACGGGGGCGGTGGTGGAGGTGGGGGCTGGGGTGGAGGCGGGGGCGGGGGCGGGAGCGGGGGCGCGCTGATGGCGTTTAACTCAGGGGTGCCAACGAAAAACGCTGTGCCGCACGTGGCAATTTCATTTCATTTGATTCATTTCGCGTCCGAAAACTAAAAATGGTGTGTGATGTCTAGGAGAGAAGTATTATCTGTGCATGTTTACTTAAGCTCCAGAATCCCTTCTGCATCCTTTTAGTAAACAGTTCTTCTGGGCTACCAAAAAATACAATACTGTACAGTCATTACTTAGTGATTGATTAGTGATTCCGGGCGCCTCAACTGCAAAGGTTATTCTCATTACTAATCAAATTATTAATAACTTATTAAAATTTGCGCATAGTGAAGCTACAGTTATGCCCTAAAATTAAATCATGGGACCATTTCAGTATTTCCTCCGGAGCTGTAGTGAAACTGGACGAAAATCCTGATCGAGATGGAAATCATTGCCCCGGAAGATGAAGTACAATACATGTTAGTCAGTGTTTATAATTAAACAGTACACATGGTCATTAACGTATTTATAACATTATTAAAATAAATATGTTAAGATTTTGATTGACAGTATAGTCTACGTTGGGCGGGATTCCTGACAGGAGTGAAACATTCTTAAAGTTCACGTGAAACGGCTATACACATGGCGTGGTGTAGCTGTCATACTGCTGGCGTTCCACCGCCGAGACCAGGGTTCAGATCCCGGCCGATCCAAGTGGAATTTATTGGTGGCATGTGGGTTCCCGGCAAGTTTTCTCCACGTTACCCTGTTTCCCCTATCTCTCATTTTACCATTGCTTTATCATTTTTGTGATGTCATAAAACAGAATATACAGAAAATGAAACGAGGCCCTGAGATCACAAGTGGCCTAACTGATTCCGGCCACGCGAAAGCACGAGTGGCCCTACTGCCATCTGGCATCATTGCAGTAAGGACACTATTGCGTCAGGTTGCGGTTGAACCACTTGCGCTCTCAATGCCTCCAATGTTGTTTCTGCGTGTGTGTGTGTGTGTGTGTTGTGTTAATAAGTGGAAACATGTCAAAGTCATGTCAGAGATGCCAAACACACCCCGATGTCGGATGCATAGTTGACCATTTTCAACTTTGTCATTTCTTTGGGATCCAACACTACAGGTTTTTACTACAAGTTTTTTACTACAACGTTCACCTCCAGACACAACAACAGTCTGAGTCATACTTACCCGTTACCTGTCTGACCAAATATGGGACCTGATTAGAACAGGAAATGGAGGATTTACATTTTTGATCCCCCATGTAGCAAGGGATATTTTCGCTTGCCACAAGCACTCCGTTGTACACTGAATAATTTCCACTCCAAAAATCCAAAGCTCCCAGACGAGTTTGTGCTCTAAATCTTAGCTTTAGGTTGACAGTCCTGACACTCACACCTCCGGGGTTGTCTTTACGCTAGATATGACTAGTATCAAATACGTGATGAGCTGAATTTTAAAACGGCTGTCTAGTTTTTGCGATTCGAGAGGAAGGAAAAATGATTCCTTAAAAAAGGTGAACATTAATAAATACAATTATCGATCATCTAAATACCATTTCATATAGATACACAATAAGAGGAATTTTTTTATTATTTCTTGCTACACGAAAAATAAAAGTAAATGCTGCAACAAACATGAAGTTGAGAAACTAAACTTAGTCGGGTTTGCAACAAATAAATATGGATTTAACATGTTATGAAGTTAAGATGTGAAACGTAAACGATAGTGATAGTAAGGTATTGGACATAGTTGGTTTTGAATCTCATCCCTTCAATTTTACAATGGTTCATAATACTAGATTTTGTCTGAGAAGTTTTGCCATAATTTCAATGAGATAAATGTAAATCAATTATTATTCAGGATTTATATTTCGAAACTATCCCTTGATTTGACTCTTGTTTCTGCCAATCTCACTACTACGATTCTGAACTTTGTTGAGAAAATTCGGAGTTCTGCATAGCCCGTTTCAAAGTTGTTGGGTGGGACTCTCCAGCTTTGAAACCCCCCCTCCCATTTTAAATATAAATTAACGTATAAGAGGAAAAATAAAATCGGCAAGTACCCATGCACTGTACACACGTGATCACAGTCACACGTACAATTACATATACTCGACTCGCATCACATCGACACACAATAAAGCTGTTTAGATTCAAATTTACTTTACAATTGTTGGAATGTAAACGAGTATTCCTAGTTTAATTGGCTTTGTCAAGTGGCATATTTTCTCGCAAATTTTCCATTTAGTGGTAATTTCTGGATTTGGTTTCCGCGCAACACGCAAATTCTGATGTTGTTTTTGCTATTACGTTAGTTTATTACGTTTCGTTTCCATTGTGCGCGTGCTACCGATCAATGTCTTTTTTATGGAGCAAGTTTTATAGCTTAATGGTTCATACTTCGATAAAAGGTCCCTAGATATCACTGTTGAACCATGCCAACAAATAAATGGTCACGTTATGACTAAATATTGGAAATCTGAACCGTAATTAAGTAACTCGTCAGTTCTGTAAGTTAAAAACGTGGCCGTTATACTTTTATATAAGTGAAATAGTGAAACAATGCAAATGTAGTTAAAAGGACAGTTGCGAACACGGAATATCGCCTCTAACAGTCGGTATTCAGTTCGGTTATCAACAATGCAGAATGTCTCAGAATACTTTTTACAAATTTCTAGAGCCGTAGAGAAGTCTAAAATGGTCGCTTTCTGCCAATGAACTTATAATGGGAAATTGCGTGTAACAGTTACATGTATTTATGTATATGGCATTTGCCCCTTCGTTTTAGGCCATCTCGTCGGCAGGGACATGGAATTATTGACTGCATCAGAACATGACAGACATCAGAACACAAAATTCACTTCTTGACACTTCTTCACAACATGACAGACATCAGAACACAAAATTCACTTCTCCCCATAGCTCATCACACAAAGTTTTTAACTGTTTTTGGCGTAAATAAATAAATGATCTGCCACGTGAATTAGTGGAGATCTCCATTGTAAGCAATTTGGGCATTAGATATGGTCAATGACAAAAAATATCATTTTCGACCTCCTTACATGACTCAGAAGTTTGTGACATTCATTTTGAGGTATCATGTGTAGATAGGTTGATTCTCTGTTATAAATAAATAACGAAACAATCAATAACATATGGCAACTTATATAGACTTTTCGAGAAAGAGTGGATAGTCTCATATAGACAAAGCTTGATACAATTCTGGTAAATTTCTTTATCGAATTCTTTCCGAATGAGAAGAAAAACCTACTCATTGCCGAGACATACATTCCTTTTTCAGTCGCCTTCCTAATTATAATTAGTTAACATTGTCACTGTAAGATTTGAAAGACTAAATATGTCTGTAACAAATTACTTCGGCTAGACAGTCAATGACTCCCCTCTCGATCAGGTTTTTACGTCCAATTTCCCTTGCTCAATACCAAATGCTCAAATGCTGAGATGGACCCTTTGTTTTACATCTGGATGTAAATGTACCTTCGTATACGCACGTTTTATTGAGCTCTCCATTCATTTGTTTTGATAGGAATGCAGCTGAAGGTGATTGTTGCTATTTTGTTAGCAATACAATAAAACCTTAAGGTCGTCTGCCGATGCAAATATGTATTACCCGGTAACCAAAGTTCCTAGTTTTTCACATGTTGTTAACCACGCTTTATTGATATTTCTACTCATCACTCAACTATATATAGTAAAAGAGTGGGGTAAGGATTCTGGAGCTCAAAAAAAATGTGCGCAGAATTATACTCTTCTCCCGAACCTCACATACAATTTGTAAAACTTTTTTAACAAAATAAAACAAGCAATTTTAATCAAGGTTATTTGACTAGCAGGTTAACAGTACTTAATTGTGATGCTGAGAAAAAACAAAACTATTTCAACATTTTAGTCCTCATCCTACCAGTACGAAGAAACGCAAAATTGCGGATGTAAGAAGACGACTAAAGTTTTATAATTTCATTTTAACATTTTAAAAATAATTTCTCACTTTTTTGTGATATATGAATGATTTATTGATATTTCCTGCCATATTTTAAATAAATTCTTGAATGAATTTTCTTCACAGTTGTCTAGAAAAAATACATTTGATCTATTCACACATTATTGCCAAGTCTCCCTTTCCTGTGGAAATTTTATCAATAGTTAAATCACTGCTCTTATTAAAAATCACTTTCAATATGATTCCAAAACTTCATGGTTTACAACAACATACTATATATGTATAACAAAGAGTCCTTATAACCATAACCTGAAGGCTGATTCATGGGGGTTGTCAATGGTACTAATTATAGTACTTTCCATTGACCAAGCCCCCATTAAATCGACTTCGTAGCAAATACACATATGACATGACTTTCAAATTACGCGCTTCATACTTCTCTCCCATGTAATCAAAACTCCCCTTATTTTGCCACAGAATTTTTTTTCGACCAGCACCCGAAGAAACGACCACAGCAATATTGCCTCCAAAACCTTGCGCTCCCTTCTTTTGCTTGGCTGCTACGTGTCGACATCCACCTGCCGAAAACGCAGATTCAATTTCCGAAAGAAAGCCACCCAGGTATAGAAATTTCACACCGATTCTCCCATTTCCTCGAATCGTCGCTCCGCTCCGCGCGGTCCCGAGGGACGAAAGGAACTGCGGGGCGCGGAGGACGGAGAGGGCGGAAGAAAATTGGGCGGGGGTGGCGGAACGCAAGGGCGGGAGGGGGAGGAGGCAGTGAAGGGACGCAGGCGGCATTAGGAGGTGTAAACAGCCACCCGGGAAATTCAGCGCGGACAGACGACTGAAAAACCACCACCGCTCCTTCTACGCCCTCCCCTTGGGACTTCTTGGTCTCGCCGACGTCGTCGGGCAGCCCCCGTCGCCGCAACCAGCGGGTTCTCAAGTTGCTGCGTGCCTTCGCCCCCACGTTTCCTATTTCCGTCTCCTTCATTCAGACGCCTGATTCTTTTTTATTTATTTATTATTTGTCAAAAAACAGTAAAAACTCTATATGACGTGTGGGGAAAGAGATTTATCTGCGCACATTTTATTGAGGCCCAGAATTAAAAAAAATCTCCCAGTATTTTTCAGTATCTTTCAGATTCTTTCAGTATCTTCTTCAATCCACTGGCTCAATTGTCTATTTCGGTCACATGCTGCAATCCCTCCTTCAGTCTCCTGTTTCAATCGCCTCCTTCAGTCTTCTGCTTTAATCGTCCCTTTCTGTCACCTCATTCAGTCGCCTATTTCAGTCACATGTTACAGTTGTCTGCGTCAGCAACATGTTTCAATCGCCCGTTTCAGTCACCTCCTGCAATTCGCCTGTATTAGTCGCCAGCTTCAATCGCTCGTTTCACTCATCTGCTGTAATAGCCTGCGTCAGTCACCTACTTCCAATGCGTGCATCGGTCGCTCGTTCCATCAGTTTCCTTTCCGCTTTCGACCTCCTAACATTTTTCCTTGTTTTCGGTAGCTGCAGTTACCCTCAAAAAAATTTTATAGACAAAATAAGTAGTGATGATATTAAAATAATATTAACAATAATAAACCGAAGATGAAAATCTACATTCTATGACATATACTGTAAGATAATACAACAACAAATACAGTCATAAACGCACAATTCTTTTCTATTGCCCCGCACGACGAATGGATAATTTCCGACGGACAACACCTATATTTAATATATTTTATTCATTACCAAAAAATTTATAATCGTATGGCAAGTCTAGAAAGACCTTAAATTAAGGAGTATGCAACCAAACGTCAAACACGTTAAAAAAGCAGGAATTGCGACGTAATTTTGGGTAGAATTAAATAATCCTGAAAATTTGTACAACATGATCTGAGGGACGTCATGATAGACACATCCAATGAAATCCATTTGAATCGAGAGAAAAGTCAGAATATCAAATAAAAAATTT
>JAHLJT010008446.1:45254322-45267875 GCA_031308135.1 Acheta domesticus | reverse complement strand
GTATTAGGAAGGACGTGCTAGGAACTGAACGAGGATAGGAACGAGAGTGGCACAGAGACTGTCGGAGTGTAGGCGATGGGCGGGTCTGGGCCAGAAGGATCGCCGGGGAAGGTGGTGAAAGTCGGAGCCAGTACGGCGGATTCCACGGGCAGAAGAGGGAAGCGGAGGAAGAAGCAAGGCGGGGGCAAAGTCGGTTGACGGAGGCAAGTGCCTGGAGTTGCGGTGAAACGGGCGGGGGTATCGGTAGAGCTTGAGGTGGGGCGGGGCGGAGGCACAAGTGGATGCGAAAGCAGGAACGAATACAGGGGCGGAGGTGGAGGCGGAGGCGGAGGCGCTCCGGAGGCTGGAGCCGGAGCCGTCGGAAGGGATTGTCTCCCAACTTATTCGGCACTGGATGGAGCGCGGCGAAAGCAAGCAGACTCCATCTCTGGTGATTCAAAATTTGCCACAGAGCTAACTCCCAAAACAGCTTACCCTTTCAATATCCTCGTCATTGTTTTCAAGAGGTTTCCGCAGCGATTGGAAAATATGCTCGTTGTTACACAAAAGTGAAGCGATTTCAGCCTTTCAAAGCGAAGAATACTTAGAAATAAAATGTGTTCAAAGTAATAGTAACGATTTATTTATCATATAAATTATATAAGTTACTTGTATTTTTGTATCATATGCTTTCCTTGTATTTTTCCCACATCCCTTCTGAAGTTATGATCCAACAAGTTAACAAAAACAAGCCCCGGGTGTGCACTTGCACTCACGCTGAGTTTAGAGTGGTATTTTATGTTCTCTCCAATACCCAAAACATATCACTCTTTCACAATCCCATTTGTTTTCAAGTGATTTTTGCAACAACTGAAATATGTCCGTCAACTGATCACATATTATCCGAGTTATTTTTGTATTTATTTATCGTCAAAAACGTTCATAATTGTATTTGCGTACGTACGTTTTCTACTCGCAAACATTTATATACACACACGTAGTTCACATACAGATGCCTTTTGCGTAAACAAAAACAGCATGTTATGATATTACTTCTGCCTGTGGTAATCACACAATATTATTTACCATAATAGGTGTCATTCAGCGCTGACCTTATGTAGAGAACTTCAAATTTCACAGCTTTATGGTTTCTGAATGGATCATAATAGTTGGAATTGATACCAAACTACTTGTATAGTATATATTGATGAAAAGAAATAGCCGAAAGTCAAAGAAATATTAAATTGTTCATACTTTGGTTAATAATGAAAATTTTTCTGTAGAGTATTTCTCCCTACAAAATTTACGTGATACGTAACTGGAGAAAGTACGAAAAGTATAAAATAATAACAAGTTTCCTAAACCAAATGACATACGAATAGTTAAATTGTAAGTATAAGATAAAATAAGATTTTTGAAAAGTTCTTAACACCCGTCCTACCACCCTTCATCCCTGTACAGCCAAAAATGAGATTTATTTATTTATGATATTTATGCCAAAACAGTTAAAAACTGTGTGTGACATGCTCGGTGAGAAGTGAATTTTGTGCACGTTTTCATAATTTTTGTGATCCCTACCCTAAGCCATAGACTAGTTCAATTTTGAATACAGAAAGAAATGTGCGTTTCTTGTAAGAATTGTTAACAAAATATTCGCTCCGATGTAATAAAATCTGTTTGCAAATGTAAATCAGCTATATATTTGAGCTGTTGTCCCTCATCATATCCTTCGTGAAGGAATAATATTGCTTGCTGCGACAGCATGGAAAACGATAATTTGAATAACTATATTTCCCACTGAATTTTAGAAGACTTCACAAATAAGGAAATTACATTTATGTCCAGATGCAAAACAATGGACCATTTCAGCATTTGCTTAAAAGATCAAGAAATCTGGACGAAAAAACCTGACCGCGATGGAGGTCATTGACACAGAAGCTGAGGTACAATATTTGCCACAGTTTGATTAGAATTATACTGTTCAAAAGGTAAATACATTAAATATCATCGATAAAATCAATATTACTTTCCTTTTTGATACTTGGTATAGTCTGAAATTTTATAGAAAGTTACAAAGTGGGAAAGATTTTACTTGGGACTTAAAGTTTGGTATCGAATTCAATCATTTAGGGTCATCTAGCAAAGTGTAAAATAATGAACATGTATTGTATGTACATTTTTTATAGAGAGCTGTTGATACTTGCCACCTGATAAATATTATTACTACGTCGAGTATTATAGACATCGGCGTTCGCTTGAAATATATTCCCGCCCTTAAGTCATTTTGAACTAAGAACAGAGATTCATAAATCAAGAGACAAACTAATGGTAAAATTCCTAGATTAATAAGGAGAGGCTTACCAGAATCAAGTGGATGTGATTTGCTTATTACAAACTTTCCAGAATATTATGCCATACCTCAGGCGACAATAGACATTTCGCGAAATATATACAACGAGCAGTATCAAGGCTGACTGAATTTGAAAGGAATTCTGAATGCGTAGCATAATTTTAATTTTGTGTTCAAATCATTTAAATGGACGTTTGCCTGAACGGAGAGACCTAAAAATGTTACCTTAACATCAGTCATGGCACACCGTTCACTTTCATTGGAGTACAGAATTGTTATTTGAAATGAAAAACTGCATTGAAAGAGTTTTCTTTTCATTTACTATTAATTTGTTATTACGGAACCAATTTGAAACATCTGATGATGTACTATTTACGGTTTCTTCTACGATTTTTTAATTTAATTTTTCCCCTCAACATAACACTAAGAATACTTTCAAAAACTTTTATTTTTCATCCTACATAATTCATAGGTTTTACTTATAATTTATCTCAAACTTGAATTCCTCAATTACGGCAATGCGTAGTTGAAGAATATAAAACAAAGTAATTTGAAGAATACGATAAAGTTAATTAAAGTTGCAAATACACATTTTATTACGGTTATATTTTATTTACTTTTCAACTCAGACCTCTCAAAATATTGTATCGCCGGCCGTCAAAATAATCTTGACACTCCCTCAAGATCTTTCATCTTAGATTAGTGTCGTCAAGATCTATGCCACAAGCGGGAATCCGTGGCACGAATTGCCACGACGAAATTGCCCCTCCACGTGTTCATAACCCCGCCACCAGAGACAACGCCATCCCTATTGTAAAACGGCAGGGTTCCTACTAGTTCCCTTTCCCGACGCTAATTGCGCAGAGAAGCTCGTGGCATGCTACGGTGCCACGATGCGTGCCACTGCCACCAGTAGAAGACCTTGACAGCACTTGGTTTTTTTCATAACCTCACAAAAGTATATAGTTCAAATTCATCTTATTCCCTCCGAGAACGTATCCCGTTCATATCGAATCGCGCGTGGAGCGCGAGAACATTTTGTTTTCTTTTAAGAATTCCGCGAAAGGATTTATTCGGTTTTTATAGCAAACATCTCATTTCGCCAGTTAGCATTGACGGAAGGGGCGAATTGTTTCAGGCCGACCGGTCTCTGACCCATCTTCAATCACAAGCCCCCTCCAATTATCGGAGAGCGGTCAGCGGGTATGAATCATAATCGAGCGACAAGGGGAAGGGGTACACTAATACACCAGAACGGGGTAGGGGGTATGCTGAAGTGGCGTTCTCCTCCATTGTAATGGAGGTTTCAGGGTGATAGTTGCTGTCCTTGTGCCTCGCCAATTTAGACAGCGAACTGTAAAATTACTCATTGCCCTGGTTGTTTTCCATTTTGAAATAATGAATGTGCCCTACAATATACGGACGATCAAAAATACTAAAAGCTTAAGGTTTTGGTTACGCGGATCAAACTGAATTTGACACACACAACAGGTTTATACTGACGTACATAGCGAAATTTATTACACGTGTTAGGTGTTTTCGTTATAATCAGTAAATAAAATTACCTCGATGTAAAGTTCGTTGATATAATAAAAGTCAGATGCAGATTTCAGGTTATTGTATGTCATGTTGTCATGTCATTGGTCAAGCTTATTAATGTGCGCTGAAGTATAATTTTTATTTTATATATCATAAGTATTGTTTTCTACTACTTGGTCAATTAATCAAGGTAAGAAATAAATAATATTGAGAGGTTGACTCTCAAATAATTGCTTTAGAAATGTTTTCCATGTACCTCATTAAGTTTAAGAATTGTAAAGTAAATATATCTTCTCGTATACCGAAGTAACAGTTTAATGCATATACGACAGTGCCCACATTTCAGTTATGGTATTTATTAAAGATGGTGACAAAGAAAGTTTTTAGGAATTAAAACTTTATCTTTCTGAAAATGCTGTGTTTCTCAATCACATTAAACCTATGCTATTAAATTACATGCAGTGAAGTAACATTCAGCTTGAATTGATATTGTTCGGGCAATTGAACATCCTGGCGAATGGATTTGCCAATTTGAGGACGATTTAATTTCTGCAGAAACTTCCGCGTTTGTAATTCATATTCCATTCAATTCCAGTATATACGACAAAGTCATTGCCTTAAGGCAAACAATTCCGGAACGATTTTATTCCCGTAGGTTCCAATCGTTTGAGTGCATGTATGCACGTGTTGCAATGCTAACAATAAAGTCAAATAACGAGTTAGCGTGTTTCGTTTTGTGATCGCCAAAAAGAAAGGTTCCATGCGAATATGCAATAAAAGAATATTCCTTTATTACATCGCGGCTACTATTAGACTCTAATTTATTTATATATTTATTTATTTATTTATTTGATCAAAAACAGTAAAAACTGTATACGACGTATGGGGAAAAGATTATAAGCGCACATTTTCTTGAGGCTCGAAAAATGCCGAGTTTTAATTAATTTAAGTCCCTCTTTAATGAGGGATCAAAGGCGCTTCAAAATACGTTCCGATTGAGATTAATAAAATATTTAGGTTTAGGTTTAAGTTCGGGTTTTTGATAACCAATATGACATGATCAAGGCGGGGGTAATTATAATGTTGATAATTATAATATGATGATATTGAGGCAAAATGAAGAATGTTTACATGTTAGATTCAATCGCTAAGCTCGTTTTTCTTTGCCACCGACTTTTTACGTTTGAAATTGGAGAATTTATTTGGATTGAAATCATCTCAGAAATTTGCGAAATATCGCAGCACAATGTTATTTGGGTGCATACCCCGTATGTAAAGGGATAGCTTGCGGGCGCTCTGAGACGATATTATTACCCCCGCGCTCTCCACACTCGTCGCCGAAACCACCCAGTAGTTTCGCCGCGCACAGTAGTCTGCATGGAGAGAAAGTAAGCCGGTAATATGATTCAACCAAAATAATTTAACATTTTGGATATGAAGTGGTAGGAGTTTTTGGATTTTAGAAGTCGCGTTTAAAACATTGGAAATTCATACGGCTGTTGGCATGAAAGCAAAGGTTTTTAAATAATAAGTTAATTCATGCAATATTAATTAATTAGTATAATTATAGACCTTATGTTTAATTTGATCTTGTATTTTAATGGGTTTGAGAAATTCGCTTTAAAATCTTTGTCTGGCGTCAATAATTTCATTTTACTTGGATTGACTTTATTGTTATTGACCATCCTTTCTCAACGCAAATGAAAGCATGGCGGGAAGTTTTTGCGATTGGTTTTGGGTTTGGACGCTGGAAACCCCATTTGGGGGTTCAGCGTTAGCGGCGAGTGAGCTCCGCGAATGCGATCCGCGTTGGGTTCAAACTTGGCATACATTTTGAAACATTTGCGTTTAAAAGTAGAGGTGACACTGACGGCGAGGATTAGCCGTGAGACTTTGTCGTCGTTATGGCTGTCAGAATTGACGGCCAGCATTGGATGTTAGCATGTCCATAGTTAGCATCCGCATGTAGCATCGGTAATTAACATCTGCCGATAGCATCTGTCTTATAGAATATATTGTTAGCATCCACCGTTAGCATCTGTACTTAGCTTGTGCTGTTCGTGTCTGCAGTTAGCACGTATCGTTATCATCTGCAGTTAACATCTACCGTAAGCACATGCAGTCAGCATTGACTATCGCCTTTTGCGGTTACCGTTCGTTGCTAATTTTCGGCAGCCGGAGTTCACATATGGGAATGTCGATTAGCGTTACTGGTTAGCATTAGCGGACGTCGTTAGCTGTTAGTGTCAGGTGCTGGGGTTGTCTGGGAACATTGACGAAAGGAATTTGTGTACTGCAACGGCTTTCGGCGTTGGCGTTGGCATTTGCAGCGTTGGCGAAGTTAGCGTCCCAACGCCGCCTTTGGCGCCGCCGCCAGACGCCTCTGCAGCCCTTTGGCGATATAATTTCCCCGTGGGGCACGGTGGCCACAGCGCACCCTTCTACGTGGCAGCCGACCGCAGGCACGCGCATCTGGCCCTAGCTGAAAACGCGGTAACCCCCACGTTCTCCCCTCACCTTTCCGGATTGACCAAAGCATTAATTAAGTAGGGTGTGTGTCCTGTTGGATTGGGGGTTTACCTGCTTGGGCTATCTCGCTTATTACATAGTATAAGAGAACGTTTTGAAATGCAGTAGCAAGAATTGTCGATTTTTCTATACGAAAACTCTCTTTTGTGGTCTCTGATGCACACAAAGTGGATATTTCGTGTTCATATACGAAGTAAATAAATTTCTTCAAATGTGTAGTCTGAATCCATGTTCTGTGGACTCTTGACACAAACAAATTGTTTAAGACAAAACGTCAGTCTATGAACAAAGCTAGCGGCTAAAACGTAAGCAGGATTTTCATCAAAATTGATGTTCTCCGATCGATCTGGCTGTTTTTAAAATAGAAGACACATTGTTTGATTGTAGCTAATGTTTTGTAAAGTTGGTCATTTAAAAAATTGTTGAGAGCTCTGTTGAGATCTATCTTGACTAGACGAAATGTTAGCCGAAAGTAAATAAATGTGTTTTCTATAAAACAATAGCAACTGAGTCTTCGATCCACCAGTTCACACGGTCTACTTAATGAATGGAGGTGGGATCAATCAGTAACAATTCGTCAGAGCATTAATGTAAAGTACATTGTTACTGATGAAGTTAATTTAACTAATACATGAATGCAGAATTTATACTATTTATATTTAGTGGTGCGGAGCGTCCTGGTTCGCGAACCGGAACGCTGTGGGTACGAGTTTCGCGTACGACCTCCTTGTTTTCACCATGTGATTGTATATCGCTTTGGCTTCTCAGGAAATTACATATGTCATCAGGAGTGATTGATGCGATGATATTCTTTTAAATAAAAAATAACAATAATATGTCCTGGAAATAGGTAGGCAGGAAAGCGTTAGCCTTCCTTCTAGCCTACACTTTGGACCCTGGGGACCCTGCATAATTTCTTTTCCTTCATAATTTTGCACGAGACTCCCATGTTAATTCACCTACTTGCTGCTGTAAAATTATATATTTGTCGGCAACGGTAAGGGTCCCATAGACCCTGGTGCTTCTTTAGTGTAAGTATTTTGGGTTAGTGTAATCTACTTAGTGTAATACACTTTGTGTTATATATACAATTGGTCACAGGACATTATTTGCTTACGAAAAGTGTCTTATTCCAATATGTAATGGTTGTACCAGGCAATCTGTAAACATAGCATAGATTGAACATAATTTATCTTTCAAATTACGGTATTTATAAAAATGTTTCCACTGCTCTCCATCCTTACAACCAAGTGTATAAAAACGATATAAATATATATCCAAATATACTTCCAAACAATATAAATATAATCCATTCAAGAAACAATCCCCATCCAACAATATACATTTCTCTTGTTCGTTTTTATAAACATTTGACGATGTTTCTAATGTTGATAGTTTTTACTTCGTTATATAAATACATTAATGAGTTCCAAAATTCAGGCAATATTTTATTTAAGCCATTGTCAACAACAACAAATAATATTAGTAATAATAATATTAGTAATAATAATAATAAAAATAGACTAGTACTGAAATTGCCGCTATAAAATGGCATGGCTCGGACCTTGAGGCCTGCTCTTCAATCTCTCCATTGTATTATTTTTATTTTCAAATTTCTAAATTTCCCCTAAGTTATTTCAATAAAATAAAGTAAAAAAAGCCATCTTCTTGTATATTTCACCCCTACTAAATCTTAATTTTAAGTCAGCGTCTCCAGAAACCTGGTGCTCCAGTTACGTAATAAAAACAAGGTGCTCCAGTTAAGGGTTAAAATTAGGGCAGCATACGTGACAAACTCGTCAGCTCGTATGACAAGCCAAACGTATATTATCTGCAGTTTTGAAAAATAAAAGTTCCCATTTATTTGTACTGATTATCGGCCTATTATTACAAGAGAGGCTTGGTTCCTCTTCCATGACACATTTTGCAACGACTCCTGGTGTGAAACTGAGCCGTCCGACTTACCACTTCTACCCCTCAACGCCACCCCCCTTCGCAGGCTTCGCTTCCGCACCTGCTCCGGCCATCCGCTCCGGCCACTGCCGACGACTCTTTGCTCTCAAATCGTCTTTCTGATGAGCCCTGATCTAGGCTGCTAGGGAAAAACATAAGTCAAAAAAAGATTTTTCAGGTGAGACCTTTTATTAATTTTCTTGGAACTAACAATTGGCAGAATTTGTTTGCCCTTTGTTAACAATGTTTTGAATTCATTATTATTCGGAAAAAGTTTATATGGAAAATAAGTATTTAAGGAAAAATCTGAACGGTGATGTTCATCATTGGCCCATTCGTTTTGGAAGAGGCTGGGTCTCAAGGACCAAAGTCGTGCAATGTCACAAGCCAGCGTTACTGCGATATGCTTTGCCAGAACGTCATACCCGATGTCATACCAGCCATATCAGCACTATGACTGATCATGACACCTGGTGGCCTTATTTGGAATTGGGCAGTGGCGCTGTGACATTGAAATCATGCACCCATCCTCTGGACAGTAGTACTAGGAAGCTTGGTACTCGTACTGTAATTTGTTTCCTTTTTGTAACGTGTTCTATAGGAAAAGTTCAATTATACTCACCTGTAGATACATATATATATATAAATCATAGGGACGGACCATATGCCCAGAATTAGATGCTTAGGTTATCACTCTGCTCCGAAAACGGGAGGATAATATCTAGGCTGCCAGGGGAAAAGAGAATGGGTATAAGTTCGAAAGTGGTCAAAAGTAGATAAGTCCACGGTAGATACATATACTGTACTTAGACCAAAATATCGAACTCACTGCCAGGAATTATACCGTGGACTTATCTACTTTTGACCACTTTCGAACTTATACCCATTCTCTTTTCCCCTGGCAGCCTAGATATTATCCTCCCGTTTTCGGAGCAGAGTGATAACCTAAGCATCTAATTCTGGGCATATGGTCCGTCCCTATGATTTAAAAAAAAGAATCCGACAGTATTGAGAGGATGTAAATGTCAGATCTAAATCTACGAGGGTTAAAGTGTCAGAGCAAGGAAGAGAAAATTGTGTTTGGATAAATTATTTTGTATGCATATAAAATATATTCATGTCTTTCTGATTACAGGTAAGTACTCGGAATACCCTGAATATCTACCACCTTGGGTAGACCTTAGGCTTAACTACTGTGTGAAACTGTTGTACGCTGCGTAACTGATGCTGGTAAGTGGTTTCAGATTTCATCGCACATTTCCCACACTATCGCTTGCGGCATTTTTCAATAATAATTGGCTTAATTTCTGTGTAAATGTCTCATCATCAACCAAATTGTGTTAAATGTTGCTTTCAAAAGAAAAAAGTTTTAAAATGTACGATTTCTCATTATTTTTATTTATACATTACATTTACTTATACATTTGACTTTGAAAGGGGTTATAGTTTTATCTTTATTTCATTTACGTTTTTTTGAAAATCCGAATTATTGCTCATGCCCATCACAAGCAATTCATTTTATTTTCCTATAATGCCGATAAATGAGATTCTGGAAAAATATAGGGAAGAACCTGTGACATAAAATAACGTCTAAACAGGACAAGGACGCCTAGAAAAAGGACACGAACGTGTCTAATAAAAAATCACAAGACAGATATTTGATAAAAAGATTAGACAGACCATAAGTGAAACCTGAGAGTTTCGCGGACCCTCAAGGGTCCATCCAAGGATCTCATTGGAGTCACTGCTCGGCGTGAATCATAAAAGAGTACAAACGAATAAGCTTTTTCGGTCTCGCTGCGGTCGTCTTGAGTGCTACGATTCTTGCAGAGTCGCATAAGGTAAAAACCGCGTGTGCGTCGTGAATACAGCGCGCGTTGAGAAATCTGAAGATGTCGTGTTTTTGTGTTGTAATAGAAATGACTGGCTGAAACATACATCGTATTTTACCATATCGAGTTCATTGTGAGATATACGAAAATAGAGGTTTTAATCCGACTTCAGTCAACCGAATTTTACTTCAACCGACTTCAAATCAATCGGCTTCAATCAACCGGATGAACAAACATGTATTTTCATAGTATAGCGTAATTTGTTGGACCAACATCACAATACTGGCCGCAAATGTAGTAATCAACGAAGCAAATATTTTAAGGTCTTAATTTTGTCGAAAACTTAGGCATAGACTTTAGAGCCGAGTCCTCTAAATGTACTTTGAATCTTGATATTTTCATTAATTTTGACTGTTGTAATTAGTTTCATGTGTGCCATACAGATGAAGGCGTACGTATACATTTTATGTTAAAATGCATATAAATGCATTATTTTTACTTTGGTGTGTTCAAAGCGAGGCCACAAAGAAATTCGACAAATAATGAGGAATTGCTTGTATGTGAATCAATTTCCCATTGAGATGTATTAGAAATAATATATTTAACTAGTTCATTTTACTCGAGTAAAAGAGTGAATGATCGACTCATTTCGACTTTAACGCGGTATTGCTTTATTAACGAGAAAGAATGGAACATATTATTTGCAAATTACATCCTGCGTTGTCTTTTTAATGTTCAATGGGTAGTTTTCTATTCAATCGATACATCGATTTGCATTTATTTTCGCCAGCGGGATGTAAATGTTACAAAAAAATGGGACACTAGCCCGTCCTGTGTAGTTCCCTTTCCCCCGCAAGTGCTGGTTATATCCCCTGCCAGTACCAGCCTATATTAAAGGGGAGGGAGCGATTCTGTGTTGACGCTGTCTTCCGTTCCAAGGCCAGAATAGAAAATAAAATCTGGGTTCTGCGATAGGATGGCTCATTCTGGGCGTTCATGGTGTGTGTGTGTCGGTTTGTGTGCGTGCACGTTTGTGCGCGTATACGTTTGTGTGCGTGCAGGTTTGTGTGCGTGCAGGTTTGTGTGCGTGCAGGTTTGTGTGCGTGCAGGTTTGTGTGCGTGCAGGTTTGTGTGCGTGCAGGTTTGTGTGCGTGCAGGTTTGTGTGCGTGCAGGTTGTGTGCGTGCAGGTTTGTGTGCGTGCAGGTTTGTGTGCGTGCAGGTTTGTGTGCGTGCAGGTTTGTGTGCGTGCAGGTTTGTGTGCGTGCAGGTTTGTGTGCGTGCAGGTTTGTGTGCGTGCAGGTTTGTGTGCGTGGCAGGTTTGTGTGCGTGCAGGTTTGTGTGCGTGCAGGTTTGTGTGCGTGCAGGTTTGTGTGCGTGCAGGTTTGTGTGCGTGCAGGTTTGTGTGCGTGCAGGTTTGTGTGCGTGCAGGTTTGCGTGCGTGCAGGTTTGCGTGCGTGCACGTTTGCGTGCGTGCAGGTTTGCGTGCGTGCAGGTTTGCGTGCGTGCAGGTTTGCGTGCGTGCAGGTTTGCGTGCGTGCAGGTTTGCGTGCGTGCAGGTTTGCGTGCGTGCACGTTTGCGTGCGTGCAGGTTTGCGTGCGTGCAGGTTTGCGTGCGTGCAGGTTTGCGTGCGTGCAGGTTTGCGTGCGTGCAGGTTTGTGTGCGTGCAGGTTTGCGTGCGTGCAGGTTTGTGTGCGTGCAGGTTTGTGTGCGTGCAGGTTTGTGTGCGTGCAGGTTTGTGTGCGTGCAGGTTTGTGTGCGTGCACGTTTGTGTGCGTGCACGTTTGTGTGCGTGCACGTTTGTGTGCGTGCACGTTTGTGTGCGTGCACGTTTGTGTGCGTGCACGTTTGTGTGCGTGCACGTTGTGTGCGTGCACGTTTGTGTGCGTGCACGTTTGTGTGCGTGCACGTTTGTGTGCGTGCACGTTTGTGTGCGTGCACGTTTGTGTGCGTGCACGTTTGTGTGCGTGCACGTTTGTGTGCGTGCACGTTTGTGTGCGTGCACGTTTGTGTGCGTGCACGTTTGTGTGCGTGCACGTTTGTGTGCGTGCACGTTTGTGTGCGTGCACGTTTGTGTGCGTGCACGTTTATGTGCGTGCACGTTTGTGTGCGTGCACGTTTGTGTGCGTGCACGTTTGTGTGCGTGCACGTTTGTGTGCGTGCACGTTTGTGTGCGTGCACGTTTGTGTGCGTGCACGTTTGTGTGCGTGCACGTTTGTGTGCGTGCACGTTTGTGTGCGTGCACGTTTGTGTGCGTGCACGTTTGTGTGCGTGCACGTTTGTGTGCGTGCACGTTTGTGTGCGTGCACGTTTGTGTGCGTGCACACGTTAGTTACATTTCTTTTGAGTGTGTATTTCAACGGTAATGATTCCTACATTAAGAGTTTTTCGAGTTACATTCGCTTTGAGATGTTTGAAAAACCTACGAACCTTTTCGGCATGTGACTTACTATAGAGATCTGAAAAGTTGAAAATATCTCTTTGGGATCCTTTAACAATATCATTCCAAAGCACGGATCTTGGGGACTAAATTAAAAGTCTCCGGAACAAACTTTTATTTTCTCCCTTAACTTCCTCAATCTGTCTCCGTACCTCGTACGAATCACAAACTCGCGGCATCCTGGCACTGAGCACTATGTATACTAATGTGTGTTTAATCTGTGTTACTTAGGTAAGTACTCTATTTAAATAATGTTAATGTTGAATCACTTTATGTACTTCCTTAGTTACACATATGCTAATTTGTCAACTGAATTTTTAATATTGTGGAGCTAGTGATGGGTGTGGCTGAATTTTCTACAAAGTAATTTTTTAAACCTACAATTAGAGCGTAGAGAATGATTTGTACTTAATATTAAAAATGTTGTTTCATTACTTATACCGAAATAAAGCATATCTAAGAACAAGTTACTCAATGAATAATGAATCTTAGAACGTGTATATTTTGTAAAAGACTTAGGTGTTACTATTCAACATAATTTTGCGTACCATAACACATATTTAATATAACTAATGATGCATTAAAAATCTTGCTTTATTATTCGAAATACCAAAAATTTCAATAACACCTCATTTAATACTCCTCTCTTAATTGTCTTGTGCGCGCCAGATTGGAATAACGCTTCATTATTTGTCTCCCCCTCATTGCTACCTAGTACCAATTGAAAAAATTCAAAAACGATTCTCGAGAATTTATACTACACAAAGTTCAATCAATCTGCTTATGAAGTTGCTTATACTATTTTAGTTAAGAATTCAATCTAACTAAACTACCACTTGCCAATAGACGAGTCTTTTGCGGAACATTGTCTTTTTTAAATAGTTTAATGGTCTATAGCAGATAGCATTGAATTGCTGTCACAATTGTCATTA
>JAHLJT010008446.1:45121925-45253322 GCA_031308135.1 Acheta domesticus | reverse complement strand
TTGTACTTTAATATTAAAAAATGTTGTTCATTACTTATACACGAAATAAAGCATATCTAAGAACAAGTTACTCAATGAATAATGAATCATTAGAACGTGTATATTTTGTAAAAGACTTAGGTGTTACTATTCACATAATTTGGCGTACCATAAACACATATTTAATATAACTAATGATGCATTAAAAAATCTTGGCTTTATTATTCGAAATTCCAAAAATTTCAATAACACCTCAAGTTAATACTCCTCTTTAATTGTCTTGTGCGCGCCAGATTGGAATACGCTTCAGTTATTTGGTCTCCTCATTGCATATCACTAAGTAACCAAATTGAAAAAATTCAAAAACGATTCTCGAGGTATTTATACTACAAAAGTTCAATCAATCTGCTTATGAAGTTGCTTATACTATTTTAGTTAAAGAATTCAATCTAACTACACTTGCCAATAGAAGAGTCTTTGCTGAACAATTGTTCTTATTTAAAATAGTTAATGGTCTATCAGATAGCAGTGAATTGCTGTCACAATTGTCATTTAATGCACGAGTATCAAATTTAAGAGGACGAGAATTATTATATTTCAATAAACCAAATACAACATCTCACAAATATTCACCACTCTTGAGAATGTCTTCAAAATTCAATGAATTCAGTAGAGTGTGGGATTTAGACTTTAGTTTTTCTTTGCTAAAATATAAAGAGAAATTAAATAAAATATTGAATGATCACTGAATGTGGATTTATTGTGTTAAATATTGCTCGCTATTATGTTCCGATTATTCTGTAGATGCCTTTTCCATTTTTGTATTATTTTCATTTTTTATACTCATTTCTGTTCCTTTTTTGTAATGGCTGTTTTGAAGATATGTTTCTATTTTTGTTTATCTTAGTGGTGTGTTATGTTTTATCAATTTTGCAAAAAGATGTATTCTTGTAATTGTACTTCTGTAATTTAGTTTTGTTATATCATTTGAAACTCTTTTTTATTATTGTGTATGTTTTGTACATTTTTCCTAGTAATGCCTACTGTAATTGGGGCTTTGCCCTGTTGTGGGTAATTAAATAAATAAATAAATAAATAAATAAATAAATTGTGGTTGATACCTCTTGTCCTGAAATTTTATCAACAGACTTTACTTAGTTTCGGTTTCCAAACGCCTACGACCTCGAGAGCTAAGTTATTTAACATGTAAGCTCTTTTGACGTTCTTCATTCAATATTTTATTTGCATCATCGTCGTATCTCGTTATCTTATCTCTGGATCGATCTTTGAGGATGACTTGATCGATGAGGAAAGCAATCAAAATATTCTATATAGTAGTTCTGCCTTCAAGATGTAGTGACCAGTCCCTTGTCTTGCATTTCTGGATACAGAAACTAGATTTCGTATGTTTGAAATATATGAAGACCTCGGAGCAATAACATGCTATGCCACAATTCGTAAGTTTCGAGAAAAAGGACAGTAAAGGTTTAGACATTGCATTCTACGCATTGGGATAAAGGATATTACTTTATGAATTATACTGCCATCTTGCGACGCATCTCTACATGAAAAACCCAACATGTAGATACATCTTTGGGGCATCGAAAAACACTAATTTCACAGTTTCATCAGAAATGTGGCATAGAATGTTATTGCTTCAAGATCTTCAGTGTAATAAGCAAAACAGAGATACTGAAAGTGTTTCTTCAAATAGCCGGCAGCAGCTGCACCGCAGATAGCTACGTTTTCACAGTGTGGCTCGCGATTTAGCTTCTCTTTAACACTACTGATGACCGTTTGCGTATATTTCAAGGTATTTTATTATTTTTAATGAAAAGCGGAAATACTCTTTAAAGCATGTGCAAACGTCCCTTGTTTGAAAGCTGAACTTCAATTCATTAAAAAAAAACATAGAAAAGCACTCTTGTAATTTCACACAACTCGCAACAACGCTTCTGTAAAAAATCCCAAGCGCTAATGTTAATGAATGTTGAAAAATTGTCCTATAAAAAATTGAAAGCGAGAGTACGTTTTTTGCACTGGCAGTCGCACGGTTCGAGTGCTGCAGGAAAGTAGAGGTCTGTGCATCGATTCCCGAACCTTCACTACCAAGTAAAATCTTTTTACATCTAACGTTTGAGTGTTTTGCTGGGCTCTAGAATCTTACAATCATACAACCAACTAATGCTATTCAATGCGTTTCTCAGACTATTTACCCTTGGAGATAAAACTGTAATTCTAAGGGACCCAGAATTTCATGGTCGCAGATACTTGTATACTTTGCTAATCCTCGTTCTGTTAAGATGAATTACTCTTTTATCTTCATTAAATTTTGAAGGAGGGAAGTGGAGATATTCAGAAAGGTTATTGAAATGCTGTCTAAAAATTTAAGTTTGCGAGGTACACAATTCATTAATAGAGTACGATTCAACACGAAGTTAATATCACAAAACGTTTCTTGTAAAAGAAAAAGCTATGTAATTGGCAATGTTGTTTATGATGTAACAATAAATTTCTGTATGTTTTCAAGTAACTATATTTCTTTCGAAAGTTGTAATGGATGATAAATAATGTTATGCTAGCTGTTAGCAAACAATCCTGATTAATTTGGGACACTTCCCTTTTCGCTATTCCCAGTTCTAATGACGACTTTTTCAATGAGATACCACTTAACTTCAGGTAGTGACGTTTGTGTGTCTCAAGAGCTTGAAAAATTAAGTATTTTTATTGACGAATTAGCCTGTTGATCAAGTGTAGGCTTTCTGATTTTAATTCTTCTACGTTCCTTGTCACTCACTATTTGACATCCACACGACCAAATACTACCATTTTGTCCTCAAGAAATTATTAATACAATATATTCTATGCCTGGGGAAAAGAATGATATGTCGCAAATATTTAATGTTTGTCTTTATTTTAATACATTGAACAAGATGTGTAAGCCACTGGCATTGTTTGCAAACCTATTCCGATAGGGAGCTAAACAACGAACTAGCGGCCAACAAAAGACTTGTAGACTTGTTGCCTTGCAAATGAGGAAGTGAAGGTATCAAAGGCTGAGCAAGGATATTCCGACAAAACATTGCGGCGGAGGAGAAGTTCCTAAGTGTGGTTAAAGCACTCCGCCTAAAGGCTCTCCGGAACAAGAAACCCTTGATTCCCTAACTTGAGACCCCGAGTTGCGTAGCTTCTGGCCAAGTTTCTGAATAAATGAACAATTGAATTGAAAATTCTCGGCGATACACCTTCAGTTTAAGCGTTGACAATATTGACAACGATGTGTGAATGGAGGGTCTGCAGTTTCTGGAGTTGCAGGTTTCCGAATGCGCAGCATTTTATAGCAAGTTAATGATGGTTTGTCGTAGCAGCAATTGTACTTTCCTGCCTTGCTAACTACGTATCATGTCAAGGTAGGAATTAGTAGCATTGCGACGTTTGTTCCTGATGCTGAATATCACAAATCTGTGAAGCATTACTTCACACTAACTTCGTCATATTTAATTATCAATTTCAATATTTATTTACCCTTACATTTTACCTCACTGAAATGTTTTAACTTTTCAGTACAGCCAATTAGTTTTTTTCTGGATTTTCAGAATTTCTTTCTGAACAGCACTGTGATCAACACGCGTCAAATATTTAATTATTCAACATCACAAATGTGCATTATAAAAACCTGAAAAATATACCTCTAATAACACGTTCATTATATTCAACATAAACACCTTTGTGAAAACCTGAACAATGATAATTCTGTATTGGATCGGTGCATTACATATAAATACAAGTTTAAATACTGAGCACAATCTACAATGCTCTATGCTAAACGAAAACGGATAATATGCAGAAGATGAGTGCTCTGGTAGCCAATGCCAAGGGAACCAATGCAAATGCAAATGCAAATGCAAATAACACCTAGGGAACCACATATATTGTGGTATATCTGACGGTATTGGGTTAATTTACATTTCTCCGGAAAACATGAACAGGTAGGTGTTTCTTTACAGTAACGCACCACGAAACGCGTGTCTCGTGTGTTTTGACTAGTTGCTGCACCCCGGATCTCCGATGCTTGAAGATTTTCCTAGATCAATAAGATTACTTCATTCATGATAAGGGTCTGTATCTATCTGTATCTAATGTTTCATTTTTGTATTATAGGCGTTTTAGGTTTCCGCAGGATACGTATGGCTATGTTTACGGATAATTTTTGTAGAAACTATTAGCGATAGGCAAGAAAACAGATTGAATGAACTTTCAGAATAACGTAGCAAATTACGTGTGGGTAGCCATGGATCAATGTAAATCGTGGTAATGTTCCGGAATCATAATCACAGTTCAAGGTATTATTATGTTTTCGTGAAAAAAAAAACTAGAGGCGAAATGCAGTGGAATATTTAGAGTGCATTTCGCATGCCTTCTTTATTCAGCATTAACGAAACTAAACTCATTCGTATCAGTCATAATTTTCCTTACTGATGGCTACCTTGTCGTTTGAATCTGACAATGCGCGAGACATGGAGAGATTTTTTCGCAGTTCAAATCATTCTGAAAAGAATCACTGAAATTTTGTGTTTGAGAATCATAACATGTGGTAAATATACTGTAGAAACCATAGTGTTATTATTGATTTAAAATATCAATATGCCGTTTTTGTGTGTGTTCTGTAAATACGTTTGAATATGTTTTTGAGTAGTGAAGTGTTTTGTCGTGATATTTTCGTGTATCGTATATATTGATAAAAATATTATGCTGTTATTTCCCACCGAATGAAAAATATGCTCATTTTTATCTATTACTTCAATTCGGTATTTATGGATTTTTTGCCTCTATAAATCTGGGACCTAACAACAACGCTCCTCTGTGGTTGAGGCCGGTGAAGATGTTGCCAGGCCAAATGAATTTATTCAGCAACTTCCGCAGACAAAGTAGGACTACAGATGCAATTAAGATGTGATCAGTTCAAAACAAAAAATTAAAGGAATTTCAATATTTTCCGATACTTTAGAAAATACTTTGTTTTATTTTGTGAAAAATATTATTGTTCCTGGCGCTGTAAAAACAAAGATGCAAGAGAAAATTCCAAGCCATATATTTCCGTTAAAACCTAAACTTATTTTCGCAGTATTATAATACTTTTCTCATTACGATTTTTACCTTAATTTATTTTCTGTATACTATAAATACGTGAAAGTGAAAGAGGACAGAAGAAACACGTCGAAAAATAATTCTTGCATTTATTTGTTCCATATGAAATTGTTGCTTGTGTAGATTTTTGGTACTTCAGTTCAGGAAGCCACAATCCGCCATTGATTTTACATAACCGTTACAAATAATTAATAGGATATGTACTGCGCTACGATGTGTATCTCCACCTGTTTAAATTTGTACAGTAAAATCTGTCTAAAGCGGAACCTTTGTAAGACGAAAACCTGCCATCCCGGACAAAAAATCTCAAAGTGAAACGATTTTATACGTGAAAATGACCTCTTTATGGCGGAAACCTGACCAACTCGGAAACAGAAAGGTTTTTAGGGAACATAAAGTGATAATTACCTGCCTAAGATGGAAATATTTTTTTAAATCTCCAGCACTATCTTTGCAATGGCATAGTGCGAAGGGTCACGCCCTGAGACTACAGAGTGGATGACGAGTTTTTCCTCTTATACTTGCTGTCTGTGAATCATTGGCCATCTCTGCGATTCTTTCGCTGCGACGTTTTCACGCTTTGGTGTGATTTTCGAGACTTGCTCACTGTCCCTCCGAATCCTTGTTAGTCGTCCGCATCCAGTTCATTTCTCAAAAGCGTCACCACGTTCTCTTCAGCCGAAAATGGAATTCCGGGAATTATTTTCATCCTAGCATAGTATATCCCACATATGCTAGATTTATTTGTAAAATTTGCAGTAAATGCTTTTCTTATATTTCCCCTATAATTTGCAGTTGATATTTTTATTTCCTCCAATATTTTCATTGGATTTCATTAGAAAATTCAATGAATTTTTGGGCAGCCTCTATAAGACAGAAATAGTCATATTCCGACTTCCACAAGTTTTACTGTAGTATTATCCGATAAAATTGCCACACACATGAAGCAGGTGTAATGACAGGGAAAGATAGCGAAAACATCACGGGGAGCAGTAGTAAAATCATTTTGTTAAAAGCTAATTCCAGGAGTGCTTTGTAAATTACCGATAAATCGACGAGCCGCGGACTGGCGAATTGGTTTTTCTGGATATTTACAAGTACGAGCGGTATTTATTGGAAGATACAAAAATATTACTTGAAATCAATAATATACACTTAATTCAATATGAACTTCTCCAATAATGATGTATGTCCCGATGATACGATATGTTTGAAATGCTTACAAACAAATAGCCTACGTTGTTGGTCTCTGGCTGTGGTAGAGGATATTCTTAAAGATATTTGATGCGTAAAAGTAAAGGGCGGCGGGCGAGAGCGGGCGGCGGGCGAGAGCGGGCGGCGGCGAGAGCGGGCGGCGCAGAGAGCGGGGCGGCGCAGAGAGCGGGGCGGCTCAGAGAGCGGGGCGGCTCAGAGAGCGGGGCGGCTCAGAGAGCGGGGCGGCTCAGAGAGCGGGGCGGCTCAGAGAGCGGGGCGGCGCAGAGAGCGGGGCGGCGCAGAGAGCGGGGCGGCGCAGAGAGCGGGGCGGCGCAGAGAGCGGGGCGGCGCAGAGAGCGGGGCGGCGCAGAGAGCGGGGCGGCGCAGAGAGCGGGGCGGCGCAGAGAGCGGAGCGGCGCAGAGAGCGGGGCGGCGCAGAGAGCGGGGCGGCGCAGAGAGCGGGGCGGCGCAGAGAGCGGGGCGGCGCAGAGAGCGGGGCGGCGCAGAGAGCGGGGCGGCGCAGAGAGCGGGGCGGCGCAGGGAGCGGGGCGGCGCAGGGAGCGGGGCGGCGCAGGGAGCGGGGCGGCGCAGGGAGCGGGGCGGCGCAGGGAGCGGGGCGGCGCAGGGAGCGGGGCGGCGCAGGGAGCGGGGCGGCGCAGGGAGCGGGGCGGCGCAGGGAGCGGGGCGGCGCAGGGAGCGGGGCGGCGCAGGGAGCGGGGCGGCTCAGGGAGCGGGGCGGCGCTAAGAGCTGGCGGGGAACGACGGGGTGGGCGGTGAAGGAGAGAAGTGAGTGCAGGATCGGAGCGGCCTCACTGAGGGCCAGGGCAGGGAGCACGGCTTCACGTCGGGGGTCGGCGTCGCTCGAAGCGAGATGTTTGCCCTGCAGACACAACACGCGCCGGGCGGCTAGGCCGATGCGGTCCGTTCCTGTGTACTCTCGGCACACACGCCCGCGCCGCCCGCACTGCCCACCCCTCTTGCACGCTTCCCGCCTTGATCGCCTGCGACCCCTTTCGCTCCCGCCGCACGAGGTTCTGTGAATGTTCCCTTCCCGCAAGTGGACGTTTACTGGCGCTGGAGAGACGCCGAGGTGTCTGACTGCCTGGCCGAGTAGTAGGAATTGCAGTAGCTTGTTCCACTGCGTCAGTCGTTGCATTGTGTTTCTATTTACACGATAGCTCCTAACCTAACTCAATCAAAAATTAATTTTTATTCACTAGTTAATAAGAGACGAATGGCGACCGAGTACGATAAAACGTTGTATATTACACATGTGTAAATGACCATTATGTCTAAATAACCATTATGTCTAAATGACTAATTAATAATTACATACTCGCGTAACCGTGCTCGTGAATAAGTAACTACACGCAATACTCGTAGTTCACAAGTAGTTGCACATAATGACCACTATATCTTCTATAATATATATTTTAATTGTCGGTGCGACTGAATTCTCACCTCATAGTGCGTTACTGCTTATGACCCAACTGATGTCATGTGATCGCAACGCTCCAAGGAAGAGGCCGCTTGCCATTATATATTTTCTATTTACCTGTTGAATTAAGGAACTGCAACCTTTCACATGCTCTTATACTCCTAACGTAGTATAATGAAAGTAAATGATCCAGCAAAACCCAAAGGTTTTTCGACGGAGTATTTCCCATTGTAGGTCCCTTACAACTAAAGGTGAATAACGTTTTGTGGGTCCTTGATAGCGAAAACTGGGCTTAGTGCAAAAACTCCGTCTGTGAACGACTAAAGAGTACCAGGATTTTCACCAAAATTGAAGTTTTCCCAATCGATCTGTCTGACGTAGCCCCTTGAATTTAAAACGGATATTTCAATTTTGAGGGTTACTTCACGAATCCTCAACATTTTCAAAATCTCCAAATTTTTAATTTTTTTCGTAGATCAAACCAATTACTCTTATAAAAACGACGCATGTCGAATTGTGGTTGAAATCTCTAAACTTTCAAACACTGAGAAAGTTTAAAAGATTTTGATAGTCCCGTTAGTGTATTGTATGTTTCCCTAGGGAGGTGGCGGAGATCTCCTGACGGATGGTGAGATCCGATGCCGACCTACCTGTCGACTAACGGGGTTTTCCCTATACAGATATTAGCGGGACACCGCCCCAGTCGGACAAACTCTTAAGATCCCAACCGGTCTCCCGGCATGTGTGGCAGTGTAGTGCATGTAGGTGTAAGCGTGTGTAAAGGGAGAGGATAGGACAAGGAAGGGGAAGGTAAGATGGTGGGCGGTCCGTGCACCGTTTGTTAGGGTACTGCGCCGGCATTCACCTGGTGTGCTGGAATTCTCCTCCACATAGAGGCTGAATTCGACCTAGCTGACGAGCATGTCTCGGAAATCCTGCCACCGTCGTGACTCGAACCTACCACCTCCCGAATAGAAGCACGGCAGTGATATGAGTTGATGCCCTGAGCCACTTCTCCTGGTCCTTTGTCGGTCGGTCGCGGGCGGCTGTTTTTCCAGAGCATACAGAACTCTACTAACCACTGACTAAATGGAGGAGATCTAAAAATGCGTACTTCAAAATAGCGACAACACTAGCTAATGAACAGAATATGTTCCCGCCGTTTTTATAATTCGAGACGTTTGCAGTTGTTGTCTGCGGGCTCGCCTGCGCGCCAGGATGTTGGCCCACTGCCTCGCGCCCTCCGCTGTTCCTGCTTGTGCGGGGAGCGTGCGCCGCGGTTGAAACCCGCATCATCTGAAGGTGCAGACTTCTCCCGAGAATTACAGGGGCGCCCTTATGCGAGTTGCACGCTTTGACTGCCGCTGTTGGCAGTTTCTAACGACGCACCCTCGTCCTTGGTAATGGGCGGGGCACGTGTTTAACACGTGCTGCTGCCATCGCTGAGCTTGCAGATATTCTCTTCCACCGTGCGCCCATATTTACTAACACTTGACAAATAAATAAATAGGTAAATATTAATAAAATGAAATATGAATTAGTGATTAATAAATTAACCTTTCCGCCCTTTTATATGGCAGAGTCTACTATCACGTGAGTTACAAGTACTTTGATCCCTTTGTAGTAATATATATATGTGTGTGTATATATATATATATATATATATATATATATATATATATATATATATATTCAGCAATTCTGCCATATATATTCAGCTATTATTTAGCAATAATGCATGGAAATCATTACATTGCTTTATTGTTTATCGGTTGGCTTTATGATATTAAAATAAAGAAAATTAAATTCAAATTTATCTGCCAATTTATCTTTTGTCATTTATTTTCCAAAATATTTGGAGAGACATTTCTATATTCGAATTGCATACTTCCTTGAAAAATACGAAGAATAGAAGTACGAAAATTCTAGTTGCATGCGGATGAGATTGTCTTGACGTAATTGAATGAATTTGAATTTTAGGTAAATCACGAAGTAGCGATTCATCTGCAACACTTGCTTCGCACAGTATGCAGCCGTACATGTTGCCATATTGCGCGGCAGACAGGCGATGAGAGAACTTTGCAAGGCTGCTGGCGGTTGGAAACCCTTTTCCTCGCTTCACGTCCGGTAATTACGCTCGCTAATCCATTTGGAACGTGTATTCTTTGGCCGTTTGCACAGATGTGTAAAGTTCACTTTCTTCATTAACATGCAAAGTAACGTCGTAGTTTCGGTTGTAAATGTAACACATTACTCACTGCATTATTGTACTTAATTACACGGTTTGTGTGTTCATTTCTCTGTTTAATCAAATACACGCAAGAAACAATCATCAGGTTTCGAGCAAATGAAGACAGTTAGTATAAATTGTATTTTCTGTGGAAAGCGACGACCTCTTTCGTAAATATTAAGTTTATGGATATCTCATTTACACAAAAAAATGCGACATCTATTTTATCTTTCTCAGTTGTGACAGTACTCCAACTAATTAACCTAAAAAATACTTTACGAAATAATTGAATCCGTGCGTCACTACGCAATCTGGCCGAATGAAATAATTCGGTTAGTTTTGCGTCAATTCGCGCAAAACTCCGGAAGCGTACAGAACAGTGAAGGCACATTTCTGCAAAGTACACGCAGGCGATATAGAATGTGTGTGGCTAATTAGCACGACGAAATACTACCCCGACGCCAGGGCTCTGTTGCGCGGCACAGTTCCCGCTTCTTCTACCGCCCGCCCCTCGTCGACCTCTTCGCTCCCGTTCCCCAGGAAGAGCCTGTGGGTGCAGGGTGACGAGATGGGATGGGATGTGGGTGGGAGGGCAGAGGTGGGGTGAGGAAGTGTGGCGGACGCGCGCTGAAGCTTGAACTAGGGGGTCGCAACTGTGGCAGCGCTGCTGGAGAAACCCCGGTAATTGAGAGGGGAGACGGGAGAGAGAAAACAAGTGTGTTGACGGTAGCGAAACATGGATGTGGGTTTGGAGTGAAAGAGGAGGCTTGCAGTGTTGGATGGGTGAGGCAGCTGCGGTGAGGGGGAGGGAGCCGGGAGAGATGGATAGAGACGGAAAGGGGGAGAGAGAGAGAGAGAGAGAGAATCAGATAAAGAGCGTGATAGAGAAAGGTTGCATTTTTATCTAATTAATATGCGGAATATGTGCCTGAACATTTCGTTACCAATTTGAAGTAAACGAAATATACAAGAAAAGGCAGACTTTAATAAAACACATCTTCATGATAAGTGGTGTTCCGGCAGAAGTTATAATAAACTTGTAGAACAAAGCAGAATGAGCAATTTGTCCGTGAGATATCCGGAATTTGTCCGTGAGGTAACAATTATACCAATGGCTAGAAGATGAAATCAAAACAAATCATGACACCGTTAATCTGTAAAATATCCTAATACGTTAATCAGTTTCTATCATACACTATTTGGTACCAAAGTGCGATCATCCGATAATTGAAATAAGCTCTACTGTGTCTCGTAATCAGCTGATGCTCCACCACATTATAGAGTTTGAAAAATTACGTTCCAGTTTAAAATAAAATTTCTCACGGAAGTTCGAATGGAACATGGTGAAGGTTCAGCGACTGAGAAGCTTTGCCTGCTAATTTAAGTTACTATGGATAGACCTTCACACAAGAAAAAATGAATCTTGATTGGATACTTCGGCGGCAATGAAATATACTACTAAATCAGGCAATACCAAATGAATTTTAACATTCGTTAAGTTCGTTAAGTTCACTAATATAAATTATCATACTACTGCTTATTTTTCGTATACAGCAATATTACTTACAATAGTGATTTGTATACTGAAATTCACTTAGCGCCAACTTCGTTTACTTCTAGTCCTACATGTTATTGCCATCTTTGTAATCAGTGAAACATTACTTTTCCTTACTCAAACGTCTACTCACTAAATCTATAAATGAAGATATACAGATAAAACAGTATTAACGGATAAGCGCGGAATGTGAGATTTGGCGGCAAGCTGGCGAATTGTCTAACGCCCCCTTCACCTTCTAGAGCCATGCACCTCGTTTCGTATGTACAGCAGGCCACACAATCCGTTTGTTTGGCGAATTTCGAGCCCGGAACCTGAAAATCATCGATAGCCACTGTCTTTGACCAACAAACGATCCATAACCAGAGACTGTACTGCTCCCCCACACGTCTCATAGATTTTTTTACCGTTTTTATGCTGAATGAATAAAATCTCTCTCTCTCTCTGTATATATGCCATGGGAATGTGCTTATGTGGGATGTGTGGATTTCGCTGGGATTTTCACTCAATGTTCTTATTAGTATCGGGAGGGACAAAAGTTGTTTGAAATAAATCGTACTTGTGGGGGCTTTGTTGATGATGGTTAACGCGTTTAAGATGACTCCAGCGCCCCTAAAGAGACGTTCTAAGCAACCCCCGCACCGTCAAATGTTAAGCGGCAGTGGCTGCATATTCCGCCCCTACGATTATGAAATATCGGAATTACATCTCGACCAAGTTGAGAATGATGTTTACAGGAGCGCGCCACCGTCTGTGTTTACAGCCGAAACGACTAAGACGGAGATACAATGATACTCAATTCAAAATTAAAATGGAACCGTGCGAAATTATTGAGGAAAAAAGGCACGATTTATTTCGTCGCAAATGTAGTATCTTCCCAATGAATATTTTAACTGTATTTGGACACCTCATATTGGAAGAAATAAAAGTTTATTTTTCTCTGCAAAACGATTCAAAATTTTGAAACTAATTCCTTCGATGTGCAGTCACATTCATATAAATCGTTTAAGTAGTTTCTCAGAATATATACTAAATAACATTCTTGTTTATGTAAGAAGTAACTGCCACCATAATGAAGAATATTGTGGATTCTTATGACAGTAAAGTAAATGTTTTGGTATTTTATTGCATTTCTAACAAACCGATTAAAGCCCATATAAAAAAGATTAATGAAGGAGAATACAAATGTTTAAATTCAACGAATAACTATTAAAAATTCAATACAAATAGATTTTTATTACATTATTGTACTAGAACGATGAAAAGTAAAAAAAGCATTTTAAAAGGAACAACAATAAAATAGTCAGTGCAAATATTTCTTAATGTGTTTCTGAAATTATATTTCATCAGCCTCTATTAAGGAGGCCACGGCTGATTCCGTAGAATCAGTCTCTGAACTTGCTTCACGCTCCTGGCGACTTTTGTTAGCGAAACTGACTGTACAGACCCGTGTTTACATTGTTAGTTCTGTGATGCGCCGCAATCGCATCCTTCATTCTTCGCTTGGTCAAGTTGTAACCCTGCGGTACACGCTCCAGTAAAAGTTATTGGAGCACACACGGTGATCTCTCAGATACATCGTTTAAAATTTAGCTTATCTTGCTTAACAAACTGACTTCGGGTGTTTAAGGCACCAACACACGTTAAACATATTAACTAACTTCGAAATTAGAAAACTTTATTTGTCTACAATATTTATCAACAATTGAAGCACGATATACGAGTTGCATCAGTTATAAATTGTACTACATGTTCCGCCCTGCCATATTTTGTGCTGAACACGGTTTAATTAAGATTATTCTGGTGACAACTGCATAAATCCTGTTGGCACGAACTGGAAGTTACAACAACTGAACAGTAATAAAGAGGTTCTGAGAAGGACGATGTACTCAAAAAATTCTATGACTCTCTATCAACGGAAGAAAAACTAGATCACCTGAGAGATGGACCGCGTGTGCCACAGGGTTAATATTTGAATGTTATCTCGAAAAGTAAATCAAAGAAATAAATAACCCTGTCACCTGTGTCTACTCCTGCCCCTCGTCCATCACCACCCTCTTCCCTCTGTCGCCGTCGTCATCTCCGTGGCCACCTCCTTCGCCTTGCTGTTGGCTACAACAGCGACTAACAAGTAACTAGCAAAGTTGCGAGTCGCAAAACACACGGAGTTGGCTCTTCAGGACGATGTCTGCGCGGCGGTGGACGGAGGCCGGATCGAGCGGGGCGATGGGACAGGGCGGGCTGCACGGGACAGGATGGGCAGACGTCTCCGTGGCGTGCTGTCGCAGTTCCCGCCGGGGCTCTTTGCGGGAGAGCAGGGGCGGGGTGAGGGAGGAGCGGGGTGCAAAGATGGATAGGTGGAGAGCGGCGTGCGGAGAGAGAGAGGGAGAGCGGGGTGCGGAGAGGGAGAGTTCGAAGGGGGAAACGCGGTGCGGAGAGGGAGAGCGATATGGGAGAACGGGGCTGCGGAAAGAGAGAGAGGGGAGAGCAAGGTGAGGAGAGTGAGGGGAGAGCAAGGTGAGGAGAGTGAGGGGAGAGCAAGGTGAGGAGAGTGAGGGGAGAGCAAGGTGAGGAGAGTGCGGGGAGAGCAAGGTGAGGAGAGTGAGGGGAGAGCAAGGTGAGAAGAGAGAGGGGAGAGCAAGGTGAGGAGAGAGAGGGAGAGCAAGGTGAGGAGAGTGAGGGAGAGCAAGGTGAGAAAGAGAGGGGGAGAGCAAGGTGAGGAGAGAGAGGGGAGAGCAAGGTGAGGAGAGAGAGGGGAGAGCAAGGCGGAGAGAGAGGGGAGAGCAAGGTGAGTGAGAGAGAGGGGAGAGCAAGGTGAGGAGAGAGAGGGGAGAGCAAGGTGAGGAGAGAGAGGGGAGAGCAAGGTGAGGAAGAAGGGAGAGGGGAGGGCGGGTGCGGAGAGGGAGAGGGGAGGGCGGGGTGCGGAGAGGGAGAGGGGAGGGCGGAGAGGGAGAGGGGAGAGCGGGGTGCAGGGAGAGGAGAGGCGGGGTGCAGGGAGAGAGTGGGGAGTGCGGGGGTGCGGAGAGGCAGTGAAGTGAGATCGGGATGCGGGAGGGAGAGGAAGGGAAATGCGCGATGCAGGAAAGGAGGGGGAGATCGGGATGGGGAAAGTGATAGAGAGGGAGAGGAAGAGAGAGGGAAGAGCGCAGTGTGCAGAGAGAGAGAGATCGAGGCGAGCATCGATGCGAAGAGACTAAGAGAGGGGTGTGGGAGAAAAGGGGGTGCGGAGAGATGGTGGGCTGGGGGCGGGGCCGCTTGATCGAGACCGCGTTACTATGCGCCCCGGAGAATGTACAAGTTGCTGAATCTTCTCCAAGTTTGCCGTCATTGTTTGCTGCTGTTTATGTTTACCGGGTTGCGAGTTGGCCTACGTATGTGTGTGCGGTTACCCAACAAGTAAATGCCGTGTCTCACGGCCCTTGTGAGACGAAATTTAATAGTTCCAATCGTGCCTTACAAATATAGGACGTTATGTGCTATTTAAATTCTTCTCACAGTATTTAAGAGTTACGTTTCGTCGTCAATATACTTACCAGACCATCCAGCGAGGGAAAACAGCTTCTGTAACAGAAGAAAAGAACTATGTGAAATTGTCATCAAAACCTTTTGAATGTTCCAAAAAACTTTGAAAGAATATAAATCAAAAGTATTCATTTTGTTTTTATTTTTGGAATCAAAATATCTTAACAATATTATTTAAAATGTATAAATAAAATTACTTTATGCTATTTAATATGACAATTAATGAGATACGTTTCATTGAATTCTGTTAATTTGTTTTCGCAGGGAAGAATTAAGTTTTCTTGTTTGAGAAAAAAGGTTTATTATTTAAAACTGAAGTAATGTTTCCTGGGGTAGAAACGAACTAAGAGTGAAAGAAGTGTTCCAAAGAATTGGATCTATATGTTTGGTGTAAAACGCGAATTCGTCGCTTGGGCGGGCCGTCATTGTTTTCCTCGAAATTCAGGAGACGCTGAATGAAAACGAGTTTTCGGATAGTTTGGAAAAGTCTTGCAATTATAATTTAAACAACTTCAGGTAGGTGTGGTAGATAAATAATTAAAATGAGATGTTTGTATTCGCAAAGAATCTTATTTAGAAGATACTTTTTATTTGTTACAAGCAATACATAATGCTTGTATTATTTTCTATATTTTATACCAACATAAAATGCAGGAAGAAATCTGTGTGCTGTACTTTCGGTGCGAAATTCAAACTATATTCCCATAAAGATTTTTATTGCTTGAAAATTTTCGTGACATTAAAAATTAGTATGACAGCGGCAACTAAAGAGTAAATTGTGAAAATAATCTTATCGACTGTTTTTAATTACAAACAAGGCAAGTGTAATACGATATATTTTACAATTGTATAAAAAATCTTATTACAACTTCCGAATTAACAAAAATATAGACCTCTGTGGATGTTTAAAGGTAAAAAATAGTTAATATGAACTTCATCGTTCGAATTAAAACGTAAAGTGCTTGGACGGTATGAGCACTGCAGTGCAGAACAGATCATAAGATTTTCCTGAAGTACGTGACTATATTCGGAGGCTTACAAAGAAACGTTACGGACATCAAATTATTCTCTGTAAACAGTAAAACAAGACATATATCCTGTAATTCCTCAGCAATTAAACTTTTATAAATATCGAAGTCCTTTATGCACAAATCCTCTGTAAAAGTATTCTCAGAAATATTCTTTTATTTTAATTTATTTATTTTTGTCTAACCTGGAGTCCTCAGTAGCTAGTCTAAATTTGATAGATTGATTGATTTACATAGTGGTGATTACATGATTAGTATTGTTGTTATTTACTTTGAGGAGCACATTACATTATTTGAAAAGACTAATCGTGTCCAGTCTGCTCGAGGAGAGTAAAAAAAATCTCCCTTAGCTGTTTTCTTTTTACACGTTTGCGGTGATGGTTCTGTTTTCCGCGTTTAAAGTGGGTAGCTGCCGTTATTCCAGAGATTTGCTACAGAATTTTGCGGGTAGAAGAGAGAAATGTACTGTGATGGGGGTGAAACCGAATTCGTGGTGTTGGGAGTTTGAGATAAACCAGGGTGCTTTTATGCTTATTCTTTCGGTTTATTATGGAAGGTTTGAATTTTGAGAATAATGGATTTAGATGCTGGAGCCCACACCGGAGTGGCATGGCTTAATATTGGTCGTATCATGGACTGGTTGAGTTGAACGAATGTGTGTAATTGAAGTGGGAATGATTTTTTGAGTAAGGGCTATAACTGATGTGATCTTCTAGTTGCCAGCTTTCTGTTCCATGATTTGGAACTTTTTTTCTTGAAAATCCACGATTTATAACATTGTAGTCATAAATGGATAGTATATTTTTTAGTTTCTTGGCTGGTCGGTAAATAAGACGGATACTTCAAAATAATGTGAAGGGCACGACACCGCACTCACAAAACACCAAACAGGCACTAGTTTTTTCATACCGTCGATATTCTACAATGGCCGGAACGACCGGCACTTCACCAAATAGGATTACCCGAAATATTATAGCCAATCTCCTTCCGCTATGCATTCATAAGAAAAGTTAGGCGTACATGGAAGTGCTCAGAAAATAACGCCTGAAAAAAGGCTATACTTATTGCTCACAGTACACTTGAACCGCCATCACAAAGCAATATACGTCTCAGCGTCTGCTCTGAGTGATCTTATATCCTCCAACTGACTATGGTAATAAACTTCAGGCTGCAATCGAGGATGTCGGCTTTTATAGAGCACTTGAAGCGACGGTTAAATTTTGGCGGAAACCGCGAGTCGGGAAGCTATATTGGTCGTAAAGTCTCTCAGTGAATTTTCACTCCGAACTCCGACGGCACTAGCGCGCACAAACCGGTTACGGTCCCTTCGCTGGAATACAATCACCAATCATAGAAAACGTTTCATGAAACGAACTTGGTAAGAAGAGTTGTTTTCCCAGCAACATTTTATAGTAAAAGAGTTGTGATAATTCTCTTTTTTAAAATTTATTTCTTCTCGTTCGACATTTTTGTCTCTCGAGGGGTTTGAAAATAATAATTCTTGAGCTGTAATATTCGTGCGAAATAAACACTTCAACACACATTGGTCACGATTAGTCAAGGGATTTGATAATTCAGTTGATTTCCTTGAGACGTAGGTTCTAAGTGACTGTATACCATTGTGTATTATGAATTCTGTGAATGAAGAACATAACCGTTAATCTGACAAAATGTATCGCTAAATGATAATTGTGGGCATCAAAGAAGAGGAATTTACTATTTTCCCCTTTTTGAGATAATTTAATTTCAAGTTTAAACTGAAATAACCAAATCTAATACCGTTACGAAGATTCATCACAATCTATTTTAAGACCATCGCCAAGGATATCTTTTCATAGAATTATCATTTTGCTGTTTCTTTCTGACTTAAATATATTTAATTTTTATAAGATAAACTACTTTTCTCCGTTCAGGAAAAGATGTATAAGTCAAGAAGTGATGTTCTGCGATCATTCTGCACAATGACGATGGCATTAAATTATTATAAAATTAATTCACACTTTCATTTCTTAACTCAGTTTTTTAAGATCAAGGATGACACAAAATTTAAGACATAATATTGAGAACTTGGAAATTTATTAATAAATAATGGCAACTTAATAAACTGCTCAATTTGTACATCTTTTTGTATTAATCATCTCCATAAACAATATTATTTTATGCAACCAGTTTGAAATGTTAAATTTTATTGCTTGAGTACGTGTGTTTAAAACGAGTGAGGTGAGGAGAAAGTTTTCGAATTTGTATCAATATAATAACATTTATATAACATTATAAACGAATTCTATACATTATGTTTTGTATAACAGCGTTATCAATTTATGAAAGGAACAACTTAATTTAATGGAAATAACTTGGTGACATCACGCCGTATTTGATATCTGTGCAAAAAAACACTGGTCACCACTACCTCCCCAAGATCCTCTCATTGCGATTGACTGAATGCGCGATGACCCAATTATTCGTGCCATAAACGGCAAATACGTCATAAGATGTAATTTTATGAACAATTTCTTGTAACATAAAGATTGTTATAATTCTGGAATACAAAAAATAAGTTCATCATCGCAAAACTCTTCAGTAAGAAATTCATCTCCAGTAACCGTTCCTTGGAAGATGCTGCCGTCATAATGTGCCTTTCGTATTTGGTGGCCGATTATTTTCTTTTTTGCCGTTCTTGGATGGGATAGGAAGATGGATCCACTTACTTTAGAAATAGTGGCAGGGTTCCACGTACCTCAATAAATCATAAAGGTGATTCCATTTCATGTACTTGGTATTGGCTCAAAGTAAAACTATTTAAAGACAAGATTACTGACTGCTTTTCCAAGTTAAGCCACTTCCAGAGACAGTAAGCGAACCTTAATTAAATCTTCATTCAGAGAAAAATGAAATAACATAGTGAAAGAATTTAATTATACTCAGATTCATTTAATTTTCCTACGTTTGGTCTCCTTACTCTCGTTACCCTTCTGAGTTACATTACTGATACATGTACTATTAATACATTACTAAATTTACCAGATCTGCCAAGTAAATAGGTGGTAGACCTTTTTTAATTATGCCTGAATGGTAGTACATGCATTAGTAATTAACAAAACACAACTGGAAATACATTCACATAAATTATCTTTCCTACATCAGAAACTACAAATTTTAAAATCAGTTAAACTTTCAGTTACCAGATGTCAGCAATCGTAATAGAAAGTGCTTGGAAAATTTTCTCTTTTAGTATTTAGTATCTAGTGATCTACCCCGTGGGTGACTCATGGACAGCGTAGTAGCTTTTTTTGTGAGGCAGACCCAGGTTTAATTCCCGGCCGGAGTGACAATGAAGCTGTAGCTTTCTAATAAAATCGTGTCAGTTTCCATAGCTATGCGATGAAAGAAAAAGGTAAAAGCAAGTAAGCTAGATATGGTGATGCGAACACGTCAATCTCACCACACATCTTTCTTACCCACCCTAGGTGTGGTTAACAAATAAAAAACAGGGTCCAGGCCTAAAAACACTGCTTGCTGCCAAAAGCAGGATTAATCTGACCCTAAAATGCCAAATACATCTAGATTTTGAATATTTTTTCCTCAAAATTTTACTTAGCCCTTTTCCTCTAAGCCTCACAATTCTTACAAATGAACACTATAAGAATAGCTATTTTCCTAACGACATTTTTTTTTGAAAAATATTCCCTTTCACATACGTCCCTGCTGTAATCCTACGAAGATATGATATGATCACATTAATAAATCGTAGTTCATTGGACACGAATTATGCTCTTGTTGCCCTTTGGAAATGAACATTATGAATTCATTCCGCAATCATGTGTATGTTCGATAACGCAATCGCCAATCTACTGCGTGTATTAAATATCTGTAGCTTAAGTAGACCACAATTTACATTACATTCGCGTTGTTTCTTGCCTGTTGTGTCACAGCATTGAGAGATCTGACAGCCTGGAATGTGGCATGGATGTGATCGCTTATTATTCTATATCCGTAAAAATTTGTGCTTTGCATTAATTCAGAAGAAGAAACGACTCATACCTGTGTAAATATCCCCAATACGTTATGTTATATCTGTGGAGAATTAACTCTGAAATCGCAAAAACCAAACCTTAATCCTCTGAAAAGGAAGTGTTATGAACTTTATTTCGGGTGTAAGGTAGGCGACCAGGACATGAAATGGGCCTCCCATATGTGCTGAGTGTCATGTGTTACACTCCTGACATGCTGGGGAAAAGGTTCACGACATATATCCTTTGCTTTTCCCACGATTTGGAGGGAACCAACGAATCACACAACAGACTGTTAATTCTGACACAAACAGCTGGAATCACCTAAAATACGGAGAAAACTTTGCAATATTCTAATTTACCTTTTGCTCTAAAAGCTGTATGTTACATTGAAGAATTGCTTCCCCTGAGAACATGACAGCGAAGGAAGATGAATGCTACAATAACGAACATTCAGAGGGCAGAGGTGGAGATATCCATGCAGACCCAACATTTCAAGCCTCATGTGAAACATTCCAAGCTTACTTTTCACTTTTCTTCACACTTATGTTGTTGTATTTCTTACTGTATACATGTAGATATGTTATTAGGTGTCATTTTGCCAGATACATATAATACTTAGGGAAACATACGCAACTACAAAAACATCATCATATGAAAACAGGAGGCCGATACAGAAATTCTGAAATTAGATCTAGATTTACAGGCATGTTAACTTCCAGTAACAGAGTGTTTTGTTCTTGTTACAGAAAAAAGGTTTTTTGTAGACCAGTGTTATTAAGTAACTTTTATGAGGATTTGTGCATAAGTTGTGAACGTTAAAATGAATCCGTATTACGCACAAATAGCATATTATTAGAAAGTGCCTGCGTATTACGCACAAATAGCATATTATTAGAAAGTGCCAGAGGACAGACGTCTGTGAAGTTACTACGAAGTGACTCTTGGTGTAAAGCGTAGGTACAAAACATATCCTTTCTGTTTGTAGCAGGTGGTGACTTAACAATATGCTGTCACATTATAGCGGAAAGAGGAAGAGCCTTCTCGGGCGTATGCATGCAGGTCGACCGACCACGACAGCGTCTGCGAAGTGCTCGGGCATTGCTCCTCGCAATGGCACCCCGAGAATGGACGGAAAATTACTACAAAAGACGTTCGCGAGAAAGATATTCCACCAGGATGAGCTAATATTGTCTTGGTTACGTAAGTGCGAACTGATGGAATGGCAAAGTTTAACCATTAAATAAGCTTCAAATGTCTTATGGCGCAGAAAGATAATTTCGGTACTCAAATATTTTTTTCCGACGAACGGATGAGTTTAACAAGTAAATTTTGAAAAATTATTAATTGTCTACTGATACCAAAGCACAGAAACAGAAAATCAGTGAAATACTCAAATTTGATACTGCATTTTTATTCATTCTTACCCTTAATAGTGCGTATTTGGCTATGAAATAGCACATAAGGCATGCATATTTTAGGACTTGACAATGCGTGAAAATCAATTCTTTATTACAAGTGAAGTGGGTAGAAATCCACCTCCTGCCATCCACTTTGCGGTGTCCAAACTGGAATGTAGTATGACTCGCCTCTCGAAGTTTTCCTATCCAGCATGCTCAAAAAAATGCAATTAATTAACGGCGAGGTGAGAGTAACTCTTAGTGATCATAATACTGCAATTTATGCAAATCAGTCAACAAACAAAATGACTAACTTGTTAACTTTCTCTCGTATTTACATGAAATCGGAGGAAGGTGTTACGGAACCAAATCATAGTTGGAATTCGTATGATATTGTTAGTAACACAAGACCGCGGCGTATCTCCAGCCCCCCCCCCCCGGGCATAGCGACGCCACAGCCAGCGGGTATGTGTAACGCATGGCCAGCGGCAACAATCGTGGGAAGGCTGCAGCGGAGCGCAGAGCGCGGGCGGTGGGCGGTCCGACGGTGAGGCGGAGGGTGGGACGGGGAGCGGGGCGGTGGTGCCGGGCGGTCGGACGGTCTAGCGGACGCGGGTCGAGGCAACCCCGTGCACCTGGCTGCTCCCAGCGCTATGCGACCGCCCGTCCTCGCTGCCGCCCCGCCCCCGCGGTGGCCGCCGGCCTCTGCGGCATACGCGATCAAAAGAGCGCAGCGCCCATGTATGTTTCAGTCGGCGCGCCGCTGCCGCCGTCGCCCGCTGCCGCCGGCATACGCGAGCGGTACCGCGTAAATGATGAAACCTCGAAAACGCTGCCTCATGATGCTTTCATGTCCCGAAGTTCGTTTGGCTCGAGGGTTTTTGTTAATGCGAGTTAGATTTTCGACTAGGAGAACGAGACTTCCCTCCTCGCTCCCCCGCCCTAAACAGTCGACTCCGACCCGCGGCGCTGCGCACCTCCCCACCTTATCCTCCTCGCCCGCAAAACGGACGGTCTTGTACCCCCCTTCACGTCTCATTCTTGCGTCATTCCTCCCCACCTTGCTCCACCCTTTCCTCATTCCTCCCCGGCTCCCTCGTCCTCTTCTCGCTCCTCTCTTGGGTCCGTCGTCCTCGCCTTCCGTCCTCGCCCCGCCTCCCCCCTCCCCCACCGCGATCTTCCTCGCCTCCCTCCTCCCCGCCGCGCCCCTTTCCACCTCCCAGCTTCGCTTCTACTTACTTCGCTCCTAACCCCCTCCCCCCGTAGCTTTCCGGCCCGCCCCGCCCAGCCTTCGCATCGTCAACTACCCATCCCAGTCACGTCCCCCGCGGCTGAGTTTTCCTTTCTTGATACGTTCAGGAACAATATGTTTGCGAGCGCTTTGAGACCAGTTAAATGAATTCGACGGGGTATCCCACTCACGGGCCTTGTTTCCTCGAAAACATTTCGTTTGAAAAGGAGACGCCGCCGCCACCGCCGCCGCCGCCACCGCCGCCACCGCCTCCCCCGTTGCCGCTGGCGCCGGCGCCGCGGCTGTTGTTCGCGGCGTGACTTTCCCCCTGCTCGGGGAATGAAAATCCCGCGGAAGCCCAGATTCCGGAGGTTTCCTCTCAGAGGCGGCTCCCCCGCTGCCAGATGCTTACGTTCGCACTGCTTACGCGGAATAAATCAAGAGCTGCACAATGAGCTGTCGGTGTTTAATCGCCGCGGGTTTCTCTCTTCTCTTTCCCGCGCGCTCCTTCCGAAGAAGAGGTAGTGGAGGGTTTCATTATGTTCGCGGTGGATGCCGTCGAGCTACAGGATTCAAGGAAGTCGCGATGGGCTTGGTTTGCTTAGATGTCGCGTTAATTCTTCCCCGACTGTGTGGGCAGTTGTGACAGGGGAATAAGGGTTGATAATGAAGCTAGCATAAAAGAAGCCGCCATACATTTTTGCTCTCTAAACGTTGAAGTAGAAAATAGGATCCTGTTCATAATTTCACTTGGGATGTACTATTTGAGCATGTGCAGTCTGCATCAAAAGCATCGTTGCATCGTCTGCAGCATCAAATGTTCCGCTGAAAAAGTTCTTCACAAAATGGTTTTCCAAAAAGTAGTACGCAATTGCTCAAAGAGAATAAATAAAATCCTCTCACATAACACTGCAATTAATAAAGTAATTTAAGAAGAGCAGCTTCATGAATATTGCGACAGCATGATATAGTATATTTATACATTACAACAATTCTTTACATATCAAGAATACCAAAAAAGTTGCTGTTCCCTAACAGGTGACTAGCAAATATTTAATGGCAAGTGACCTCTTTTTTTTGCCTTCCTGTCACGTGATGTCAGCTGTAACCTAAGAAATATCCCACTTAGTATGATAATTTAGTCACTACACACAATATGAGAATAGGTAAAATTATAATCAAATGTTTGCATTTTTAGCCAAATTGAAACTATTTCATTGGTTTCAGAATTTTTCCGTAGCCTGGGTTTATACCGAAACACTGGCATCTCTCACGTAGACGGAAGCTGCATAGTTTTCTTTCAATTTCTGCGCGCACTAGAAATTAGTAATAACTAGTGGCTATCGACAGCAAAAATGCTGCTGTACTTGAAAATCACACGAAGTGGTTTTCCAAAACGTAGTGCGTACACTGCTCAAATACGACAAATATGATGCTCGCGTAGAGCACTACATTAAATTAAGTATTTCAACGCTCTTCACCAAAAATGCACTATATAACATAGTATATACCATTTACAATGTAAAATAGTTCTTTACATACCAAGAAATTAACAACGTTTCTGTTCCATAATGCATCGCGTTAATAGCAAATATTTTTAATGACGGGCCAACTCTTCCTTGGAACCTCACTGTCACTGCAGTGCCTGTGACTGGGAGGTCCTAGGTTCGAGTCCCAACGGCGGCAAGATTTTCGACATTAGCTTGTCAGCTAGGTCGAATTTACTCGCAGCCTGGACGATAATTCTAGCGCCCGGCTGGTCTAATCGGTAAATTTCCGTGATTTCTCCGATCAATATCAGGCGAATGCCGGAGCAGTACCCTAACAAACGGGCCACGGGCCGCACGCGATCTATCCTCCCTCTATCCTATCCTATCATTTCCGCTGCAGCATTACGATACTTTCTCTTTGCTGCGAAAGAATGTAGTAAACGAGAAAGTAAAAGGAATGTGAGACGAAAAAGAAGAAAAAAACACGTTCCATCCGTGTTGACGATATGATTACTGCTTATAACACTGTTCTACGAAACACACTCGTAAAACCAGGTAGATCTTTGTTAGATACGTCTCTCTGGTTGTTTCGTGTTCCATTTATGTAATAAAATTTATTCATTAATAAGTGTCAGCGTACTGTGTACTCAAAAAGTTTGGCGAGTCAACTGCTATGAACATTAGTCCCGTTCGTGCAGTGCTAGTTATATCCAGGGAAGTGGCGGTGTTCCGCTGGAACGCGTTTGGCCTGCATGCATCTCTGTGTCTGTGCCTGTGCCTTTTTGGGTGTGTCTTTTTCTGTGTGTGGCTGTCTGATTCTGCCCGTCTGTGATCAATGGTCGTGCCCAAACCGTTGACGATTTTCTCCAAAATCGATTTTCCTGATCGACCAGGCCAAACTCGATGATCCGCGAATTTAAATGGATAATTTTATTTTGGGGTGTTTTTTACACAAAGCTTAAAAATTTTTCTGAAAATGTCTAAAATTTTTTGATTTTTTTCTTGGAATATTCTGCACCGACCACACAAGTTCGCGGGTCCCTCCTCGGCCGCACTCGGCGTGGGCGACGGCGTGGCGACGCCAGCGGTTGCCAGGACAATGGGCAATGCCATTGACATTGGCGACAGCGGCCGTGCGTTCTGCGGGAAGGACGGCGCGTTGGCGGTCACAGCGGTGTCTGGCGCTTCGCGTCATAGCGCGACGGCAGCGCCGGCGAAGACGAGGACGTGGAGCAGACGTGGCCGGCGCCGAGGGCGCGGTGTGGCAAGGCTGTCACACTCCGTTATCCCACCGCAACGCCGCGCAGTGTGTTGCGCAACGAGATCCAGGAGCCAATTACAGAACGTCGCGTCGTAGCAGGCACGCCAGCAAACGGCAAAGCCGGTTTCGGGTCAACCGTGCTTTCTCGTAACATGCGTTCAAAACGGCCGTAGCTTGTTTTTCACAACGCTTCACGATCTTTTTACAGCTGTAATCAGAAATAAAGTACGTAGTATATTTTTAATCCGTTGTGGCAAAATTGATGAATTATGCGTAATTTCCGCCGGCTGAGTTACCGCAGAAGCGTCATTACCATTGTCTCTGAACGACTTACACCCAAATGTCCTAGGGAGCGAGCCTCGGACGGTGGCTGATTTTTCAATCCTATGTTGATAGCTAGATCGAATACATTTATTGCCTGTTGGAGAATTGTAGTGACCGACTGCTCTCATCACTAGTTTTCCGTAGTTCCTGCGGCCAACACCAAACGAATGCCGGAGCAATGACCTTAAAAACGGGCCAAAAAATCGCGAGCTATCTTCCCTTCTTCTTCCTCCTAGTCCCGTTCTCTACCCTTCCATTCACACTACCCCTTGCAGTACACTATCACACATGTCGGGCGACCATGCGTGAGCGTGGAGCTTGTCCTGGCGTGGGCCTGGGCAGTGCCTCGCGAGAGTTCTGCTGATTCAGTACAATTTCACAGCATTTAATATAATCAGCTTGTACATGAATATGATGTAATCGATGAATTACTAATTAAAACTGTTACATAAATATCTCTCGGAAGGAGACGTCTCTATCAAGTAAATACTGGACAATTTGAAGTTCCATTCCATCATACTTTACTATTTGACACTTGAAGACAATATTCAAGACTGATTTTCGTTTTTTCACGGATGGTGAATCTGCATTCCGTTTTGTCCATTACTGTTCTTTTGATAAAAAATAAATTTACATGCATTATTTACTTTCTAATAATTCAGGAAAATCTTGACTCAAGAAATATGTCTGAGTCTGTCTGTAAGTCTGTGCGTTTGGTCTGCATGTACCTCTGGGTCTGTGTCTGAGCCTGTGCCATTTTGGGTATGTCTTTCTCTGTGTGTGGCTGTCTGATTCTGCCCGTCTCTGATCATTGGTAGTGCCCAAACCGTTGATTATTTTCAAAATGGGCGTATTTTAAGCCTTAAAACATCCAAAATTTTCTGAAAAAGTCTCCAATTTTTTTTATTTTTTTTTCTTGGATATAGCAGAAAACGCTTATAGATATAGTGCAGGTATCATTTTCGTTGAACTATTTGAGTTTTTGAAAATTGCAAAAGTTCACATTTCTTCAGCGTCTTCCTACAGCTACAATATTGAAAACAGACAGTTTTCTTAGTGAAATCGGTTTTTCAAAGATAGTATTTTAAATTAAGTCAAATACGATATTTCGAAAATATGAGTCGTTTTCGCACACTTTTGCGTGGTATGTAGGAATTTAAAAGTGTCTCACAAAAAGTCTCTGAATTACTCCTTTCCTTCCTTTTTTCTGGAATAGATCTATACAAGCAAAATGGCGCAGGTCCCATTTTCGGTTACTCTCGGTATTTTTAGAAATTGACACAAATTAACACTACAAAACAATCAATGATAGAAGATTTTTCTTACAGGAATCTCAAGGTCTTGTTCTGATAACTCTACCTATCACGTGAATACCGGAATATAAATACACTGAAAAGCTCTCTCCATACTTTAGATCTATAAAATTGCCAACTTACCTACTCTGTTATCGTTTTGAATCATTAGAAGATTTGCAACATCTTTTTTTTGTTATTTTAGGTCGCATTAACATCAAAGTCATTAGTGACCACTATTGAGTTTAACGTTGTGTAATGATACAGTGATGGCATGATGTGGTGGTGACAGGGGGTGAAAAGACGAACACAAGTACAACCATGCCGGAGGCGGGACTTGAACCCACGATCTCTTTGTCCGAGATAGCTATGACACTACTGCCTTAACGATCTCGGCAACATCTTTAGTTACTTAACTTATTGGTTATTCAATATTGAACTATTTTGTTTTTCGAATTGTATAGTAACCTTGGCTTTTTAGGCAATCAAACATGAAACTTTAGTAGCTATGCATTCATAAAGTTTTCAATAACGTTTTCATATTCAGTATTTTTCCTGGATGTTATAAATCAATGGTTTCTGAAGTTTCATGTTTGATTGTCTAAAAGTCTCTAGGATACTACATAATTTAAGATTACTATTTATTTAAGAAAACGTGGACAGATGATAATCTCCCCCATACGTTAAATAGGTATTACTATTTTTGAACTAAATAAATCAAATCAAATACTATTGTGAACTCAACGTTGCTTGCGGTGTGTGGGACGGCCCTAACTCCAGGGCACCGTAACAGGTCTTCCAGAGCATTGCGTCATTGCGTTGCCCAAAGCGCCTTCCATCAGTCACTTGCCTCGGAAGCGCTCGACGTGCACAACGACGGTCGGCCGTCTCCAGGGGCTAGCTAAAGCTTCAGCATGCCAACCTGTTCCTCAACATATTTGTTTTCACGGATCAACCTATTCCTCTGAAGATACGAATGGTGGCATGATGGGAAAGGAAGAATCGCACATAGATCCGTGACCCGTTGTTTATGCTATCGCCCTTGGATTCGCCTAGTAATGACTGCAGGTATTAGGCAATATCCCCTAGAATTATCATCATCCAAGTGATGACAACGTCCGACTTACAACACAATGTTGTATCATGTCGAAATTTGCCTCAAGTTTTTTTTTCAAGATGATTGTGGTTAGTTTTAATTAGTTGTGTTTCAGTTCGTGCAATATAAGCTAGGTTTCGCTTCACTAGTGATAATAATAGACGACATCTGTTGTCTGGATAATCCATTCTCGCAAGCTTTCACTGTTCTCTCTCGCACCCCTTCCCTGATGTGTCTCAACGTCTTTCTCGCCATATTCGATCATATCGAATTATCGAATTCGACCATATCGATCATATCGATATTTCAGATCTGCTAGTACTAACAACCCTCTACGCTCTTTCTTCGCCTCTGCCTTAATCGCACCTAATTTGCATTTCTCTTCTTAATATTTTTTACAATTTTTTTCTTTTCCGTAAATGCCTTTGTTATTCTATTTACAAATACTTGAACGAACTACAACATTGTCGTAATATTACAAATAATTTTTTCTTTGGAAACTTACTTGCCAGACACTAATCATTTCTTTCGGTTTTAGAAATCCTAGTTTTTGGAGAAACTCACAATCGTTGGAAATATTTTAGTGATATTAAGGAAGAGGGAAGTAAGTTAGAGTAGCTCTAATTATATCAATATTTATGTACCACCACTTTTTCTTAAAGCGATTTCCCATTTAAAAAAAATATCAACTAAAAATTAAAATAATAAATAATATATAATAATTAGTATTGGAGGGCGAAATGAGGATGGTTTAGTTGTATAAAAATAGCAGAAATAGCGAAAATAGAAAAACATTTAACACCACTGAACAAGGTGATAAAACTCCATACAATTTTTCAATTGTAATAATTCAAAGTAAAAAGCAAAAAATACATCGCTAATGTTGCAATTTCTCTTGTGTTTTACATCTGGAGGGTAACAAAACGATCGTCCAAACAACATTAAAGTATGTTCTGTTATTCTGTTATTAGAATTCAATATATAACAAGTAAATCGTAAATCGTAAATCGCAGTAATTACGAACTTTCGGTGTGATGTGCGCCTTTTAACTTGTACATTAGGAGACGGCCCTGATGTTCAGAACGGAAAGGGAGATGGATCAGTGCAGGGGATTTCGACTCCAACTTCGGCAGCGGGACCGCTTTTCGCCGTAAATTTCTAACGTAAAACGCCACCCGAGCCTAATCCGATTCCGAGTGAATAAAAGCTCGGGGCAAGTCCGCCAGGCGGCTGCAGCCTATTCACGGGATCAGCTACGCTGGCCTTACGAACGTGGGATTTCAAAGCACATTTCCATTGCAGCGTTCATCCCCCCTCCCCCTGACACCCCGCCCACTGCTTTTCGCGGGCCCGCTCGGCCGTTTCCATCGGGGGCGTCAGATCCCAGGGCGCGATCACGCGGCCCTTGGAGGTCGCAGGCGACGAGGGCGGCGCGTGAAAGCGGGGCTGTTTAGGGCCGTCGAAAGGGCCATAACGTTCCGGCCCTCCGGCCGCGCCCTACCCCGCCCTGCCGCGCTCCGCCTCCGTCGCTGGCCAACGGCTTTATGTTAATGGCCGGCGACGTTTTCCGCGTTTAATTTCCGGCGGTGACCGATCCGTCAGGGCGACGGGGTCACGCCCCTACTCCCGGCTGCGGCCCCTGCCCCAACCCCAGCCCAGCCACTGTACCGCCCACGCCCGCGGCAACCCCGCGCTCTGCGTCGTGCAGATTCCCCGTTTTCTGCCCCGCCTCCCCCGGGTCGCCCTTCTGCCTTCGCGTCGCCTTCTACCACTCCCTTGCCACCACCGCTCCCGGTCATCCATTTTGCTCTCTCGCGCCTTTCCCACTGCTCCTTGCATCTTTCCAACCTCCCCTTCTCTCAAATGCCCACCCCACGTCCCAGTCATCCAGCCTACCTCCGACTCCTCCCTTCTCCGCCCATGATTTACCATGGCTGACGATGTCCTCTCACGTCCGTCCACGTCCATCCACGTTCGATTTCATCCGACCCTCTCCGACCATGTCCGACCCTCTCCGACCATGTCCGACCCTCTCCGACCATGTCCGACCCTCTCCATGTCCGACCCTCTCCGACCATGTCCGACCCTCTCCGACCATGTCCGACCCTCTCCGACCATGTCCGACCCTCTCCGACCATGTCCGACCCTCTCCGACCATGTCCGACCCTCTCCGACCATGTCCGACCCTCTCCGACCATGTCCGACCCTCTCCGACCATGTCCGACCCTCTCCGACCATGTCCGACCCTCTCCGACCATGTCCGACCCTCTCCGACCATGTCCGACCCTCTCCGACCATGTCCGACCCTCACCGACCATGTCCGATCATTTTCGATGATTTCTGATTACCCCCGACTATATTTAAAGTCTCCACCGCATGCATCCGTTCAACCACCTCTCATCCGTCCGATCGCCGTTTGGTCGCCTAAGGCTACGCAGTGTAAATTCTCCTCTGTCCGAAACACCCGCCCATTCCAATCTGGGGCTCACCTCGTGCCCTCCATTTGCTTCTCACTGCCGGTGCTTCGTCTCCCTCGCGCCCTTACCTTGCCACTCGCCGTTCTCGCGGCAGTGAAGTAGACCAATTTATCGGTTGGATTAGACAATTTCTCCAGTCAATCTGTGATGTCGTTTCATCACGTGCTCAGCCGTTAATTGGTTGGTGTGAATCTTCCCGTTAAATGAACGTAGATCCTACGTTTACGGTTTTGTGAGTGTTTGGGTCGCGTCAAGACACTTTTGATGATGTTATTAAAAAATAGAAACCTAGTCATTTGCTTGAAAATTTAAGCACGTTTATATTTCAGCTATGAATATCCATCGTGAATAAACATTTCTTCATGTGGGATCACCTGAATTTTGAAAATTCATTTACCAAGCTTACTAGTAAAATTTGGTAATTTCGTGTAATTTTACAATAGTATTACTCAAACATTTTCCCCTTTGTATTACATGAAGTGGAACGATATCACTGTGATATTGTTGTGATTTCGAGGGTTCCCCAATGTCATGAATGGAAACATCATAAAGAATTGCAGTTTGAGAAATTTTCCGAGCCGATTTATACATTCCCCTTGTGCTGAAATATTGTAAAGATGCAAGGAACGTTATAACGACGTTGTTAACTGCGGATTTCTCAAAGCGAAAAGATAAACATATCTCCTCCTACATGATTGCTTGGAGTAAATTTGGGAAATATCTGACTCTTATTGTTACCATTATACAAATTGGATATATAAAAAAATATTTGCGCGCTATTATGGTTTGACAGTAGAAGCTTTACCAAGAAAACTAAATTGAAGTGCTCGAATTTATTTCAGTAAAAGTGATAAAGAGTATTTATTGAAATGAGCTGTACAGTTATTATAACTTCACTTTCAGATTCTGTGAGTTATGAAGATTTTACTGCCTGAATCTTTAGCATTCTTTTTCTAAACCATTATTTCGATATTTCATTCTTTCTGGAGTTTCTACCTCCTCTCTCCAACTTGCGAAACCTATTGACTAGGCTCTCGCTAATCTGCTGGTTCATTCATCAAACAAATATATTGTAATTACGATTGCGTCAGATATTTCAAGTGCTTAATCTCATATCCTCGTAGTATATCAATGCCAGATTAGAATCGAATAGTTCATGAGATAATGTAAATATTGAAATATTTAGAAAATTTATGATATACTAATTTAGTAACGCCAACTAACAGTCAAAATCAATGTTATTTTACGGAAAAGTTCACATCATAAAGCAAGTACACAGCGTTTGTGCTCTTTGGATCTCCGACAAAAAACAATAGATTTGGAAGCATTCAACTGTACTTCTCGATGCTTATTTCCATTTAACATCTGACTTTCCCCCTAAGAAAAATACATCTTAAAAGTTTCCATCTCATCGTTTATTTCTCTCTTTAAAAAAATTCTGCTGGTGCTATAACAGCACATACTTTCGTGTTATTGTACCTATTACCGTTAATAAGGGTGTAGTTTGCAATTCCCTATAATCTGATTTATTTTTTATCAGGATTAAATGTAATAGCCCCTAATGATTACTTTCATTTCCATTTTACATTTCGTAAGCTAAATTGACAAATGAATACTCTTGTGATGTTCCGAAAGATTCCAGTATCGGCTTCTAGGATACGATTTTTATGTTTAGACAGTATCAGCTCGTATGTACTATACGCGTATTCTCCGAAAACCATTTGAAGACTTGACTGTGTCTGTAGCTCAAGAGATTAGAACAACTGGGTGTATACTGAGATATCCGCGTTCGTTTGTTGGCCAAAACTCCGGCTTAGGTAGCTTAGAGCATCAACAGATGCTACTGCAATGACTCTGACTGGGATGTCTTAGTGTTCGAGTCTCAAAGGTGGCAGGATTTTTGACACTAGCTAGACAGCTAGTCCGAGACCGCTATCTGGAGAAGAATTCTAGCGGCTAGCTGCTCTGTTCGGTAGTTTCATCCGTTCAACATGAAGCGAATGCCGGAGTAATACCTTATCAAACGGGTCTCGGATCGTGTGCGATCATCCCTTCCTATTCCTTCTCCCATCATCACCCCTTTATTACTTACACTTACATGTATTACACTACCACACATATCGGGAGGCTAGCGCTTGTCCCGGCTGTGGCGGTGGGGCTAGTGGGAGATACCTAGTTTGGGAAAACACCGCTAACCAATGTGCCAAGAAATATGAAAAAATAATGAATGAATCAAGCGGCTGGGCCAATCAGTTTATTGAACCGTTGAAATATCACTTTTTAGATAATTTATATTTTCCAAACAATGTATTTTTTCACTTATAAATCTATTTTTGATTTCTGACAAATGCACATACTTACTATACTCGTATCAATAAATAAAACGGTAGCTTCTAATGTTGTATAACTTCGAGTTTGCAATTTAAAAGGACGTTTATTAGTTACATGATATTCTATTTCTTAGAAAATGACATTGCTCTTGTCAGCTATTCACGCCGCAGCCGCCTAAAATACCCTTTGTGATTTCAAACACACTAGAACAAATAAATTTAATTTAAATTACAACATTAGGCCCGAAGGTAGGACACATGCCATGATTTCTGTTGCTGAAAATATTAACTAAAAAGATACAAGCACCATCCCAATCCCATATATGGGGTGTCATCGCCTGTCTGTATTTCAACATCATTTATTGAAAATGTTTTTGTGCCAAACTACTATTATAGGTGATATATAATTGTAATAACTAATTATTACGAATTTTAAATGTAGTTGTACTTCTTTTACTATAATAGTACAGTTTTCCACAATAGTACAGTACAGTATTCATTCCGTATTTCATATCGTTACCATACAGTATTTCATTTACCACAATAAAATCGTATTTTTTAGAAGGTATGTGATTGTTCGCACTTTGTCATCAGGAATCGATTATATTTTGCCCAACTCTGGTCGATATATTATATTTTGTGTATACGTTTTACTGAATTAAATGTAGAATGTGAACTGTATTAAATGTAAATAATTCATGTGCGCTCCCTCCATCTCTCCACACCATAGAGACGGCTTTTTTCTGCGATGCATAAATACCACGACAGATGCCGTATTATTTGAACACATTGATTAGTAGTAAAGTACTTCAGCCCTCGGGTAGAGAAAAAGTATTCCAGCCCTCGGCATGGATTTGAAACCGTCATTTCTTCCATGCATCACCCCAGTAAAGTAATGTGTCCGTAATGCGAAATGTGCAGACTAACGCGTGTGTGGCTGCGACAATAACGACGGGGAATGTTAATGATGCAGCGTGGAACGCACAGCTCGTCCACCTGCCATATAACGGCTACGTGACTAGGGCGACCTCTCAGTTGTTCTCTCCTGTTGCTCGCCGCTGTAGCCAGCAACGATCGTAACGTGAGCAAATGCGGAACCCAGTGCTGCATTACCGTTCGCTTTATGCGTCGTATTTTGGGGTTGCGTATAGTTTTTCTATTGTCGGAGTTCGTCAGTTGTTTTGTCTTTAAACCAATTAAATGTCGGCTGTGTTATGGCTATGCCATGTTACGTCGTGCTGAATGCACAAAAAAAGGATATTACGTCGTATGTGCAGTGAAATTCGTAAGGTGAATACGAGGGAAATTCCTGGTTAGGTATTTGCAAGCGCGTACTAATTATATTATCACTAAACCCCAAAATGTGCAATAGTGTAACATTGTAAACCAAACCCTCGAACATTGGAAACGAGATAAAATTAAATGTATTCAAATAATCGTTTACTGTGGGTTTGAAAGCAATCAGTAGTTTAATTTCTTTTTCGCATACAACTACGAAATGTGTTGGTCTCCCGAAGAGTGTTCTTATATGAAGTCTGCAATTTTACTGACAAATAAATTGCCAATAAACTTTTACTTTTATTAACAAATAAATTGTGAATGAAAAAATGTAAAGCTACCAAATATGAATAATTAATCCTGTGTATGTTTGAGAAGTAAGATATTTGTACGTATTTTCTTCCCAACAAGTAAATGTTTACATTCTACATTAAAATTTTACATTTTCTAAAGTTTGAAGAAGAACATAAATAAATTAAATTTGTTCAAAGTATGCGGAACATGTTCTCCGAGCGTAATGGCTCCCAACAAGGTGACAGGGAAGGTGACAATTAAACATAAATAAACGTTCATACATATGCAAATGACCTCTTCCTAAATCTGCTCTAAGACTTTATGTTCACAATTCTTAGAACCATTTTTCTGTGGTGTTTTTCAGTCCCAGACTTTAGCTATCTAACAATGTTCGGATTATGAATTAATGTTTTTACGCCTTTTGCGCCAGACCTGTGGTTACAAGAAAGGTATTTACAATCTGCCACCTAACAGCGAAGGGAAGTATTTTTATTGCTGGTTAAGTTTGAAAAAGAGCAGTAATAAATAAATGAACTGTATTCGCTATGCGTGAAAAGTGGCGGAGGGGGTGGTTTCACTCGCCCGACCCACAAGGCCCGTCTTTCCCACCTGGGCAGTCGTGCCTTATCCACTACTGTTGACGGATATCGGAGGCGGTCCTCCCTAGTCCGATCATAGGAGCTTCACGAGTGCTTATGGCTACAAAATTTAAGAGCTTATTTCAAAAGTGACGTTTCTATATTTCCTATGATAAAACAGTAATAAACGCTTCTCTATTATGCTGCCAATTACTGTGTCCAAAAATTGTGTACCTCTGATGGTAAACTGTATCCGAAACCCATCGTATCTTGAACCATAAGACTGACAGTGACAACTTTCACTTCCTGAAAAATTATTTCATGGATATAAGTCACTTTGAAAATGTAATTGCGAAGTACAATCGTCACCAACGATTCCTTTTGCAGTGTTGAAAATCATTCTTATGCGAAAGAAACAGCAAATCGCCTGTGGCAGTCTCTTTCCTTGATGGTGGTCACGTTCCGTGATGAGAACTGCTTTGCTCGGGTAGCTTCGCGGCTCCTTAGCCATAAAATGATTTTTAAGAATTGTTTATCTACAAGGCGACGAATGGTTGTAGAATTTCACTCAGGTGCGTTATTTACCCATGAGACAGTTTCACATGCCAGAATTTGCCAAATATAGCACGTGAAAACATTTAGTTACAATGGAAAAGTAACTTAATGAACCGTTAGGCGCATAGTAATAGTTCTTGTGTGGAATAAAGTGAACGAAGTTTCGTACTACATGCACTAGTTGCAGTACCAAAGTAATATTATTTTCGTACCATTCATTAAATTACACATGCCATCACTTTCAACTGGAGTCAGGGATTTACATCATTTAGTGACATAATAAAGCCATCGCTTTAAATATGTCAGTTGGTTACTAAATTGAATTTTCTAAAAAATTCGCAACTGTAACGTTACTGCGGGAATTTTTCCTTCGTAAAAAAGTTCACTGTAGCATCCAATGTTCATCGTGGGTAATTATTTGACCACCGTACATGAGTTCTACAGGCCTCAATAATACGCAATTAAAGTACCTCTCGGGATGATTGACGTTCTGTTAAATCAGAGCATCGCGTGCGAGAGGCGTAACGTGTGTGGTTATCGACAGTACATGTAAATGCATAGATAAAGCAACTTGTCATGGAATGGAAGTGTTCCCTTTCCGACGCATCCAAAAATTGGAGGCACCATAGAATCATTCGAAAAATGATCTTTGGAAAGTTTCTTATGGAAAATGGAAAACGGAAAGTTTCTTATCCGTTGCAGTTCTTTGAACCATTTTTGTAACATATGAGATATTAAACTCTTACTGTAACTTAGAACACAGCTATTTTATGACGAAATTTTAAACAGTTTGCTAAAGGGAAGAGAAAGAGAATGGGGAGGTAAAAAGAAAAAGGAAAACGAGAAAAAAAATACATTTTGTAATGCAAATACCTAGTTAACACAACGTCCTGTGAACATTAACTGTTAACACGATTATGTTATAGAAATATTTGCATAACACAATATTTGATTGCAATAGAGTCAACGAAGCAGTGTACAAATTGTATGGGATGAGTTAAACATTGCAATATTAGGTAACGTAAATGTTAGGTGATGCAATGAAAATGTTGGGTTATATTCTGTTTGTAAAGAGGAAGTACAATATCACGCTGCAAATATTCTTACTTTTTGGCAGCGGATGTCCAACCCTCTATTTAAATAAATTAGTTCGATTCTATCCGAGGTTACGAAACGTCCATTCAATTCAGTATACCTGTCTTATGCCTGCTGCGTTGTCTTGAGTCTCTATTGACAGATGGTATGTAGGTGTGGGAATATTAGATACCAATGACGATTACCTCCGTCTGCTAGAACCTTCTTACGAGGGAATGGAGTGAATAAAACGGGTTCTTTTCAGTGCAGATACCATTGCAAAGTTCTCTTATTCGTCTTTCTCTATTTGGCATTCATTTTTTGTGAGGAAAAGTAACATTCCACGAGATTTGTGACCAATTGTAAGCAATCATTATACCTTAGCATTTCATTTTACCACGTTTAAGCCGTGACTGTAACGAAAGACCAGGTAAATTATTTAAGAGTTTAAAAGAACAGAATCGATAAATCTGGCTTGAATGATCATTGCTCTGTTGCACATACCTTCCAGCAAGCTAAATTGCGTCTGAATCCATTATCCTTAAAAACATATGTATGTTTTGCACATGAACAAAAAATATTTTCTGTGAAGAGCGGAAAATGAGTTTGATTTTAATATTGATAAAAAAAACAAGCTTCATAGTCAAAACAGATTTTCATTTAGATGAAACTCATTGATCATTTAATACGGCAATTAAAGGAATAGGATTAAAACATTTAATAGTGAATTCACGGAATGAATACTCCAAAGAATATGGGACGTCTAATATCAATTGCTGAAAACGTTCTAGTGTAAATATGACTTCTATTTTATTGTAATGATTGAATGATTTGATCAGAATTGAACAATTTATTTAAATACTTGCTACTCAGTGTTGTATTGTTAATTCCCTTAAAAATATCTGTAACGGCTGTATAACATTTTGCATCGGGATTCCAACTGTCAATTATATTAAAACTGTCTCTGTTAATTGTATTCAAGTCTCGTTCCATTTAGTGTGGTTAAAGTCCGATGAATTGCATTGTCACAACTAAAGAGGAAATCGGTTACGCTTACTGCGAGGAGGTGCGGTTTGGTTATATTTGACTCCTCTACACTGCCGGTTCTGAAATGAACACTTAACTTCAATGCAGGCTTCGCGAGTTATTCTGTTAAAAATCGTTGCTCACCGGAATATATCATCTGGGTGAAAAGAGCTGCTCTTTTTTGCACTATTTTTACCTTGCATTTGCTCGCTTTTTATCACACGTCATAGATAACGTGGACCTCTTCTCTTTAACGTCCTCAACGAGACGACCCGTTTTGCATTTTCGAAGTGAACGCCTATTGAGTGGGATGAATACCATTTATTTGCTCGGGCACGCTTAGAAATGTACGACCTGGGAATTCAACGCTTCGACGAAACATTTTTGGGAAGGAAAAATATATGTTACTGCGCGAAAGAGATGTAGTTCGTTCATTGAACAGAGGCCGCCGGATTGTGCACAGCCACAGTGGAACGAAGTGCGATGCCTGCATCGGCATGTCAAATAATGAAAAGCGCCTGACACAAATCACTCCATAGGACAGTGATCTGACGTGAATTCAGACGGTTCTACGGCATTGTTGACATAATCATTCACATGGAGCTGTTTTATGTTCGTTACTTTCATTTTCGAGAAGGTGACGCGTCATATTGTGGGTGAGATCCGCTAATAGGACGAGACGATAATAAATGATATGCGAGGACATGAGTTACGGAAACTGGTATTGTGTTTTGGTTAGAAAGAAACGAAGCAACACAAAGCAAAACAAAGGCACACAAAGCAATACAAAGGCACACAAACCAACACGCAAACAAAGCAGCACAACGGCACACAAAGCTACACAAAGACACACAAAGCTACACAAAGACACACAAAGCTACACAAAGACACACAAAACTACACAAAGACACACAAAGACACACAAAGCTACACAAAGCTACACAAAGCTACACAAAGACACACAAAGCTACACAAAGACACACAAAGACACACAAAGACACACAAAGCTACACAAAGCTACACAAAGCTACACAAAGCTACACAAAGCTACACAAAGCTACACAAAGCTACACAAAGACACACAAAGCTATACAAAGACACACAAAGCTATACAAAGACACACAGAGACACACAAAGCTACACCAAGACACACAAAGCTACACCAAGACACACAAAGCTACACCAAGACACACAAAGCTACACCAAGACACACAAAGCTACACCAAGACACACAAAGCTACACAAAGACGCACGAAGCTACATAAAGACGCACGAAGCTACACAAAGACGCGCGAAGCTACACAAAGACGCACGAAGCATACACAGGCACTCAAAGACAGAGAAATAAAAAAGATAATGGGATTAACAATATTAACAATAATAACAGCGAGTGCCATGCAGCAAAAAACTTGCTGCTGAACAAAGCCACATAAAAAGATTTTCCAGAGTAGCATGGACGCTTCTCGAGAACTACAAATATTCTCTTATATCACTGCAATGAATTATTTTAACAAATACAAGAATTCTTTACATACCAAAAATATTTTAAAAGTGTTGTTTTATCACGCAATAGTAAAAATATTTTATGGGGGGGGCGGTCTCTTTCTTGGCGCCTTGCTGTCGCATGATGTCACTTGCATCTTAAGCAGTGACGCACTGAGTATGAGAATGCCGTCGGTATGCGCAGCATCAAAATAGGCGAAACAACACAATCAAATATTTGTATTTGAGTGAATAGTACTGTTTCGTTGTTTTTTGCATTTTTTCTCAATTTTATAGACATCAATCGGTAGCATAGATACCTCCAAAAAGGTCGGTGGATGCATAATTTTCTTCTAATTTTTGCATGTGTTGAATTTTAATAATGTAGGTGTTTTTGTTATTATCGCATGTTCCTGTTTGTGTAGCAGCTTTGTGTAACAGCCATAGACCCCTCTCACATGGCCGGTGGATGCATACTGTTTTTTCAGATTCTGCACGCATTGAAACCTAGTAATATTGCAATTCTTGTACAGTGCTTTTTACCTTCAAATTTGTCTCACAGTTATTTCTTTGGTGCTGGTTACGGAAGATTTCTAAATGATAAAGGAGAAAATCTCATCAATCCGTTATAGTCAATCGCGTAGTTGATACGTTGCCCGACATTAATTAGGTTGTATTGAAATTACTGTTCGGTCTCTGAGGGAAATATGAATCTTCTGACCTACAAAGGTAGTTGTACATGACGCAACGCACGCCGCTACAGACAGCCATTGTCTACCTTATTATTCCAAATTATGCACCACCAACACGTCAAGCACTCACATCGATTGTCCACTAGCGAATCTCCAACTCGGAACGCCAGCTGACGAGCCTGAAGGCCTGCGGCGGAGGCCCCGGGGCAATCAGGGTATTACGAGGAATTACCAGTGTGTATGCCTCGCCAGTCATCAGTTCCATGATTGGTTTGACTGTCTGTGGCAATTAAATCAGTATCATTACCCTGCGCGGCTTACAAATGTGGGCTCCGCCCTGCTACTTCTCGAAACTATGCACAAGATAACAAGCACCAATGTGAAAGAAATACAACTTCACTGAAATTTTATGCAGTTTCGGTTTGTCTCTCAATTTTTTTCGCAGAAGCACAGATTCTTTCACAACACAGAGAATTAGTATTTTATGTACATAGGACTAACTGGGATCAGTAGCTACGATGTTATGAGTGTGGTTATTATGATATAAAGAAATACTGTAAATAATGATTGGATCAATGACCTCAATATTTATCGGTGATTTGTTCTGTTTTCGTCCTGTAGCAGTTTGCCATCGTAGGAAAGCTGACATTGGTAAACGACCAAATCCAAAAACATTAATATTTCGCCTGAGGTGCATATGTTCCTTTGAAGATTTACAGCTTAAAGAATTCATTTTTTAAGGATAGTGGAAATGCGCAGCACTCGGAAACTTCTCCTTCTCTTAGCTTTGCTACCCAACAACTACTTTTATTTTTACTCTCTCGCGCTTACGAAGGTACTTCGTTAGAAGAGAGTTTTGTAATAGTGCACCGAAAAAACGGCAAATTTTCAGCAGAAAAACAATTGCCGGGCCCTAGCAACGAAAAAAGGGCTAAATACAGTTGCTAAATGTAAGGAAACATCCTCTAACCCATAGTGTACCCAGAATGCATGTTTTGTGGGTCCTTGATATCGAAAAATCGATTGTCGGCAAAACGGCCGTCCGTCCGTCCGTGCGTCCGTGCGTCCGTGCGTCCGTGCGTCCGTCTCCTTGTCTGACCCTCTGGCTGTCCCTTTGTCTCTACACGTAAGCCCCCGCGGCTCGAGTCCATGATTTCTTGGCTGTCCCGGAAACGCCGCGTCGTTGGCTGAGAGCCGACGTTTCGCCTGTCATATCGCAGGCTCACTGCCCTGAGGAAGCCTGCGATATGACAGACGAAACGTCGGTCTCTTATCAAACGACGCGGCGTCTCCCGGACAGCCAAGATGTCATGTCCCTTTGCCTGTTCCTTTCTCTGTCTGTCCCTCCGTCTGTCCGCCCCTCCATCTGTCTATCCGTCCCTCCGTCTCCGTCCGTCTTCCCGTCTGTCTCTCCGTATACAAGAAAATGTAGGGGGAAAATAGTTCATACTTTCCATGAAATTGTTTGTATTTCCTCAAAAAATAGCTTTTTTCAAAATTTCTTTAATATAGAAAGTGCGTAAAGAATATGTGTACACTGTGTATAAATATCACAGAGCCAATATTTTGCCACATCAACTAGCCACATTTTAACATTGTCAGCATAGGGAATTCACACTCTCCTTAAAACTTAAAGTATTTGCACACTTATTTCCCCAATTTCTTTCCCAATTAATTTCTTCGAATTATTGGAACTATTCGAAAGGTTGGAATTGTACTGTCAGTCGCCCGAAGACAAAAGAACAGAACCGACGAGAGATACAGTGATACGAGCCCAGGGAACCCGAGCGCCTGCCAGAAGAACAATCTCCGCAAGGCACAGTCCTTGGAGATCTCTTGCTTCAAATTACCTCTCGTCCTCGCTGTGCGGCGCGGGGCGGCGGTGGCGCGCCGGCGGGCAAGCGGGCGGGCGAGCGGGACGTTGCGACAATCGATGAATCGATGCGCGACGCCCGAGTGCCGCCTGGGTGCGTTCGCGACCGCCACCGCCGCCACCGCCGCCCCAGCGCACGGCGGCCGCGCGGAAACGGCACTGCGCGGAGAGGGACGCGTAGGACGGATCCACCACAAGCGTCGGCCGCGAAACCGCGGTTTCGACGTCGCGCCCACCGCCGCCCACCGCCGCCGCCGCCCACCCGCCGCCGCCGCCCACCGCCGCCGCCGCCCACCGCCGAGCGCTCGCCGCAGCCTCCGCTACCATCCTCGCATGCTCCTCCCCGTGCTCCCTGCTGTCTGCCTCTCGTGCCACCCTCACCGCCCTTCCCACGTAATCTGTTTCCTCTTCCGTCTACCCGATGATAGCGCCACCACTCTGTCCCTCAACCCTCTACTCGTCCTCCACCGTCAATTTGTCATCGCCTTCCCTTCCGTACTTCTCCCGTCCTTCCAATTTCTCCTCCTCTCCTTGTGTCCTCGTCCCCTTGTTCTCTCCTGCCCTCCTCTCCTTCTCTCCGTGCCCCCACGTCCTCACATCCCTTCGCTCCCTCTAATCTTAATTATATCTCTAACCTCTCCTCACCCCTTCTTTCTTCCGCTCGTTCCTCTCTTTCTGATCCTCTCTTCCCTCCTCCCTCTTTCTTCTCTTTCGCCCCCAGTCTCAAGGTTCGCTCCCACCTTCCCCGGCGCCCTCCGCCTCCTCAGATCAGCGACTGGAATATTTTCCTTTCAATTCACTAGATATTCAAAGCGTTTGTTATCGAATTTCGGTTGGCGAACGTATTGTCCAAGGTGGTTTGCCAAGACCTATATTGAACAGGCTTGCAAGAATTCTTCTCCTCGTGTTTATTTTCCTCTTTGAGTGTTGATTTTAGTTGTTTAGATTAACACAGCATTCCTATCTTCAAACCGCCAAAAAATACAAAATTTGCTTACATGCCACTCATCAGAGTTAACGTTAAACCCACGTACAACTTGATTTGTGAGAAATGTCAAACATTACACTGATTAAAGTACACTGATTAAAGGAGAACATCATTATTTAATATTAATTTTATTTATCGTCAAAAACAATAAACCTTTATTTTGTGTTTGAGGAGAAGTATAAATTCTGCACGTTTTCTTGAACTCCAGAACCACTACGCCTCTCTTTTACTACGTATAGTGAATCATGAATAATGTAACAAAGGGCTTGTTTGGCAAAATTTGAAAACTAGAAAGTCTCGCTGCCGAATAATACAAATTATATTTGCATCCGTAAACTATGGTTTTGATGGATTCCCAAGAACTAAAAAATATTATTATTGAATATATTGTATGGACTGGGTTGCTGCAAATGAAATGGCCGTTAATAAATTGCAAATTACAATAGTTCTTATTACTGAAAAAAAATACATATTCAATCAAAATTATTTCCATTCCCATCCAAACATTTCTCCCAACGTGAACCAAGTGCAGATATTCCTTTTTGAAAAAATCTGGTGATCCTGAGTCAATAAACTTTATAAATTGTTTTTTTAATTGTTGCTTCTTCTTTGAAGGTTGTGCCCACTAACAATGCATTCAGATATCTGAAGAGGTGATAATCTGTTAGTGAGATGTCTGGAGAATACGGAGGATGATGGAGAATTTCAATTCCCAATTGGCGAATTTTTCAACAGATTGTTTTGCAACGTGAGGTCTGTCGTTGTGTAACAGCAAAACTCCATGCCTATTAACTAATGCTGATTGTTTAGTGCACAGTGTTTTGTGCATATTCTCTATGTTCTGGCAGTATTTGCCAGCATTTATAGCTTCCCCTTTTTCAGTAAAGGTGTCAGATCTCTAATCGTCTCATCCTGTCTGTTTCTGTGAGTTCATGAAAACACACTTATCTTCTTGTTCTTTCGCTTGTTGTTCCTTCGCCAAATGCAACATTTATGTTCCACGATGCCTCGGTTGCAGTGTGATTGAGTTTGAACTCGCACAAATAAATTACACGAATGTGTTTTCTTTCCATCACCGATAACGTACACACTGGAGCACTGTGTGCATTCTCCTTGCATAAACTGCAACAGCAAACTGTACAGACAGAGGAAATAGAGCACTATGTCCTCTGTAGGACATGTATGTTTACACGCAGCATATTTACAGAACCATCTGTCAGAAGAAAAAGTAATTTCTTGAGGCGAGAAATTCAAATTCTAAAACCGGCCATTTCATTTGCGCAACCCAATATCAGGGATTGCCAACTGGGTCCGTATGGATCTCTTGGAATCGATGAAGTTTGAAAGATGCTCAATGAAGAGTAAGGGTTGGCTGGGTGCGTGTCAGTAGGATAACATGAAATATCGTGAGCAAGAAACTTCTGAATTGAAAAAAAATTAATGAAGTAGATAAGCAATTCTTTTCTATTTCATTGTTTCCTACAAAACATCTACTAATATATTACAAATTCGCTCCTTAATTTCGTATTCTCGTTATCGTTCGGATGTTTAGAAGTCACTATATATTCTCAACTTTATTTTATCCCGCAAGAAAATATTCTACGCAATATGCACTGTAGTAATGTATTGGAAAGCTCTTAAAAAAACTGTCAACATTTTGTAACCAATCCAGAAGAATGAAGATTAGAAACTCGGTTCCTCAGAATTGATGCGTCCCGATTATCGGAAATCGAAGTATTTAAAAAAAATATTGTAGTGAATTGTGTTTTAGAAGTCATATTATGTGTATTTCTTTGTGCGATGATTATGAATGCTGAATACAATATAGAATTGTTGGTGATAAATCAGCACATACTTTCTCTCATTATTTGTAATGGCTTCGCAATATTATACTACTGCATGAAACTGCAAAAGAAACTTCCAACCTGCCTATTTTTCTCTCTGCTCCGGGACGCGAACTGAGGTTCATAGAGTTAATTTGCCATGCGCTCTACCGCTACACAGCGCCAGCCGCTTGACCGATCTCACTTTTACCGACGCTCACAAACTTCTGTTCCCTCCCATTATTTCCAACAAGACATATTCTAAAACATCAGAGTTCAACGAAAATTAGACTTGCCCCATTTTTAAAGAGTCCTTTACTCTATCGGTGTGAAACAAATTAAAGAATATTAGAGCCGATGATTAGAAACTGTATTTTTATAAATTGGCATTAATTTCAAGAAGAAATTATGCGAAAATACTCAGTTTTCATAGAAAAGATTTCATAACTATTTTTAGTGATCTAATTTTCGCGAACAAACCTCATGTAAGTCAAAATCTCAACATTGCAGTTTTTACTATTTTACGGTTGTTACGAAAGGTGCTGATTATTAAACATGGTTAGTTGGAAAGGAGCAAGAAAAATTGTTGCAAGAAAAAAAAAGAGATAACGAAAATGTATGATAAGTGGCTGTGTGAAAAAAACAAAAGGCAGAAAAAAAGAAACGAAGAATGTGAAGACAACAAATAATAAGAGAAAATCAATCTCAAGAAATACGTGAAATTACAGTGCAAAAATGAACAGCAAGAGAAGTATCAAGGTCTAGTGAGAAAAAGCATCGAAGCTCCCGTTCTCCTTTTGAAAGACTCGCTCTGCGTGAAATACAAAAATAATAACTTGTTGAACGAATTAAAGGACGGAAATTTCAGCGGGCAGCGTTGCCTTCCCTGGCGGCTTTTTCCTCGCTAGGAGGACGGTGGGGGAGGTAGCTGGGGTGGGGCTGCCACGCCTCCCCCATGAACTCCAGAAGTCTTGTCGCCTCGCCCGTTCGTCCGCTCGCGCAATTGGATTTCGTCAGTCAGGCGGTGCAGAGGAGGAGTGAAATAATTCTCTGTAATCGCTGCGACCTCTGAAAAATGTTTTCGCTTTGCTCTGCGTCCTGTCTCTTTGTGTGCGTCAAGGGTCGTGAAGATCTCTACATTATCCGACAAGCGACTTGTTTTTGTTTCAAAAGCCGGTTGCTACTAGACGCACTACTTAACGGTATTAATTAGGGAGGGGAAGGTGAGATATCATTAAATTCTCCACTCAAGGTTGTTGTTCCAATGAACAGGCTAATTTCCCAAGAGAGAATTTTGAGTATATCGATACTCTTTTATGGATGACGGAGACTTATAGTGGCCGGCTGTTCTGGTCGGTAGTTTTCCATGTTTTTTCCTCGCAACGCCAGGCGAATACCGGAGCATTACCCTAACAAACGGGCCACAGACCGCACATAATATTTTCTTCCGTTTCGTGGTCCTATTCTCATCCTCGTACTTACACCCACTTGCACTTACATGCACTACATTACCACATCTGTTAGAAGACGAGTCGGGAGCTCAGAGATTGTCCCGGCTGGGGCGGTGCGGTGCGGTGGTGTGAGATATCTGGTTGGGGATAACTCCGCTAGGGCGGCCCCGTATCTAATTATCCAGCGGAGGAAGATCACTGCCACCTCCCGCAAGAAAAAACGCACTACACTTACGAGATTAATGACCTGAGCTGTTGACTGTACCCGAAATCACTAATCAATCAATCCATCCCTACTCCCCTCTCGCCCTTGAAAACTCTTTCCTCCTCTCATCCGACGAGGTCGAACTTCTCATCGGGTCTCCTCGCCCTGAAGTGTGTACCCACCCTCGCCCCCCTCCACCCCTCCCCCTTCCGCGCTGGCCACACACCTCCGCCATCATCCCCGCCTCCACCACCGCGCCCGCCTCTGTCACTGCCCCACCTCCGTCACTACCCTCACCTCCATCACCGCCGCCGCCTCCACTACCGCCATCCCTCCCACACCTCCACCAGCGCCCATGCCTCCACCACCGCCCACGCCTCCACCACCTCCCATGCCTCCACCACCGCGCCCGCCTCTGTCACTGCCCCACCTCCGTCACTACCCTCACCTCCATCACCGCCGCCGCCTCCACTACCGCCATCCCTCCCACGCCCTCCACCAGCGCCCATGCTTCCACCACCGCCCACGCCTCCACCACCGCCCACGCCTCCACCACCTCCCATGACTCCACCACTTAAGCATTAAGGTTTATGGATGCTGACGAGAAGGGGTGTCCCAGACGCTGTATTCGGAGAATGTTCTCTTTGATGAAATGAGAGTAAAAATCACTACATATACTAATGATCTTAGCAATTGACGCATCCATAGACACTAATCAATTATCAGTGAATGTTGTGGTGGTGGTGGTGGTGGCTGTGGCAACACCGTGGCAGTAATTGTGACGGCGGCAGCAGCAGCGGTAACAGCAGCAGCACCACCACCACCTCTACCTCTTCCACCATGACCGCCACCATTATCACCGCCACCAGCATCACCACCACCATGACCGCCACCACCACCACTACCATCACCACCACCACTACCATCACCACCAGCACTACCATCACCACCACCACTACCATCAACCACCACCACTACCATCACCACCACCACTACCATCACCACCACCACTACCATCACCACCACCACTACCATCAGCACCACCACTACCACTACAATCACCACCACCACTACCACTACCATCACCACCACCACTACCATCACCACCTCTAGTGTTTGCCAGTTTGCACCGCCCCTGCAACGATGGGCGCTGCGAGCCGTGATCAGTCACGCACGATGCCCCAACCTCGCGCCCATCGCGCCCTAGCCACGTATGGAAATGCCCCCGAGGGGAAATGCATGACGCCGCGCGGCGCTCTTTCCAGATAGATGGAAATCGGGATTGGGGCGAAAGTGTAAATTAACGTCTACAAATATTAATAGTTTTTTTATATAACAAGAAACATAAGCAGACCTTTATTCATGAGGGAGAAAGGTTAGTACACAATTATTCCATGTAAAAAACGCTTTTGATAACAATATTGCAAGAAGTTCGATTTCGAACATCGTGTACTCGATGGTCTCCGTACGTTTTGCGGAAGATGCTCGTATATACAGTACGTTACTTCAGATATTTTAAAATGTCAGAGTTTGCAGTTTCAAAATATTGCCTAAGTAAACGACAGACTTAAGAAGAGAAAGGTGACGGATTTAGCAAACGGTAGAAAATTTGTCTGGGAATATTTTGCAAATTACAATCAAAAAGTTTTTTTTTAATCTTAGTCAATTTGAATTATTTGGGATTGTAGAAAATAAAGGAAGTTCCTAACGTCTCCAAGTACATCTCTGTGGTTTCTACTAAATAACATTGTTACCGATGCACAACATTGTTACCGACGCTGTTTGCTTTTGTGATACCATGATCCCAACGGGGTTTAATTCGTGAATAAATCACGGCTGGAGTAACGGGATATTGCAGAAAATAAACTACTGATGCTACAAACGCACATATTTTGTTGCATGTTCTTAACTTCGTAAGTTTCGAAAACTCAGAGTTCAACAAAAATGAGAAGCGCCATTTTAAGCGTTTTTCTATATCCGGTAAAAAAAATTAGGGAAAAAATTCGGAGCAGTTTTTGAAAAAAATGTTTTCTGTAAAAAAACGCGCTAATATTGATCTCAGACGGTCTGACCGACGGAGACACGGACCGACGGAGACGCGGACCGACGGAGACGCGGACCGACGGAGACGCGGACCGACGGAGACGCGGACCGACGGAGACGCGGACCGACGGAGACGCGGACCGACGGAGACGCGGACCGACGGAGACGCGGACCGACGGAGACGCGGACCGACGGAGACGCGGACCGACGGAGACGCGGACCGACGGAGACGCGGACCGACGGAGACGCGGACCGACGGACGGACGACCAGAGAAACTAACGGAAAAAGGAACGGACGGACGGAGAAACTAACGGAAAAAGAAACGGTCGGACGGAGAAACTAACGGAAAAAGAAACGGACCGGACGGAGAAACGTACGGACGGAGAAACGTACGGACGGAGAAACGTACGGACGGAGAAACGTACGGTACGGAGAAACGTACGGACGGAGAAACGGACGGACGGAGAAACGGACGGACGGAGGAAACGGACGGACGGAGAAACGGACGGACGGAGAGATACAATTTGCCGTCAGTCGATTTTTTCGTTATCAACTAGCCACAAAAGAAATGTTCTGTCAACGTATGTTAGAGGAAAAAATTTCTACATATACAGCAACAAGATTTGTTCGCTTTTTCGTTACCAGAACCCGGCAATGTAAGTTTTTCTGTGGAAAAAATCGCCGATTCCGGCTCTCGGTTACAAAATTTTCTCTGCTTACAAAATAAGGCGAAATTAAAAATTACAGGTGGCGCTTTCATCATGTTAACAAAAAGAATATAAATAATGGAAGAAACCTTTTCTACTCCCCTTAGTCAAAACCCAATAAATATGAACCAATGCCGTGTTAGCAATACCTTCTCAACAGCACAATCCGTGTTCTCACGGGGCAGTGCATATGCCCGTAAGACAAATAGCACACTGCTTTACCTAGGTTGTGTGTTCGAATCGTTCCTCTTATCGTATTATAGATAATTCAGGAACGATGACGCGTCATCATTATGAGTGGGAAAATATACAAAAGATTGATGTATAGAATCCCGTCATTATATTTCCTGTTTACGTATGTATTTATTTGTTTGTATTGTATAATGTATTTGTAAATGAACAATACTTCTGCGATGCATTCAGCGCTTATGTCTTGAACGCAAGTCATAATTTGTTTTGTGGCTGGAAAAAGATGATACATTTCTTACGGAGCTTTGGAAAGGAAGGTAGTGGTCAAAAAACAGCTTCTTTTATTCGAATTGTCACGTAATGCAAATTGTATTGTTCACAATTATGAAAATTTGCGAATTCATCTTTAACCCTACATATACTAATAATTTCATTACAGAAATAAAGTTCCAGAATCTGAAATCAACATTTTAATGTAAAAAGTTTACTGATTTATGTACCCGAATGACGAAATTCTCATCTGAATCTGATCTGATCTGATCTGATATCCCATAGTACTCTATGAAAGCAAACGCTCCCATTTACTTTTTATAATTATTTTATTTATTCAAGATCAAAAAAGTGTAAACGTACTGACGATACGAAAGAGAGAAAAGCTACATTCGCATTTGCATCTTCAGGAGGATTTGCTGTTACTTTCATCCATTTGGCGAGAACCGAACTGGTCCAAGCGGCATTCTCTTCATTTATAGAAAACGAGGGAAACTCGTTTGTGTTTTGGTATAAGAGAACGGGAAGAAAAGGAAATGGGAGATTGAGATGTCCCTACAGAAGATAATGGTGCTTGCGTTTGAATCACTGTGGCATGAAATTCTATAGTTTCTTCCATGTATCCATGCGAAAAGCTAAAAAAACGGCCAAAATGTCACTTGAATCAGTATGATTTTCAGTTATTTTTGCCGGCAAGAACGGTTATCATGCCCAGTGTGTGTCCCCCGCGCAGCGCTAGGGCCATGACAGATGCCGCCCCGCCCCGCGCCGCTGCCACTTGTTGTGACAGCCTTTGCGGTGGCTGCCAGGAAGAGGCGCTTGCGGCGGGGGTTGTGTGGGCGGGGGTTGGGGGCGGAGGCGGAAGCGGGGCTGAGGTCACAAGCAAGCGGGCGCTGGCGAGGGACGGCAATGGACAGGTCGGGGGTCGGGTGGGCGTTGGGAGTGGGAGTACAGGGAAAGGTGGATTCACGCTAAAGAGAAAGATGAGTGCATTGGTGGCTGAAAGATCCAAAGAAGATGCGGTGTGATGAGGGAAAAAAGTACTGAAATGCGCAAAGACCGCTGATTGTTTCATACATACATCAATTACCTCTATACTCTTTTCTCGTGATGTTGCCTAGAAATATTGTTAAGTCGTTTTACATATAATTTCCTTTCACAAAAATGTTCGTAATAGTACTGTTTTGAGATGTGCGTTCAACCTGAATGCTGTACTTTTGTGTTTTTAATATTCAGAAATATTAACTGCGGCAAAATAATTGTGAAATCAAAATCATTTTCTACTCTTTGCAATCGGTGACCATGTTTTTGTAGACATAGGTCGACCTTTGTCATGAATGCAATAAAGGTGTGAAGTGAAGACGTGCAGTGCAGTAAAAATGAAGTGAAAATATTTTCAAGCAATTAGATTGTATTCAATCGAAGTTTGTAATTATGAGCAGATTTGATGTATGTAAATTTCAGTTTTAGTCATATCAAAATAAGATGAAAATGATAGTTGGCAAGTCTGTTCATTTAGTAAATGGCTTGCTGGATCCCTGGATTGTGGATCATATGTTTCGAGACTTCGACATCTCTGTTAATATATTTTAGATGCATAATAATGACACTTACGTTTCATTGCTCTTTCTTGAGTCATGGAGCATCATTCTCAGGTGGAAATGGAATGAACATTCCTACTCTACATTTTCCTAAAATCGTTCTGTGATGGATGGTATATTCTCCCTTGGATATTCAGGAATATTTTTTTTTCGGATACGAACGTTACAAATGCACTTTGCATCCGAATTGAAAAATCCGGATTAATTACGGTAAGGTTATTTGACTTTGCAAAACACGACTTGAAAGATAATTATATTTTTGAGTAATTGGGTGCTGAGAAACTGGGTTGAATATTGCGAAGAAGCGAGTGCTATTGTACGCGGAGCTGCTGGAAATAATTGGAGTCTCGAGCGAGGTTTATTCACCAGCAATTTACGCTTGCGCGCGGCGCATTTCCAGGAAGCTTTCTGAAGCGCACCAAATTCCTTGATGTATCCTCTCTTTTTTTCGTGGTACATTTTTCACCTGTGTATGCATACATGCGTTCGTGACGCGAAGGAAATGTCGTGTAATTGAGAAATTATTGTTGTTAGAGCTGAAAGTGTTTCTAACGTAGTATCTCTCTTCATAATCATAATGAAATAATCATGCTGTTTCGATGATTTTGCATGTAGATAGCAATTCAATTTAAGTCGTGTTTATAAAATTCACCAAACAATATGTTAGATGCAGTTTGGCTGTGGAGTAGAGGTAAGCGTCATGATGAAGTAATTTTATTTGAGATATTGTGAATAATGGAGGATGTATGGTCAAAAATGGACAATGCACGTTATGAATGGAGTTGTCTATGGCATTATTTTTTAATATTATTTATTTTAGTAGGTCACTGTAACCTTTCGGTGTTAAGACGACCCCTCATCGCGGGTTCTCCTTCTCAGTAGGTTCATGGGATACCCTAATCCATAACCCTGCCATGTTTTTCAAATACCTTCCGCCGGGGTGTGAGTCCTACCAGGTCTCATCTCCTAAATGTCGCCCAGATGATATTGTCGGCTAGTTTTTCCTACTACATTTTGGTGCCGAGTTACCACTAGGTCCCTCTCGCCTATTTATATAGCCAAGTTTGGGAGAGGTTCTGTATTTTGTTTAAGGATGGAGGAAGGTTAAAAAACGTCACACAGTGGTTGGGTGAGCCCCACCATACATCATTCAAACATCCATGCCTGAGGCAATATTCGAACCCACGATCCTTCCAAAACGGTTCAACGCTATCGCAAATATTTGGACATTTTGGACTACAAAGCTCAGTTTTTTCAGCATTGTGTAGCAAGAGTTAGGACAATTAAGAGCTAAGGAGCGTATAAAACTACGTCTTGGCCTAAAAATTGAATCACATTAAAAAACCTCATTTTCGCAATGAAAGTCACTATTGCGTCGTTTTTCCAGAACCGATATTTGCATATTTTTTTTATTTTTCCTGCACATTTCGCAGTTCCGTAAAAGTTGTAGGGCAATGAAAATATCCGTGAACGGATTCTAGAGATTTGCTAAATCAAACCTATATTAAAGCATTACGTTCTACAGTAAAGCAGACAAGAGACTAAAATGAATGTAGGTAACGTTTTGCACATCTGTCATTGTTATTTGGCTCACACATCGTCATTGTAAATTGCTTTAATCACGTTTGATCATAATCTTTACGATGATTCCTCTTTCTTCAAAACATTTGATCAAAAAGGTAACTGGTAGTAATTTCTTTGTATGTCATTATGTTGAAAGAATATATAACTGATTGTTTCGTATAATAGTTTATTTTTAATCCTTGTAATTAAATTTATCTTAGGAGCATTCAGCGAGGAATAGGTCATTTCAAATGCAGAGAAAATCTGGTTAAAGCGACGACTAATAATTCCAGAGAAAACGACCGTTGGCTCGATGATGCTCGCTTAATGTAGGTTAAGAGAATATGGAAAGCGATTATCCGGAATAATTTTACTTGTTAATACATTGTAATTACACGTACGATAAAAGGATGTGCGCACATAACAGCTCTTAGAAAAAATCATACAATTCTCGGTATTTACTGTTTTTTTCCACACCACTGAGTGTTTGTTTCGATTTATAGTCTGGATTCATAACTAGACTGAATAAGCAGACGATGGAAACTTCAGAACATGCCAGAAAATAATTTGAAATACAAGTTCATCACACACAAAATAAGCAACTCTTGATATCACTATCCTACTTTGCCCGACTTCCCTTGCCGACACACGAAGATAAAAAATAAATAGGAATATGCACAGGTCTCCCGCTTCATATCGTATTGCGGACCAAAATAGCAAATTTTGTAACAAGTTCTGACTGAAAGTCTGATCCGACCGACAATTTAATGCACGAAATACGTCTGCCTGCGGAGCCAGGCGGCATCTTATTAGGGAATATTTAGAAGTGTATTATAGGAAAATCAACCGGTTCTTCGAAAAAAATGCCAAAAAATTCGTTTACCTGGATTCGCCATCCAACAGCCGCAAATTAATTATAAATTTCAATAAATATTTAATCTTTCTTTGTCTGAATCATACTAATGGAAGTTGATGTTCCCAGATGAGTGCTCGTCGACGAAATAAATGCTGGAGTGCAAAGTTATTACTCAATTTATTTTATGCGGAGGCGTGTTTAAACTTTCTAAGCATGTTGACATTTACGATCCAATCTGTTAACTTATATGTTCTTAACACCTGCAACGTGCAAGAAACTATTATTTGCAAACACTTGACAAACATGCTAGCTATTGTGCATTGTGCATTGTGCTTTTGTCGCATTCCCACCTTCAGCCGTTTCGTTGTTTGTGGGTGTAACCTGTCGTACCGAGACGTACTTCGCTTTAGAAGTTGTTTCTCAGTTGGCACTTGAATGTCACAGTCACACTTGAACGTTCCTGTCAAATAAACTGGTTGCATATGTATGAGGCGTTTGTATGGGTTGTGACATTTCTAGCTCAGAGTTTTGTTGGAATATTGAACTCTTTAGAGAATACAAACGAACGGTCCAACATCAGCTCATACTTACTGGTGCTGTTAATGTGTACATCGTAATAACATTAATCCCACTAATACGTCAGTCGTTACTTGAACACGTCTTACTGGTCTAGAACAGGGTAGCTCAACTGGTGGCTATTTATTATGTCCCGCGAAAGGTCGTTAGTCCAAAGTGGAGGTCTCGTGAATCCATGTCGGGCAAGCATATTGTGCGCCTAGCGCATGCGCCCTGTGTGGGGTCAACACCTAAATGTGACTAGTGGTACTAAAACAGCACGTACTTTGTCGCCCGTACTTTCACGCGAAGTTACGCGAAAAGAACTTGAATTTTCGAAAAATTGTACATGGCCTTATTTTAAAATCTATCTTTAAGGTACAGATTTCATTAAAGGAAAAAATCTCTATCTCGATAAATATAATTGTAAGAATACACCGAAAAAATGTGAACATTTACAATTTTCGAAGAATTAAAGTTTTCAACGAACGTGAGACTTGCACCATTCTCTTAAACGTTCTTCAGACTATCCATCAACAAGATTAAATCAAAAACGATGGAGCCATTTTTTTGAAAATTAGAAAAATGTCTCAGGGCCTTCATGTTCATCCCCCAAAATGAAAATATCGATTTTAATATTTAAGAGACCTCAACATCAACTAGATCTAATGGGGAATATCAGTTTTGATGAAAATCAGCTAAATGTTTTACCCGCTAGCGCTTTTAGCAACTGTAAATATCCACTTCTTCGTTACCAGGACCGTGTAATAAGATTTTTTCTGCCCAAAATTTGCCGTTTTTTCACGTAGCATCACAGGACTTTATCTGGACTGCGTAAGCGGTAGCAAGAAAGTAAAAATAGATAAAGTTTAGATTTAATAACTTTGTTCTAGTAAATTCAGAAATTTAAAATCATCCCGTGTGTTTTTATCTACGTTATGCATGGTACGATCTGATATCACGCATGGCTTCAACGGTGGGGGGTGTTGCAGAGCAGCCGGGCAAATTGCTGAAATAACAATACGTGGAAGTTAGATGTGGATCGCCGGAGTAATAAGTCTTAATTTGTTACCCTTGAGACCTTGCAATTTGGACATCGGTCGTCTATAAGATCAAATTCACCTAAGGAAAATGAATACCACTGGGAATAGTGACACTAATGCCAATAAGTTATAACAAACAAGTTTAACATCTGGTTTCTTGCAAGAAAAAGGAAAAGATCAAACAAAAGTTAATGATGATGTTTCAATATCCGTTGTTAATGGAATGAGATCCTTATCAATTATAAGAAGAAATATTTCTGATACAATGTCTGAAAAACTAGTAGTGTTGAAAGGAAACATGTCCAACACCATACAATTGCAAATTACAACCAAGTTTTGAGAAATAAATTTTGACTATGGATTACTATTAGTTGTATTTTGTGTTTTCAAAACTATTATAAAATACTATTGTGTATTTGGTATCTTAAAACACTTTCGCGGAAGTATTTTTTTGTATTTTGTATCTGAAATACATTTTTCCAAGTATTTTACCCAACTCCGGCAATACATTATGTTTGGTTTTGGCGCTTATATTTCGTTTACGGATAGACAGATGGACGGATAGATGTTTTGAGACAATACTATTTTCGGTTTCAAGGACCCACAGAAAGTGTTTGTCGACTAATTGGCACATTTTCCTACAGCATTACAAAACTCTCTCTTAGGATGTAGTAGGTAAGTAAAAAAATTGTAATCACTCATATTATCAATGAAATTTCATTTTACCTTACTTAACCCTTCACTTACAACAAATAATTTTAAAACAATATAACTAACTGTATATTCTGACATAGCACTCTCAACGTAATGAATGAGGCTTGACGTCTGCCAAGAACACATTCTTGAATCATATAATATTTAAAAAATCTTCAAATTTGATAAAGACATACGTGCACAAATTGTGATTAGTATTTAGTCTGGAAACTTGTGAATGTGAAGTTCAGATAAAGTAGTCTTACCTCGCATGTCTTCACCTTCCCTCAAGTGCCCCGCATCCTTATCCGAAATAATGGCAAGGGAAGACGCCGTGATCGTCTTACATCAACGCTTGCTCCCGCCCCTCATTCGTAGCCTTCCTAGTACATCAGCCTGATAGAGCGGTCGGGTTCGAGAAGCCTCGCTAATGACCTCAGCGACGTCACTCAAACGAAGTCATTAATAACTAAATGAGACACGCTGTAATGAGGGTTTTCACGCGGTGACACGAAACTCTAGAGCACACGGGTTGCGCATGATTAGGAGAAAGTGCTAAGTGCTAAGTGCGATTAGCTGCTGATAATCAGGTTGTTAGATCGTGTTTAAGTAGTGTCACGTAGAGGTACGCCACGTGACCGAATTGATGGCTTCCCTGATTCGAAGTACTTGCTCGGTGTCTCCGGAAAGGATATTTCTTTATTGGCACCAAGTGATGATGCTTTACCCATATAATGCAAACCCCTTGATTATATCGTAGTATACTCTAATTTTAAATCATGATTATATAATCACACATTTATTTTTTGTGGAATCATTCTTCTTATCTTTAGGTTATTACTAAAAGACAGTCTTTATCAATAAGTATTAAAATGCATTAAAACACGTTTATAACTTTCATAATACTAGTATAAGTTAAAATAACATGCACATGAAGGTTTTTGGCAATTTATAAGATATCATCGGCGTAAAAACATAAAAGTGTACTACTGTTGAATTGGTAGTTATTTTCCAGTCCTACATCCAACAGGTTTGAGTAAAAAAAATACAGTTTGCAAATTATGACACACATGACAAATTAGTACCATATAGATAAGCACATGTAGCTCGGAAACCAAGCGTTTTAAGCCCTTAAAAGCAACTTTTTGTGCCCCAAAGAATCACGAGTTTTGGGGAACTGGTGTGGAACATGCGGATGCAGGCACAGGCAAATGGGGCACACGATTTAGGATCCGGTATGAATTTCAATAAAATGTGCACAGATACTGAAAGTGCATTTGTGTCGAGAAGCAAAACATGGGACCACCTCTGCAGTTTGCTCAAAGTATCAGGCAAACTGAATAAAATTAGTGGTGCTATAACAGTACATATTTTCTGGCTTTATTTCTACATTTGCAATTTTCGAAGATTTAGAGAGTTCAACGATATGCGATCCACGCCGTTCTATTTAAGTTTCTCTTCTATCCATGCAAAAAAATTGAAGAAAAATTTTTGGTGCGTTTTTTTGTAAAATGTTTTCTTTATAAATTGCTTAGTTTCACACCCAAATTACTCCAAAACTACTAGATTTTTTTAAAAAACGGTATATGACCTTTTTTAAAGAGCTGAGGTATTGAAACTGACTTTGTCTAAGATAAAAATGTCTCTCTTCAATTGTGTAGTTTTGAAATGTTAACTTTTTGCAATTTTTGAAAATACGGAGTTCGTCAAAAATGGGACTAGCAGTATATTTGTAATTTCCGGATACATGCAAGGAGAAAATTTAAATAAAAAATGCATAACGGTCTTAGAGAAAAATGTTAAAAAAAATTAAAATTGCCTATATTTCGCGCAAAATTAGGGAAAACAACTCATATTTTCGAAAAATTGTACATGACCTTATTTTAAGATTTGTCTTTATAAAAAAGATATCATTAAATAAAAAAAACTTCTACCTTCAATCCTTTAGTCGTAGGAAGACGCCAAAAAAATGCAGTTTTGCAATTGAGATTTCAACGAACATGATACCTGTACAATCCTCGTATTTCAGAATTATGCAGTCCAAATGATAATTAAGGCATTCAGTATCATTGTCTAAAGCAATAATATTTTCTTTTTTCATGCACAGTGTAGAGTTTATTTGAATAGAAAACGTTGTGCATTATATTTAACTTTGAACTTAAACTAGTGTATCAATTTTAATGGTGTAATGCCATCTGTGTTATTCAAACGTACATTTGTTGTATGTGAATTTTGTGTGGTGATCTACTGATACTGCCACCTGATGAATTTGATTAGTATGTCATGTGTTATAGTTATGGATATTTGTATTGGCGGGAAAAAATGGAAAACCGCTTTCAAACAATTTTCGTTTTGTTCACTGTCTGTTATAAAGGAACAAATTTGAAACATCTGATATTTTATTAGTCACAGTTTCTTTATTGCGAAGAGTATTTGTATCAGTAGCAAAAAAAATCATGTTCATAATATTGAAATTTACAATCACATCATAATTTTTGTGCAAGAGAACTAGAAAACATTACTCCCTTAAATGATTTTGAATTTTTTTGAGAAATTCGCAACATTTATAAAAAGTAAATATTTAATATAAAACAAGTTACTTCTAATTGAAGATTGTAATGTATCGAAATAAGTGGATTATTTAGTAGGGAAATGGAGTTGACGTAATGATTATATACTAATAATTTTGACTTTCTACGAAGTTATTAAGAACATCTCTGAATCGACTCACTATGGTAATGATCATGAAGATTACGATAATTGTCCTTCTGTTACTGATTGATAGATTAATTTTGTATCCGTAAAGAATACCACTGTATTGCAAGGCAACCCATTTCCCGACCACCGCCTCATCTCTGCGGGGCGTTTCAGCCTTGAGGCTCGGCAGGATCGGTCGTTGGGCGATGAAATACCTTAAAGTAGTGAGCCATGTCGGTTCAAATCGACCACTCTTCAGGCCGTAGGTGGCAGGGCGTGAACACGACGATGGCGTATGACTGTGGAGGTGCTGCCCTCCGAAGGTGCCAGCGGCACGCCTGCACGGTGTTGGCGCCGGCGGCGGTAGTAGAGGTGGCGTCGCACAATGCACATTAACTCCAATCTTCAGACCAAAAAACGATTTTAGTTTTGAACTTAGCGGGCGGCATATTTATAAATAGGGAGCGGATTTCTATGCTTTTACGTATTTTTGTCCGTTGCTTCAGGGCATAGCAGCAGTGAAATTCTTGTGTTAGAATTGGATGCTACGTAGATTAATAAGTTAGTGCATATTTCATTAAAACAGAGACTTATCTCTAAAACGTTCCATGTTTTCATAGAATCTATTGATTTGTGAGCGTTCATTGATTAGAAGGAGCTTTTCACAGTTTTTTTTCTTTTCTTTTCTATAGATGATAAAATACTTGTGAAAATGTAGTATATTTCTTTACATTATACTTTTTATACTAGGCAGAAAAAATGAAACAGGATATTCAATGTACTTCACTAAAGTGCGTATTTTTGGAAATTATTTGTCCCGTTAAGTAAGTTAGGTTGTATTATGTTTGCACAAAAATATATTTAATATATAAAATATCTTTTCATTCCAAGCACGCTTCTCCTGAATTTTAGCAAGAATGTTTTTTACAGGAAATCAAATATTTTTAATTTTAATTGCATATTAAATAAATATTAGAGAACTTCTAGGTCAAAAATGCATATTTTTACTAGAATATTTCAAGACATTTTAGACCATAAAAATCCTTTCGCTATTTATAAGTAACCCAGTGCTCACTCGCTAAAATTATGATGGGCAGCTGTGCCCCCCCCCCAAAAAAACTATCAGCTGCCGCTGACTTCCCCTGTTATTTAACTCATTGTCATCGCGCATTCTGTATCGATGACACGTCGAGCACGATTGAGGCCCACGCGTAGCGAAAATCAGGTGGCATCAGTTGTCCATTGCATCTACGCAATGGACCCTCAGCACTTCTTTCTACAGGGCGCCGCATACCCGCATCAGGGGTGCGGAACAACTGCCTATGGGCAGTCTCCTCACTAATAACCCCATACGAAAATAAATCTACTCGGTGCATCTCTGTATCTTTATTTGCTTGTGATGCTCGCGCACGCGGCTCAAGGACAGTGTTCCGCATGTGCGAAACGCAAGCGTCTTATTCATTGGTTTACAAAAAAAGGTCTCAGGAGGAAGAAGTGGACGATTAATGATTTTTAGTGAAAGGTTGAAGTATGAAAGTTAATGTAGGGGTTTATCCTTGTTCGACTTATTTAGAGTCTCAAGGTTTTTTATAATTACATAATTGTTTTCCATACAAAATTTGTACGTATGGAAATTACATACTAGATTTGTATTGTACAATTTCACAGTAACATTATAGAAGTAATGGAGATTTTAATTGCTTTGCTAAGAAATGAAAAGTTTCTCGAGGTGACATGCATAAGTCGAACTTATTGGAACAATGAATTTTAATACTCAAAATACTTCTGATTGTTATTTACCGTTCATTGATATAACTTGGGATCACATAATGTAATCTTTGAAAATTAATCAGGGAAGAACATAAAACACTGTTTTTCGATGAGCGGCGATTTCTTATTCATTCTAATAACGCGTTGTGACAACTAAAAATAAATATACTCAAAATAATATCAAAAAAAAGAATGAATCTAATATGAAAGGCTTTTTGTACCAAAATGTCTTTAAATCTCAGTCACCACGTTTCCATTAAAATAATGAATTATTTTATGTATTCTAAAATATACGCGTTGTCTGAAAGGCCTATTTATGTCCATTGCTCTTCAAGTTATCGACCTACTCTTTTGTACGTAACTGTTTATGTACAACTCTATGAATGAAAGTGCAGAATCCAACTATTTTCTGTAGAGCTTCTCAAGACGGACCTAAAAATATGATAGCACGCAAGTAAAATGTTGAGATGGTAAAAAGACTTGAGGAATGTATCTTCGCCAGTGTAGTGTAATATAGGCAACGTAAATTAACTTGCAGCAAAATAACATGATGAAATAAACAAAAGTCTAAAAATTCCATATAGAAGAATAGCTTTGCCAAATAGAGATCAGCTAACACAGTTTACCAGAACTGAGATTTTTTCAGTGAGACTACCATGTAAATCAAGTTTCTTCAACTTGAGTTCTGCGGAATACTTGGGTCCCCTAGATCGTTGACAGGGGTTCCGCACGTGAAAAATACGCATAAAATGGAAATCATCTACCCATAGAATTTTTCATGTAGGAACGGGGAAGTGTTCTGTCTTATTAAAACATTAGATTAATATAATATTTAAGTAAAAATTACAATATTAATATCAATTTAATAGATAATTTTCTTTTTATTAATTTGTTATCATTTAAAATATTGTTGCTTTTGTTAATTATTCGTAAAATGTATTCTAGTAAGTGAATAAAATAAAACCTGATCGCTACCTCATTATTAAAATGTTTGTATTAAGATTAAATAAAAATATAAGAATAATTTTGCGAATTTTAGTAGAAAAAAGCTTTGAAAATGTATTTTATCTGCTACTGAAATATGACGTTTCTTCAAGAAAACCATGACCATGAAATGCAAAAATTCCAAAAGGTTTAGGACCTCTGATCTAAAATGATCTCCACACTTCCCTTCGTCCGCACAGATGCACGGAATTTGCCACTGTTTGGTGGCACGGATGGGAAGCTTTGCGGGGGTGGCATGTCGGTAAACACTAGCGACGCGCGACGCAAGCCGATTGAAAACAGAGGCGGCGGCGGTGACGACGACGACGACGACGACCCGGGCCTTGCTTGTGCATGAGGTGACATCTTAATGCCGACATCGTTAATGGTGACGCCACAGTTCACAAAAACATGTGACGCTGTGGAGTATGTAGGGAGTAGGGACGAATGCAGGGAATGTCTCAGTGGGGGAAGCGGCTATTTCAGAGGTGATGGTAAGCCAAACATCTAAAAAATTGTCATTTTTGTTCTTTTTTTCACTTAATTGATTAGCTTATTTCCAAATTGAAATATGTCTAAGAAATACATTTTTTCAGAAAGGAAAATATTGAAATTCAGCTGTGTGGTTCTACAGTTTTCGGATTTTGTAATGTAAGGGAAGCGCCATTTTATGTACAAAATATTTGGTACTGTGTGCAGAAGTGACTTAAAAAGAGATTGATTCGAAAAACTATAATAAAAGGACATATTTATAACCTTTCTTTATTAAAAAACGCATGAAAAAATTCTAAATTGAAAAAAGATGTAACTGACTCTGGTTGTGCATAAACACATTTCAATATAAAGCAGTGACAACTACGAAGCATATACATAACAATATGGATAATTTTTCAAAAATTTCCTATTTTTCCTATTTTCAGATACTTACAATGTCTGTGTTTAGATATTGATTTAGATCTTAAATGAATTGCCTTTCTCAAAATTTCTATAGAGAAAACTCCTCTTTTCCTTTCCTTACCTCATTCCTTACCTTCTTCCTTACCGTACACCTTACTCTTTAAATACTTGAACATGATAGTGTTCTCATAAAATTCTTCGTGGCAAACATATCATTGTGTTTTGCAGATCAGACATAAAGAATGTGTCATTCATATCAGTAGTTTGCACATGCTTTTTTAAAATCGGGTATTTTTATTATGGTATGGCCAGATGTGATGAGTGATGTTACGGTACCGCGATGGCTACAACGTTAAAAAATATAGTTAAATATATTACTCTGATGTAAAATTAAGATCATTTTGCGTTTACGGTAGTTTGATTGAAGTTTAAGTCATAAGGTCCCTGTCCTTTCAATAAAAATATATTATTACAATATAACAATACTGAAAATGAGAAGACAACAACACATATACGTCCTGGTGTAAAAAGCAAGATACCATCCCGGCGTAACGCCTTCAGCAATCTAGCTACTCAGAAAAAGTTCAATCAGACTGGTGTCTAAGTGCCGAACATAAAACGACATAAAATTAATAGAGAATAGTGTTTAAACTCCCTATAACCAATTTACAATGAAAAATTCCCTGTAAGGAAGTTCATGACGAAAAATTCCTTATAACTAAATATTACGTGAGTTCAGTTGATTAACCTGATAACCCACACGGTGCTAGACACTCTCCACGTAATAGAAATTCCCTTTGACGAAAAAAAACAACCACTAATTCCTTTGAGAGTCGCATGCCCTTGAAGCGTTTATACAAGCAAATACAAGTGAAACAAGAGAAAAGGTATAGCTAATGCGTTAAAACAGAAAAACATTTAGCTAATGTCGGTAGATTGTACACTTTCCCGCCACTCGGAGCGATGTAGAGCGGCAGCCGGGCGGGCCCCGACAATTACGTAAGTGTAATGAGATCTATGGCACGACCTTGTTGCCGGCGTAACGGGACAGCGCCGGCAGGCGGAGCCCGTCCCGTCCCGATCCCCCGCGGTTGTCGTTCGCACGCTCACAAGCCCACCTCGCTGACACCAGCTACTGCGACCCCAGCTACCGTGACCTCGGCTACTGTGACCCCAGCTACTGTGACCCCATCTACCGTGACCTCAGCTACTGTGACCCCAGCTACTGTGACCCCAGCTACTGTGACCCCAGCTACTGTGACGTCTCAATGCCATTTCGGTTCCCGGAGAACACCAGTGGGGAGGGGTGGCAGTTGTGGGGAGGGGTGGCAGCAGTGGGGAGGGGTGGCAGTGGTGGACCAGAAGAAGTGGCTCAGGGCATCAACTGATGTCACTGCAGTGCCTCTGATCGGGATGTTCTAGGTTCCAGTCCCGACGATGGCAGTATTTTCGACATGGCTAGGTCGAGGTCAGAAGCAGCCTGAAGGAGAATTCTAGCGGCCGGCTGCTCTGATCGGTAGTTTTCAGTGGTTTCTGCCATTTACACCAGGAGAATGCGGGAACCCTAGCAAACGGGCCACGGACCGCGCAATGTTTCCTTCCTCTTCCTTGTCCTATCGTCGCCTCTTGCTTACACACACTTATACTAAAAAATGTACTACGCTACCACACATGGCGGAAGACCGTCGGGAGCTTAGAGCTTGTCCCAGCTGGGGAAGCACCGCTGGTGGGAGGTACTTGGTTTGGGAAAACCTCACTAGCCGACGGTAGGTCGGCGCCGAATCTCACCATCTAGCGTGTGAAAATCACCGTTACCCTCCCGAGGGAAAACATGCGCTATACTTGCGGGACTAATGATCTTAGCCGTTGACGCGCCCGGAATTATTTATCAATCAATCCATCGACTATGGAACAAAAAAATAAATCGCAATGTAGCTCAAGGAAAATTTTATGTAAGATGTACTGATACTCGTATATGTTTTTAGCTTATTATATTACAATCATTTTCAGTTTATTGTGGTGGTTTGGTATATTTCAGAAATTATTTTCAGTTTTTGGCCTAATGAAAGATCATAAATATTTTGCACCTTTTCTGTACTTGCGATCGTTTACGTGGAGACACAGATAACTATGTCCTTTGATTGAAGAACTAGTTCAATATTCACTTCATTGTACAACTTCCATTGTATAACTGTTTACTACATTAAAGATACGGATATAATATCTCAACACGTTGGTAGACGTTTTGCTGTCAGTCTACTTTTCGGTATCAAGAACCCACAAAACGTGAATTCAAACTAAACAACGTGTTAGAGGAAGTAATATACTTCATGTAGGAACAAGATTTTCCCACTTTTTCGTTACCAGGGCGCGACAATAAACGTTTTTCTATCGAAAAATCGGCGCTTTCCTGCGCACGATTACAATACTTTCTCTCCGTGTAAAGCAAAGCTAGAAAGTAAAAAACCAAGTTGTGGTTTGTCTTTGACACCACCCCTGGTATGGGACTGTTAAGAGCAATCGTGACGAAAGGCACGCGGTCGAACGTCTGTGATAAAATCTCGCTCGTAATTTCCAGTGCTGCGTCGTACGAAAGGAGCAGACTTCGCGCTTGCAGAGAAAAACTGTAAGTAAAGAGTGCAGATCACGTCATGATACTTGCGTATACAATACTCAGAAACTTGGAAACTGAAGCAGGTAGCAAAAACCGTATGCTCTTTACAACTATATTGAATGTTTCATGTGTTTTAGGACAACTCTATATATTGGACAACTGTAATTTGCGTTATAAAGATGTATAAATTACAGCACGGGAAGATAACGATCCTTATCTAAATGAAATACTCGAAATGATCAGAATTGATTTGATTTATTTCGTCAATTAAGATTAAAAACCTTAAAAAGCAGTAAATTTTATGTGAATGACATATTCTGCAGGAAAAAGGTACGTAAAAAGACTACAAAATGTGATTTTACAAAGATGGTTATGTGGAAGCAAAGGCAAATAATAATTGTCCCTTGAAACTGGTAGTATGTGCCCTTGAAAGTCTACATCAGGTTTGTGTGGTTTAACTTTTGACAGGCATATTTTTTTGTGGACAGGCAACTTTTGAGTGGACAGGCATATTTTGTAACTGACGTACAAGTCAGCAGTGTATTTTCTTTTGTCTTTTGTGTAATGTGATGGTTAGTTGGTTGTTAGTGATTCCGGGCGCGTCATCGCCTAAGCCCATTAGTCCGTAAGTGTAGTTTGTTTTTCTCGGGAGGAGGCAGTGATCTTCCCCTCTTGATGGCGCTTCCGGTGCCGACCTAACGTCGACTAGAGTTTTTTTCCCAACCAGGTGTCTCCCACCAGCGGGGCACCGCGTCAGCCGGGACAAGCTCTAAACTCCCGACCGGTTTCCCAGCGTATGTGTTAGTATAATGCGTGTTATTGTATGTGTGTGTAAGTAAGGGGTGAGGATAGGACGAGGAAGTGGAAGAAAAGATCGCGCGCGGTCCGTGGGCCGTTTGTGAGGGTACTCCTCCAGCATTCGCCTGGTGGTGTTAATCGAAGAAACAATGGAAACTACCGATCAGAGCAGCCGGCAGCTGGAATTCTCCTTCGGACTGCGACTGAATTCGACCTAGCTGGCAAGCTAAAAATGTTCATTATGAAACACCTAGTAAATTGTGTTGGGTCAATAAACCTATCTAATCATGACAAATCTAATATTTTTGACATTTGTTTTTTTATTTTTTTACATATTTAGGTATCTCTGGGAAATTTGATACATGAGCAGTTTGAATTTGAAGCGCAAAATTTTAAACGAGGATATTTCGAAACTAGTTCGTGGTTTTGTTTAAATTCGTTGTAAGTTTCATTTCAGGGGTTGCATGCACGGTTAGTGGTGTCTTTCGATGTTTGTATGTAGTTGCGCGTTTTTGCCAGTAGTTAGACTTATTTAGTGGCGTCTTCTGAAAAATCGGGTAGAGGATGCGAGAAAAAGTAGCTTATAGTTTGTCAATAATTCACCGATTGTCTTCACTACATACTGACGAGACCCGGTGCTCAGACGCCATTGTGTAGTTACATATTTATATACAAATTTAACAAAAAATAGCAAATATATTCTATTATTAATGACCATACAAGAGGAAAACAAAATGTTACAGTTTTTGTGCAGAGCAAAATATAAAAAAAATTTCATTGTTTCCCCATCAAAATTCATAGAGATATTGAGCAGTGTTACTGTAGCCCCCCATCCAGCCCCTTTTGCTTTTTTTAAAGGGTTTTAGGTTTAAGCTATTTTTTTTACTTCGTGCACGTCTTCAGCACCATAAGGCAAAGCGTCTTCAGCACCATAAAATTTGAACTACTTTCCTAAAGTCCATATGCTACTGCGGCTGAAGGTTAATGAATGAAATTATTGGAGCTGAGGCTTGTATACCATATGCGTTTGTGAAATCTCATCAGTCACATGATTGTAAGTCCGTATCCCCAAAAGGCAATCTTCTCGATGGTCATTCGCATTGCCGCAGAATCGAACGTAGGGAACAGATGCGACTCTTTCGCGAATCCACAGTGTTATAAAACCAGGTACTGTAACTGACACAGTGGTCTGAAGCGTTCAAAGAAAAGACAACAATTTTTCCATAGAGAAAATGACCAACTGAATAACGAAGGGATGCGACGCATCACTCGCATCCATTGACACTAGGTTCCCTAGACGCGTTATTTGCACATTTGTATCATAACGTACTATAAAGTTTGTTTGGCTAAAATTTCATTTCTTGGTTAAATACTTTTTTCAGAACCCACTCAACCAATTATTCTGAAATTAATACAGTAGACTTCAATATGAATAGTAAAAAGTACTGTAGTGGATTATTAATACAAGCGTCCAAATTTTGAAGTTGTACCAATTTAAAACAACATTTGTATTTCATTCATGACATATGTATTCGTAAAAAATATTTATGATGAATGGGAATATTAAAAATTTGCTACAGTGTTATAAAAACTTACTGTTTCTCTTACAATATTAAATCTCAAGAAAATATAACCTGGTCAAAAATAACATGAATATAGTAAACAGCATGGGCAGTATAGAACGTTGACGACACTTCAGCGAACTTTCAGTGTCAACGAACTGTGACGTTTCCTTGTGTGATGGTGGCAGTATTTATGGTGTCCTAATGGTGGCGTACAGCCGAAATTGGGAAGGCAAGCGGCTGTGGTAACGGTGCAGCTTCGGCGCTGGTGCCGTGAGCAGATCGTGGCTCGCGTGCGGGCTCCTGTGGTGATGTTTCGCGGGAACGTTTACCTGACCGCGACAAGAGTTCGCCAGTAGACTATCGGCCATTTGCGGTCTACTTCGCGATAGCCGTTGCCACCTGAAATGATTTTGTGCGTGTATTCGAAAATTGGGACTATTCGCTGACAAACGGGGACGACACCACTTCGTTTTCGACACCGACACGTTTTTGGCTGTATAGGGGTTGTGGGTGGTGGGACGGGGGCTAAGGAACCTTTCAAAAATATTATTTTTGTGTTAGAATTATAGTGTAACCAGTCATATGTGATTTGGTTGAGGTGGACTTATAACAACGGAGCCAAATTTATATGCCCTTAACGAACTCGCACGATATCCAATAATGGTATGTCAACTTTCAGATTCCCGGGAAGTTATATAAACTCCACTAGAGTCACATCTAAGTTGCGTTGAATGAATTATTTTCTCGTAAATTACGACTGATGTTTCATATATTTATGTCGAGTGTAATAATTATATTTAAATTTCCTTCCATTAAAAAAATAGTAGACACCGATTAACTTGCAAATTTTCCAAGGTAGAATCTTACTCATTGTATCCGAAAATTTTTGTTAGAATTCTGTTTTTGTTCTCTTTCTTGACAGAGTTTGTTAGTCGAGATGGATGTCAAAGTGACATATGATTTGGTTTTAGAAGAACTCAGAAGAGTCGAAAAGGATTTACATGATTTAGGATAATAAATTAAAGTGAAATAGAAGCACATGTGAAGGGATCTACAAATAGAGGGAATGTAGAATTTGGTTGCTCACCAGGGACAACAGTTTGAGTGAATGCGTAACACTATGTAGAAGAGGAGAAGGGAGAGAGTGGAGAAAATTATCATGAAAGTAAATGAAAAATAAGTGAGGAAAGGGATATTAAGAAAGAAAATAGAAAGAAAAGAATGTACGCCGAATGCACGTAATATTCAAGCCATGGAACCACCCCATTGGCGAAGCTTAACAGGTCTCCCGACATGAGCGGTTGTGTCGTATGTGTGTGTGTATGTGTGTGTGCATGCGCGTTTGCGCGTGCGTGCGTGCGTGCGTGCGTGTGTGTAAGGGCGAAGATGGTGTAAGAATGTGCAGTAAAAATCGCGCACAGTCCATGGCTCGTTTGTTAGAGCTCTGATCCAGCATTAGCTTGGTATTGATATGCGAAACCACGGAAACTACCAATCAGAGCAGCCAGCTGTTCTAATTTTCCTCCTGACAACGATTGAATTTGCTCTAGCTGTAATCCAGTATCGAAAATGCGCCACCATTTCGAACTCCCGAACCCTAGGACATCCCGATCAGAAACGCTGCAGTAGCAACGGTCATTGCCCTGAGCGACCTCAGTCGGTAGGTGTTAACAACTCCCGATTTTATGCGTCGTTGTGACCCTACGCAACGTGCAGCAAGGATCACAAAAAGCCGTTGCAGCGACCTGTCTCCCTCGTTGCGGTCCTACGCGCGAGACTTCACAGCACGCGAGGGGACGTTGCCTGGAGCGTAAATGTTCTTGCGCCGCGTAAGGTATCCCCCAACCGGGGTCGTCAGTAGAGCAGTGGAGCACTCAATGGCCTAGCAATTCCCAGCCCGTGGGTTTGGTTCTGGCCGCAATTGGTGGATTTTCCAAAGGCAGAAAAAACTGTACTCGGTTGTACGTTGTAAGTATTCAAAACACACAAAAAAACATTAAATAAATATCAATTCCGGCACAAACGTGCAAAATGCAGCCCAAAAATATGAATACACGGAATTTTATTTAAGGGATTTGGTAAGTAGCCAACAAAATCCGGAGCTTGATTTTCAATTTAAAATGTTGAATTTACTGCATTATATTGTATATAGTATGTACTTCACTGTTTTATAGTGTGTATTTACAATGAATTTATTTAACACTGTCAGATTGGATAGGTGCCAGCTACATAATTGTAAGTTTCAAAGAACATCTTAACGTGAAGTATTCAATCAATTGGATTATGCATATCAGTTTTAAAGTAGTTACTGTGCCAAAAACTGCATAAAGATAATTCAATAATTGAATGACGTCTTACAAGTCCAGTTAACCATTAACTGATGCGTTTCAAGGCTATACCTCAGACTGACCGACTTGATTTTTAGGTGTCAAGGACGTTGCCCATGACTAATCACGCAATGCAGTCACGGCCCATACAGGAAATGAGCGCAGGAGGATTCGACAGTTAGCTCATCCATTTAAGAACATGGGTCGTTAGTAGCGCTTCACGACTTTCGTTAAAGGGGATGAAATTAGCTTCTGCGGCACTTCGATGGATGTTCTTTATCTTCTAATGCTAGTAAAAATCTACAATGAAACTGACAAAATTTAATGCAAAATAATGCCCGTAAAAATTAATTCCAAAATGAAGGCGTCGGGGTAACAAAACGGTAACGTCATTACACATATCTAAAATATAGATCTTAGAATTTCGCATCAAAACAAACACGATCTAAATGCTGTTCAAATTTGTTCATAGAACTACAATATGTTCATGGAAATCAGGAGGAAGTGTATACTGTATACAAATTAAGAAATGTCTGAATTTATTTATACAGGTTTCATTATCCCCTTCCTTAAACAAATTACAAATTATCACTATGTTGCCCTGATGCATACATTTTTCTTCTACATCTAGCATGATGAAATCTATATGAAATATTTTTCTTTCGAGAAATGTGAAGTAACGAATACTCAAATGATTATTTCCAAAATTCTCGTAACAGTTATAATTTGACACTCAAATCGAAATTATGGCTGAGCAAAATTCTTGATCCAACATTCCAGATCAGTTTACCTTCGTGTTTTATATATTTATGTACATTATTTTTCGTGTATTTAACATTAAGATTTTAATCCGGTTTTTCTAACAGAACGTTAGGGTTATTCAACGCCACTCATTAATATGTCACGAGAGGATAGCTAAAGTAAAGGAGGAATGATCCTTTTACATTTAAAGGATTTTTATCTAACATTTTTGACACAAAACTGAATTTTCATATGCCCCCTTTAACTTCCAACATATTAATCCCCCTTTAGTGTTGAATATAGTACATCACATTTATGACTGAAGTACACACATTCGTGTTTCAATTTCTGTAACCCACGTCCTTTGCAAGGGCCCCCGAGAATTTAACGAAATGGGTAGTGGTAGAGTGCAGAGAAGACTTTCCCGTCACTCAGACTAGAAATCTAAAAGTTAGTTCGGGTTCGCCGGCTCCCAAAGCACGGTGGCCAACTTCCCCTTCGCGCTCGGATGCAAGGCGAGGAACGAAGACGTCCGTTCGGGCAGGCCGGGGGGGGGGCGCTGGTTCGGGGAGCTGTTTGCAGAGTAGTGAAATTCCCGATGAATGGAGGAAGGCATCGCATTCTCTGTAAAATCTTCATCATGCGACTTGAAAAGCTCTTTCTTTGCTTCTTTGCCTGAAATTTTGCTGGTGATTACGAAAGGGCTTGAACCTTTCTAAAGAATAGTGTTACAATAGTTTGAAGTTGGATATGTCTTGGAGTATTAGACTCCTCCTCTTATTTATTTGATGTGCATATGAATATATGGAACTGTATTTTTGGAGATCTAGCTATTTAAAAAAGTTATTAAATTTTGTCAAGCTTGCGTTGTTTTTAAAAGAAAGTTCGCTTATTATAGTTCATTCTAATTAATTCTATTACACAAGTACCATTATTTGTTCCAGAAATAAGTTGTTTGTATTTCACATTTAGAACTAGAAATACAGATACAAGGAGTTTCGTGGCATATGGAAGAACATATGTATCTTTACGAACGAAATATTGAAGAAAACATATATTTTTTAAATATTTTATTTTACAGAAACTGAAGTTTCGTATAACTAACATATGATGAATAATGTATAATGACGTATAATAATGTATGTAACGTAATGTATAATAATGTATAACGTAATATGTAATTATTAATATTTCACTGTGTTCGAGAGAATATGTCCTTGGAAATGTTCTCTAAAATAGAAAATAAAGAAAATACTTTGAAACTATCTTGTACGATATGAGAGAACAATCCACTATAATTTTTTGGAAAGAGATGTATTTTTAAAAACTTTCCTTTCTTAGAAAAATATATATTCAAATGTAAAAATGCCAGGAGGAACAGGAAGAGATGATTTGATTTACAGTTGGAAAATAACGTATTACCATTACTTAATATTTTACCTAATTTTGTCTTCCCATTCATTCATTCTTTTTGTTCTATTGCTATTCATTCCAATGATATTTCCAATTTTATAGAGATTATGAATACTTTGTTTCTACCTGAAAATTTATTCCTTTGCTCCTTCATGTGATAAAAGTTATTTCAAGTTCCTAAGAAAAATGGGTACCTGATGGTATAGCTGTGAGACATACGTAAAGGAAATTAATACCGTGTATAACTTTATATACCCGCAATGGTAAGCAGGCCCTTTAATGTACCTGTTCAGGAAACGAAACCAAACAGAAGCACCCTCAAAAATTTCAAAGCAAATTCAGCTCCAGAACAAAAACGAAACATGGGCGAATAGCGGTAACGCCAACCGACGGCTCTGAAAAGCCACGCCCCCACGCCTCCACCCGAAACAAAGCAACCCGTGGGAATTCTGGAATCTGTTATACCGCCGCGCCATGTAACTATTAATCCCACTGTTGACGCGTACCGGCGCCCCGCCGCAACGTGATGAGTCCGCCGCCGGACGTCTGCATTAGGCGGCGCGCGCGCCCACCCGCAACCACCCGCGACCACCCGCGACCACCCGCGGCCGCCGCCACCGCCGCGACCACAAAGAGTCCGCCGACAGGCGCCGGGGGGGCCGCTGTTTGATCAGTGTCATTCGCTATTCGCAAGTGCCGTGCCGGGACGACACAGCGGTTGGCTAATGAATGAAGTGGGAAATTGGCCTAGCGTTCCGGTGGCCGGGCCACGGCAAAAAGCCGCATCGACGCGACCGCTCGTCCGGCAGGCGGCGGCGGCGGCATGGTTGGCTCGGCTTGGGTTAAGTCAGGGAAGCAAGTTGTCTCCAAAAGCAAACAAAACTCACTTGGCATTCTTAATTAGAGAAGAAAAAAATAAATATTTTTTTTAAAGAATGCTACTTATTATTTTATTATTTTGTCTCAGGCGCGTCAACTACTGTAACCATTAAATCTGTAAGTGTAGTGCATGTTATTGCTATTTCCGAAACATGGCAGTGTTCCTCCTCAGTTGGAGTGTGAGATCCGGCGCTGACCTATGCGGCAGCTTGCGAGGTTTCCACCTCTAGGCATCTCCGCAAACAGGGCATCCCCCCCCGGCCAGAAAAAGCTCTAAGGTCTAGTCTCCCGGCATGTGTGATGCCGAAGTGTATAGAAGTTTGTGTGTGCACGAAAGGAGACCGGAAGGAACAAGGTTGAAGAACGAATGACCGCGTTTCGTGGACGTTTCTTATGATACTGCTCCAGCATTCGCCTGGTATAAATGAGAGAAACGACGGGTAACAATCGATAAAAGCAGCCGGTCGCTAGTTATTTTTCAGGGAGTGGCGGAATTAGACTTAGCCAACTAGCTAATCTAGAAAAACCGTCACTGTCGGGACTCGAACTATAGAACAACACGCTTAGATATAACGTGGTGAGATTTCATTCCAGGTAAAAGTTTTCTAAAAAAAATCACGAATCGAAAACCCGTATTGTATTTTTAGAGTTTTAGATGGTTTATTAATAATTCAATTACTTCTTCAAGAATGTGTTAAACTATAGTAAAAAAGAATTGTAGACATGTACTACAGAGTCTTCACTGATGGCAACTACCTTAACATCACGGATATGTTTTGGGAAATTCAGATTTTGGCTCAGACTTTTGACTTTGAACCGAATTTGTAGTGGGCTGGTTCAATTAATGTTTAAGTAGCACATTCGTATTCACCAATAGTCTTTTCTCAAACGAGGGGACCAATGCGAGGCCACTCTTTGCTTCAAGGGAAGTCACATTCCTCCTTTGGCTTTTATTACCCAATCTTGAACGTCTTACAAGGCGCTCTCCATCACAATTTCAAAAAATTAACAATGATTTCGCAGAACAGTTTAATGCTATACAAAATACATAATTCATGCCATCAATAGGTTCATTAGGGGCGTAGATCAGAAGTCGCCAAACTTCAGAAGCTTCTGAACAACCGTGCAGGTTGGAACTGAACTTGAGAAACCAATTTGAAGAAATAACATTTTTTTCAAATCTCACATTTATGTATTGATTATGAACACACATTTCTAGTAAATACGAAATTTTTCTAATAAAACTCTACATAACAAAAAGAAATTGAACTGTACGTAAGAAATAAAAGTGTCGTTAGTAACAAATCAGAAATTAAAGAACATATTTTCATCAGACTTATTTATTTTAAAGATATGGATTACACTCTTTTTGGACAAATTTCTTAATGTAGGGAGAGTATATAGCGGTAGGCATTTGAAAACAGTTGTCCACATGTTCATCTGTTGATCTGTTTCTGAACTTATTTTTTCCTTATTGTGAAAAGAACCCTAAAAAAACTGTGTTGAGATGACCATTGCCTTCACTTTATGACTAACCCGGACCAAATTTGGGTATTGACATAAACACGAAAAATATGACACGTATGAACCCCGCTCGCACAATCATCCATGTGACTTACACTGACAGTCACCCGGCAATGTGCAAGCAGCTGTTTTCGTGGGTCATCTGTCTGTGTTCAATGGAGCGGCTCCCAGATGATCCGAAGTGGGCGTAACACTGTGACCTACTGGTAGTTCTCGATGCACGATTTGGCGATCACTGGTAGGAATTCATTATAATTATTATAAAATATTATAATTATTATATCAATTATTATTATCAATATTATTATAATTATTATACAATGCATTATTATACAATGTTGAACTATTTCGAAAGCTCAGAAGTAAAATCGAATGCTCGTTGTTCGAAAAATGTTGAGAGAGTATACTCTGTGGCCACACAACTTCGAAACTGTTGGTGCAAATTCCATGTTCACTAACTAAAGTAATTTAATTCCTATCACGTGAGGAAAAAACTTTGTCGTCAGCATACGCTTTGAACGCTTGTGGGGAGACGGTTATTTTGCCGTGCTCCGCACCCATAAAATTGACCCAGGCTTCCTTTGAGCTCTACCTGAGGCTGCTAGATCATTCGTCCAGTCACAGCTTGTGAGCGTCCCTTATGCCACTTGGGAGTCATATCTTCCCTTCAGATATTGGTTTAATTTCTGTCCAGACGGTAACACTACATTTAGAGATAAATTGCAAGTAATACGATATGTCGTTCTTCATTGAATGTTCATTGCAACACTAAACCTTTTTCACCCCTAAGCAAGGCCGAATGTGGAAATTTTTACGCACTTAATGAAGTGTGAATTCATAGCCTTTCACAGCTAGCGTATTGTTCAAATGCGTTACGAGATTGTTGCAACTGAATTTGCGGTGGAGTTCTAATGGTCGTTCCCGATGTTCATTTGATCACTCAGCTAGATATTTGAACGTGTTGTAACTAATTCACGGCAGCGAACGAACCGCTACCCGAAGTTTTACGAGGCCAGTACATGCAGCTTTCTACCCTTGACCAACAGAGCGCCGGGTTTTTTGTCTTCATTAAAAGCTCGCTTTAAGTTCGGGTCGAGAATTGCATCAAAAATCCCCATCTCCTCCCCAGCCCCTTCTCTTTTTCTTCTCTTTTCCTTCTTTCCCTCCGAACTCGAGAGTTTTACGTCTCGCAAATATTTTGTTTCTCCCTAGCAGCGTTTCTTGGAATGAGAAAAAGAGAGAGAGACGCATTTTCTGCGTTCCCCCGATAAGAGTTTATCAAGATACATTTTAAAACGGATTATTTTCTGTGTGCGAGTGCAATCAGTGTTATTAATGCTACGCATAAACGTGAGCGGAATTTACCCAGAAGAATTTAGCAGACCGCTTCCGAAGCTTATTCCTTGCGCAAGGGAGAGGACGGGAAATGAGAAGGGGAGATGTTTTCGGGCGGGAGGAATTTCCTGAGTTTACCAACTTTTCCTCGTAATTTACCACTTTTTTAACGCGTATATTAGTATTAATTCCATACCTTCGCAATACCGTACTTTCATCTTCATAAAGGAAATGTTTTAGGAACCGCTGTGGCCGTTATAGTTCATTTTATTTGCTGTGAATTAACATGAAATATTACTGCGAGCATTATGTTTATTCTTTGTCATTTAGTTTGTTAAACACACCAGGGAATTTTCGGAAGTATAGAAAGACATCTGCCTTTCCTTATGAATTTTGAGATTAATTATATTAGAATATTTTATTATGATAGCTTTAAATTAATTTTATACCGTGCATTAAGAAAATCAGAACGGAATATGTAGAATTAATAGAAACAAGAAAGATCCTCAGATATCTAATAAACAATTAATTACTTCATTACCTAAATTATTAACCGATTTATTCGTATATCATTTCAATACATTTATTCTACGTTGAAATTTTGAGTAGAAAATTATATATTAAATAATTTTCGTGACTACAAACGGAATGTGTGCAACATAGTTTCGCCACATAGTTTTATGACTGCAACCAAAATATGTGCATAACATTCCTTATTTAAATTCATTGTAATTTAAACTACCTTTAAATTTCCACACACTCTATTTGAAAATGCAATTTTTTTTAGAAAGAAAGCAAATAATTTCAGAAAATAACACCCTGGAAACCAGAGACTCTCGTGCACTAAAGCATTAAACAGAGGTTGGTATATATCCAGTACGTTATCGGTGTTACTATAGGAATCGTACGAAAACAAGTCCATTGGCGGAGAAATGTCGGGGCGCTGTAGGAAAAGAGTTGTAACGCAGGAAGGTCTCCTCCATCTCATGCCTTCGTTGAAGGATGGACTGCGTACGAGAAAGAAAATAATAAGAATTCATCTTCCTCTTCTCCACTTTTCTCTTCTACACCTCTTTCTCTTATCCTCCTCTTTTGCTTCTTGTTCATCCTCCTCCTCTTCTCCTCTTCTGCTGTCTCTACTGTGACTGTGAGCGGGAGGTCGTAGGGTTCGATTCCCGACAGTGGCGGATTTTCGACAAAATACAAGGCTAGGTCGAATTGAACTGCTGTCTGGGGAGAATGCTAGCGGCCTGCTGTTCTTATCGATAGTGTTTCGTGGTTTTCTCCGACCAATACCAGGCGAATGCTAAAGCACTACCCCAACATACTGCCCAAAGAACCGCGTGCGTTCTTTCGTTTCTCTGCTTTGTCCTATTCTCTTCCTTCACATACTCACGTTTACACTCAATGCCCACAGTACCGAAAATATCGGAAGACCAGTCAAGAGCATAGAGCTTATTCTGGCTGGGGCGGTGCCCCGCTGGCGGAAGGTATGCGAAGGGGGAAATCCCGGATCTTACCAGCCAGCACCCGGATATCAGTCAAATCCTCCTCTTCTTCCTCTGCTGGCTCTTCATCTCCTGCCTCTTCCTCTTCTTCCCGCTCCTCTTCTTTTTCCTGCTCTTCTTCCTCCTAGTCCCCTTCTTCCTCCTCCTCCCCCCACAGCTCCTCCTCTCCCTCACCAAATTCCATCACCAAAGCGGATAAAATGTGTTGCGGACAGCGCGACGATGCGTCGACGCCGCTCCGCAGCTCCTTGTGCGATTCGCCCAAATCCGCTGGGAACGAGGAGCAGCGCGGGCTGGCGGCGGGGGCGGAGATGGGACGGTGAAGAGCGAAGGCGCGTGGAGCCGTGGATCCTTCGAAGCCGAGGATCCTCCGGCGGCCGCAACGATTTATTTATTTATTTATTTATTTATTTATTTATTTATTTATTTATTTATTTATTTATTTATTTATTTATTTATTTATTTATTTATTTATTTATTTATTTATTTATTTATTTATTTATTTATTTATTTATTTATTTATTTATTTATTTATTTATTTATTTATTTATTTTATTTATTTATTTATTTATTTATTTATGTGTTTATTTACGTCAAAAACAGTTTAAAACTGTGTGTGACTAGCTATGGGGAGAAGTGAAAATTTGTGAACGTTTTCATAGTTCTGTGATCTCTATCCTAAACTATATTCTAGTCGAATTTTGAATACAGAAAAAGAGCATTTTTTTCAAGTTTTGTTGACAAAATATTCGCTCCTATATAATAAAATATATTTTCAAAGGTAAATTAGCTATAAATTTCTGCCCTTAACCCTCATGTTGTTCAAGAAAGAATAATACTTTTTGCCGCGATAATATGGAAAACGATAATTTGAATAACTATATTTCCCACTGAAATTCAGAAGACGTGCACCAAGAATGAAGTTACGGTGATGGCGGGGGAGGCGGAGGGAAGATGGGCTCGACGTCGGCAGGCAGGGGTGGTGTTGGGAGCAAAGATGGATACGCAGGCGGAGACAGCTGTGATAAAGGATGGACTGAGAGGGGGACGGTGACTTGGTTGGTGGGCTGGGATGAGTATAGAAACGACAGTGGGAGCTTAGGCTTAGGTGAAGGAGGCCGTAATGATGGTTGTGGTGGATGGTTTATGGTGTGCAACGCAGTTACAAAAAGAACAAAAGGAAAGAGAGCATGTGGTGGAGTAGTAATAGAAGCAAAGTACGAAGCTTAAGGAGAAGAAACAAAAGATATTTAGGTTTTGAGAAAGAAGTACAGACGCAAATAAAGAGCTGGCAAAGATGAACGAATTTAGTGGGGGAAAAGTGATGGCAATAAATAGTTTTTAGTATTTTATTCTTCACAGTAAAACGTCGGGAATTGCAACAATTAATGAAGATGTGAAGATAAAATGGAAAAGGCATGAACGGTGAGCAACAATGACTACTGGTTCAATTTAAGATTCTTCACGTGGAATAAAATTAAGGAATGAGAAAATAACGTATTGGATGCAAAAGTGAAGGCGGCAACGAGAAGACGTTTAAGAAAGCGATAAAGAGGACGTGGAGTATTTGGAAACTATTTGAATCTGATTAAGTATGAAAATAAAGCGTCATTTTATGAGAATGACCCTCGCTATATAAATCTAGTTTTGCGTTATCATCGCAAAAGTTAGCGAATACCACAGTCTACCTACATCAGGTGTCAAAACGCAAATTTAAATACCGTGTAATACGAAATGAGTTCTATTTCTTTAGTTTAAACAAAATAGTACGCCAGCTAAATTAACCACAAAATGAGTTTTCTCTTGAACTAGTGCATGAAGGTATTTTTAATGTTGAATATATTAGAGAACGGATTCAATGTGCATGTTGACAAAATTACGTGACTTTTTCTTCGGAAGCGTTGTTACTCATCTAATTTCAAAGTTTAAAATTGTATTTTAATGACGTTACAATTTTCGTATAAATGGTATCCATTCTCGATAGGGAGTATTAGTATTGTTGCCCGGTGATCCTTGGAACTAATTTCAGTTTATTTGTTATAAATTGAATAAATTTAAGCTGTTTTCCGCGCGATTCCGGCCCTTAATAATCCTTTCCTTCCAGGAACTATACGAGAGTAGCGCACCACTGTTCAATCTATCATCTGCTGGTGAGATTTTTGTATATTTCGCGAAAGTAATGTCTGAATCGCGTAACCTTTGTAAGTAACATGATGTTTCATGTCAGTTGAGTGCGGGTTGCTTTTAAATTATCCATTTTTCAGTTTCGTTATTCCTAGCTTCAATTTCAGTAAAGCTTTATATAACACACAATATCTTACATAATTAAGTGTTCCATAAACCCATTTGCCAACGCAGATGGTTGCCATATTCGGAATCGTATTGACTAATGCCCGCATAAAATTGCGGCAATTGAATTGCGTTAAAAAGGATAATCTAGATACGGGGTTGCTATCTATTAATATTATTTGTATTTAACAATGTATTTTTCTAATTTTGATGGTATTTAATATTCAACTTACTTAAATGTTATAGTAATATGTGCTGCTTATAATCTTCTGGATGTCTTATAATATATGGATGGCCCAGTTTTGAAATGTATGATTTCAATCGAGGTTTTATTATTAAAAATAATTAAACTTAAAGGAAAACTATATTATAAATATTTCTTATATTTGATTGTATCTTAAACAATGGTTCTCATCCGTTATTTGTGTCTAGATAAAATTTATTATGAAATTCAGCATGTGAACCCCAGTTCAGAGAGAAACTGATCAGCAAATGTTTTCCTGGGTCAAAACAATTTGATTTTTTCGTTCACTCTGGTGCGAGTCGAGGGGATGTGAGCACCGCCTTCACGTTTGTATTGATTGCAATTTAATAATGCAGCTCATTTCGTAATTCTGTTCAGTCTGAAGCTGTTAAAGTTTTTTAGAAGAACTTGTTCGCATTATATTCAGAGACTCTGTTTTTTTATATCTCATACAGTTAAATTATTGATATTTACGATTTGTGTAAATTTCAAGAATGTTAAAACTTCGTTTAATTGTCGTTCAAAATATCAATTTGATAATTTTGTGTGAAATTGCGTAGGCATTGCAAAGTAATTTGCAGGATGATACATATTGGTTCACTAAAGTTAGATTTTTAAAATATTTATTAGACTAGATTTACTAATTTTCTAATTGCCATGTGATGAAATTCAGGGCTCAAAAGAAATTCCGATTTCGTATTTTTCAAGACGGTAGCAGGGTATCTAATTTTAATTGAAACAATTGATTATGCTAAATAATTTAATCTCTTGGTATCTGCTACCACGTTCTCAATTTATAAAATAACTGGTTTTACCAAGTTTGTTATTTTTTGCTTTGAAAATCAAATGAACTCATCGTATTCTTTCTATTCTTAACGTTTTCGTCTTGATAATCAATAACTGTAATGTATTGTGACATTAACTTGCAATATTGTTAACCTTATTTATCTTTATTTGGAAATTATGACGGTTGGTAAGAAGTGCTATAGTTTTATTTCCATTCATTATAGCTGCTCTTCATAATGGAACTTCATTTGAGGTTAATTTAACATGCCTTTCAATTTTATAACTCCCATTATTAAATATCAATTGCTATTGAAAAAATTACAAACTATTGGCTGTCAAATGATTAATATATGTGTGTATTTTTTAATTTATTAGTTAAATAACTCCTTTCCGTCATCCTTCTTGGTAATATTAAAATTAATTACTAGTTGGAAAGAGACGGTAGCTATCTACATGCAGTTCACTACGAAACTAATTATACTTTGTTCTTGGCTTGGTTTCTAAGTATGGCTCGGTCTCTTTCAGATGTTGAGATGGTTCCTAGTTTTGTCTTTCTAAAAGGCGCTGGGCGCGTACAGTTTTAGATTTACATTTATTCTGGTATTACAAAATAATTGTTTGGAGAGTCGTGGTGAAATTCAGGAAAATTTCTCCTAGTGTTTTTAAAAATTGGTTGCAAAACACATTATCTTATTTATTTAAAAGTTATGTCTTTACAACTAATGCAATATTTTTTCCTAGAGATCTCACATCGATCAATCCATATTCCACGTTTGTCGTGGAGACCTTTTAGATCGTGATGGATAGGCCTTACGAAAGTGAGCTTTCATCGCAAGTGGTCGGTTCTAAGGATTGGAGTTGGGGGAGGATGAGGAAGGAAAAATTTCGTTCGGTCCTTGACCCGTTGTTCAGGGTATTGCTCCGTTATTCGCTTGGAATTCATCAACGGCAACCCAAAAACGAGAGACAAGCGCTGACGTCCGTCCGGTAGGATTCTTCTCTAGTTAGTGTTAAAAAAGCGCACCGCATCATCTCGAGTCCTGGAATCTTCCGATCCCCGAAGTTTCATTAGCTGATTTACAGCTATACGTACTATCTTACCTGTTATTGCAATATTTTATGTAACATATTAGGAAGGTTGCTGTAGGTTTTGAATAGCTTCCAAACTTGTCCATACACTTATTCATCAGCATAGAAGCTCAAATTTGTATTCTTTAAAATGTGTATTTTTTCTTTAAAAATACATATTTTTGGAATGGAGGAGTAACGGCTCCTCGTGACACCTCTCCTCTTTCCAGGCTCCTGCTTTTCCCGTGGATAGCCTTGAGAGATCTGGCGACGTGCAGGGATGACAGCGATCGCGTCGGCATCACAAAAGAGGTTCCAGCGGAAGCAAGGCAGTGGCAAGGGGGAGGGGCGGGGACGGGCGCAGGCTGAGACGGAGGGATTTTCGGCCGCCGCTTGAGGGGAAGAGCGCGGATGTCGGGGAGTGGGAGAGGGGCGGGGAGGGAGCGGAGGTGGACGCCTGAGGCCCGATCTGCATGGAATTATGCTCGGGAGCCTCCGCCACCTTGTGTGCGGGCGTGTGAGGCGCGGCGATATGCCGTGAAGGGGGCGGGAGGGGGGTGGCAGACAGACGAGGGGCACGCGGGGAGCGCGGGAGGGTTTGTGTCGCGACGGCAGGGGAGCCGGTGAGGACGCGAGGGCGCCAGGATGCGAGGCGGCCGCCTTGGGGAGGAGATGGCGTACAGGCAGAAAAGGGAAGAGGCCATAGAGATTCTCACGTAAATCTTGAGTGTGAATCTTAAATCTTCAATGTGCATGAATGAGGATGTAAATATTGGAAATAAAGTGTGAATGTTGCCAGCAGGAGAAAAGGGGAAAATTAGAATTCATCAAAAATAACATTTTGACAACTACTAGGATTAAGAGAAACTCGGTTGACTTGAAATTAGGTAGACCAAAGAGCCTATCCTTTATATTTATATTATTATATTTAAGCTGAAGGTTAGTTGTAGCTAGTATGTTTGAAATAATGCCCTCCTAGGTACTGAAGCCGCAAGGTAGTAGCACTGTAATGTGTCTCATTCAGAAAATAAACTCCCGCCTCCAGAGAGCTACTGTGAAGGACGGGAAAGGTCAAAATAGGACGAATGATTTAACAAAAATGCTATGATGTAATTGGTAATTCATTGATTGCTGTACAGCCATATGAAAGGATTATGAACTGCAAAGATGAGCGAGCAGTAAAATTCTAGAAGTTTTCGCAAGAACTAGCACATGCTAAACAAGAAACGAAAAAAACGCGCAAAAAAACGGGCAACGCAGTACACAGAGAAATAGGAAAGAATTGCAGATCGTGTGATGAATACATATGTGAGTACGATGACGTTCGCAACAAAGCGGGGCGTAATGCGACGGCGGAGTTTAGCGGCGGGGCTGAGAGGGCAGCGAGGGCCTGTGGATGGCGAGCGCGATGGCGGCAGGGGTGAGGGAGGGAGAGGGGGGATGGGGACGGTGGCGCCTCCCCTTTGCGACGTCTGATGAATAATGAGCGGCGCGCGATAGAGCATTACACTTGCTAATGAACCCGGAATCCGCGCGCCGACTGATTCTAAGTAGGGGCGGCATTGGGAGGCGCCGCATGCCTGGATCACACGCGCAAGAATGCTGCCCGCCCTCGGCCCATTTCCGTCCCCCTCCCCCCACCCTCCGCCCGGCACGCCCGTCCCCACTCTCCCCTTCCCCTCCGCCATCACGCGCCTTGCCTTGCCACGCCCCGCTGTCCTCACCCCGCCTCGCTCCTATCGATCCTTTCTTTTCCACACCGGCTGACAACCCACCTCACCCTTTCATACTCGCACATCACCCATGCCCCACCTCACCTCGCTCCGCCCCGCGCAGATCCATTCTTCCTCACCCCGCCTGGCCGAATCCGACCTGCCCTGATTCGATCTCTCTCTCTCACCCCGCCTATCTCCGCCCCGCCACAACACAACCGGCGCTGTCTTTCACCTCGTCTCAACCTATCCCATCCCAACCCTCTGCGTCCGATCCCGATCCATTATTTCCCACCCGCCTGGCTCCGCCCTTCTTAATCCATCCCGTGCCATCGCATCCCGCCCCATATCACCCCTCCCCACCTTACACTGTGTTTCAATGGCGCCACGCTTCATTCCACCCCGTCCAGCCCCATCTCCTCCTCACCCCGTCTTGCCACCGCCATTCCCACCTCGCTCTCTGTCCTTTCTCCGCCCCCCCTGTCCTACACTTTGCCCTTGCTCGCCACTTCACTGGATCTCTACCCCTCCATTTGCACCCCATCTCGCCCAGCAACGCACAGCCAGTGCCAGGACGCTTGTCCAGTTCCGCTTCGCCACTTGTGGCTAGGACCCTCATTTCGACCTCTCTGGCCACGCCCTGCCCCACTCTGCCCCGCGTCGCTCTTTACTTCTCCATCCCGCCCGTTCCGTGGCCGACGCATTCGACCCATCCACGCCTCGCCTCCTCGCCCTGACACGTTCCACTCTGACCTGCTCAGCCATACAAGCCGCATCATCGTCGATGGACTGCGCATTGCCCAGAATTGTCGCCGTCTTTCCTCATCCTGAACCGATCGTTGCGGTTTGCGATGGTGTAGCGGTTAGCGTACCGGACTGCTGTACCCATGTTTGCATGTTCAAACCGATTGAAGCCGTTGTATTTTGAAGGGCGGAAAAAATCCCTTCGTACGCCTTCCTTCGGAGGGGAAGTAAAGCCGGCTTGTCCCATGTTAGTATATTTACTTCCATGTAAAAGATCCTCAAGCCTAAATGACGCCCCTGAGCTAATTCAAATCACCTGTTTCGTCGCCCGAGATGTTACCTTCTTTCTCCACTAGTTGGTGAAAGGCGTATAGCGAAATTTGCATGGTCAGACGGAAGAGCAGGCCTCATGGACTGAGTGTCGCACGTAAAATAATGCATCAATTTAATTCAATTCAATCGTGCCACTGGTTTCCTCTTCTATCGTTCAGCTCTGTTTGACAGGCCAGCCGAAGAAAACTTAAATATTTTACATCACAACCAATATAAGCAGACAAAAACTCCCATCTCTGTCACTCATGTTTCTCGCGCCACCGTGTTTTCACGAACTAATAACTGCCACTTTCTCCAAAACCGATTGCATTTTATCGCTCCCCCACTCACTACCTTAAGCTTTTCAATATATCCATTGCGTTCTTGAAGTTCATTAACTCCATCTGCTTTGTTTTTTACTTTTTCTATTCTCATTCGCAATTGCGTTCTCACAGTACGCAATAGCTTCCACTTTCCTCCTTTCCCATGTGATTTTTGTTTCTCATCAACTCCCGTAGGGAATAGCCCTTTCTTCGGTTTGGTCCGTCCTCGCCGCACTTGCTTAGCTCTTCATTGTCTGTCCGCGTTTCACACCGCACCCCTACTATTCACCTTACTTATTCGCAACCCATCCTCCCTTCTTCCACTCGACTCCACTCCAGCACACTTCAGCCCACTCCACCCCGTTTCGCTGTCGCTGTCGCCGCCGCCGCCGCCCTCTCCGCCCCTTGGCCAGCCCGCATCAAGAGCCTTTCGGCCTCTCGCTCCCTCGCCCCCGCCCCCGCCCCTCGCCCCCCTCGCCCCTCGCCCCCGCCCCCCGCCCCTTGCCCGTCGCCTCTCGCCCCTTGCCCGTCGCCCCTCGCCCGTCACCCGTCGCCACTCGCTCCTTGCCCCTCGCCCCCTGCCCTGGCTACCGAACCCGGCCCCCGCGGTTATTTGGGGCGGGTGGGTCATCCACTTAAAATGCGGCGGAGGCCCCCGGGCGGAGCGGAGCGGCCGGCGCGGCGCGTCGTCGGCAAGTGCGGCTCTGCAAATCAAACGCTTAGAGACGCGGACAAATCACGTAGAACTGCACCGCGCACTTCTTCGTGCGGGGAACGGGCGCGTATACAGCCAGTGCAGATGGCATGTGGCTTGTTTGAAAGTACTTCAAAAGAATAATCAACCAATGTTGCTAAACAAATGTTGTGCGGGGGATATTTCAGAAGCAAAATGATTTGTTGTTCGATGTGTTAACTCTGATTCCAAATTTGAAATATTGTCTGATGTGCAAAAGTCAACAAAATATTATTCCGTAAATGTTTATTTAAGTGAAGAGAAACCTATTGCCAAAATGATGCAACAAATCAAATGTTGAAGTGGATAATCCGCAGGAAGTATTTAGTACTAATATAAAGAAACATGAGCAGCTTAGAATCTTATCTGTAGTATGTTTCGAGAACTTGTAGATGTGAGGTAATATTTGTTCATCTCATTCATTACGTTGTACTTTTATAAGTGCAAACTGACTAACACACACGAATATCTTCATTAAAAATGTGCGGTTTAGAAGTAACACACGGATAAATATAAAAAATTTTCCACGGCACAAGAACGTGGATGAACAAGTAAAGCATGCATTGTAACAGCTTGATAAAATTGACTCGGGTGGAATGAAATTAAAGAAAAAGAATATTTAAAAGAAAAATGAAGTGAGTCACTAAAACGTAATCCCTCAGGTACATGGAGAAGGAAGGAAGATTCAAGATCCTCCTAAAAATGGTTCCATGGAGGTGAAAAATTAGAGACCAACACACAGAAAAGAAAAAATAAGTGGTAAAAGCAAGGAAGTAGCGCCAAGAGGCAAATGAGGCAATGGACTCGAAGACGCCGGGGGCAAGGAAGGAAAGAACTATCCAAAACAGGGCTGCTCAAACGGGCGACCCACTTGGCGTACCTTGGTCCAGCGCTTTTCTGCGGGCAACCGACGTGACCCGCTGCTGGTAGAGTCAGCCCAGCAGGAGGGCAAGGGAGGAGAGGCTCTTGAGCGCTACTCTAGTTGATTGATTACTAGTGATTCCGGGCGCGGCAAGTGCTAAGGTCATTATTCCCGTAAGTGTAGAGTATGTTTTCCTCGACGGGTGGCGGTGATCTTCCCCCGCTGGATGGTGAGATCTGGCGCCGACCTACCATCGACTAACGAGGTTTCCCTCAGCCAGGTATCTCCCACCAGTGGGGCACCACCCCAGCCGGGACAAGCTCTAAGCTCCCGACCGGCCTCCCAGCAGGTGTGGTAGTGTAGTGCATGTCTTTTCCAGTAAGGGAGAGGATAGGACAAGGAAGAGGAAGGGAAGGTCGCGCGCGGTTCGTGGTCCGTTTGTTAGGGCTCCGACAATTACCTGGTATTGTTCGGAGCAACAACAGAAAATTACTGATCAGAGAAGCTGGCCGCTAGCATTGTCCTCCAGATAGTGACTGATTTCGACCTAAACTATTCAGCTAGTGTCGAAAGTCTTGACACCGTCGGAACTCGAACCTCGGGTCTCCTGATCAGAGGAACTGAAGTGACAGCTGTTGATGCCCTGAGCCATCTCTCCCGGCACACTTCTCCAAGAAAAGCAAGTGGCATGCGGGCAACTGTAGCAGGTCACCGCCGTCTGTCTGTGCCCAGTTTTTGGATTTGATTTAAAATACTGTTCCCGAATTCGTCTGTAATTAATTCGAGAATGAATCCGCAACAAACGACCTGAGTAGCTAGCTGATAGAATTACGAGTATAATCCCCTTCTAGCGATAGGGCTTACTCCAGCTACTACAGGTGTCGACACTCCTTGAGTTTTGAATCTACTCATTTTGATCTACTTTCTTTCTGTTGCAGTCTCTCAAATACAATTACCATTGCACCCACGTCCAAACGGTGCCACCGGTGGCGCCGAGGGGGGGGGGAGGCTCTCGGGCCTGCCGGTTCTAGTCTAGTGAAAGGCGAGTGGCACGCGGGCAACCGCGGGCAGTGCGGCTCGAATTCTTGCATTTGAGCAGCCCTGATCTAAAGCAACGGTGGCGCCTGGGGAGCGCACGGCCGCATCTCTTTCGCTGTCGTCTCGCCGGCCCTTCGTCGACCCTCCGCCGACCCTTCGTCGACCCTCCGCCGGCCCTCCGCCGGCCCTCCGTTGGCCCTTCGTTGGGCCGCCGCTCGCGAAAAGCTTCTCTGGGACCCTTGGCGTCTCCGGCGCTGTTCCCTTCTTCCACGGAGCTCTCGGCGGTCAAGTGGAGTGAACTTCTGCAAGGCTCCGCCGGGACCGGCCGTTTAGGATTAGATGTCGTGCGGGCCCCGCCCCCGCCCGCCCCTGTCCGCCTCGCGACTGGTCCAGCCGACGACGGGCGGCGGACGACGGACGACGGCTGCTGCGGTCCCCGATTCGAGTGGCGGCAGGGGCAAAGGTTGAGGGATGGTGGCAGCGGTCGTCAATTGAGATGGCGGCGGGGGTTAAAGAGATGTTGGTGGTGGAGGTGGTGGTGTTGGTGATTACGACTATGGTGATGGCGATGCTGAAGTGATGAGGATGTATGCATTTTAGCTTCTTCAAACCCTCTCTTAACAATTAGTAGTACTTATTAACATTTCACTGATTTAAACAAATTCCTTCTAATTATCTTCTGTACCCAACTTCCCAGTCAAAACAATAATTTCTCTAAATTTGAGTAAAATCTCAGTGTTCAGTCTGATATATTTGTGGTTCATTTTTAATACCTACCTAACGTGAAATAAATAAACTTCACACAAATTCTGTGAGAGCATTTCCTGTTCTATCAACTTCTTCCTCTCTCGCTTTCACACCTGCCTCCCATGTGAGTAACCCTTAATCTTAATTGCGTACGTATTTCTCATTGATTTCTCATTGAATAATCTCCTTTTTATCATAAATTAAATTGTAATAAAAAATTTTGAAAGTGGTCAGGTGGAAGAGCAGACTAAATGGCCTGAGCCTCGCCACCAATAAAGACATTTATTTATTTATTTATTTGAAGATGGTTGTGGAGATGAAGGTAATGGAGGAGCTGAATTTATCGGTGACGAGAGTGGCGATGAGGGGCGAGATGAATCCGGTCAAGGCAGCGGCGGTAAAGGTGGTGATGGAGAAGTTGACTAACTGACGAATTTAATTTGAAATGGTACCGTACGTAGGTGAGAGACGTGTGGCTGACGCAAGGGAAGAAAAGGCCGATTAAGTAATAGGGATGAATGATAGAAAGGAGGAAGTGGTAGCCATGAAACTGAACTGTTGCGTGTGGTTGGGAACACGACATGCTGTAGGCACTCACGACGGACGTAAACATGGTGTCGATGGCGGAAAGAAGGATAATAAGGATAAAGGCTTATGCGATGACGAAAGTGTTCTCTGTAATGCTATGAATTCATGGAACGTCGTAACATGTAAATAAATAAATGCGCTATGAAAACTCGTGGAATATTTGTGGTTGGTAGCAACGCTTACATTTTTCTCAAAATATTTTTTAGGGCCACGTTGACTAGCTTTTCTTTCCCTTTTCGGACTTGGCGGTGAAACTCCGGCCTTAAGCCTATTAAATTAAGATTGTGAGAATTACTACACTGTGTGAAGTGGGAGGGAAAATTTTGTCTATGAAGGTACAGGTATTCACATTTCAAAGAGTAAGAATTTCACTTATCAAATTCCTGCGATCTGCATATCTGTTGAAATTCATCTAACCTTGTAGGCAGACATCGAGGATGTGTTTTGGGAAGAGAAGGACGATGTCGACGACGCGATGTCGGAGATTCAAGAGGAGACGGTGGAGCCCAATGGAGCATGATGGCCCGGGGGGCGGGGCGCCGGTGGTGAGCGAGGGATGAGGGGGGGCGAAAGGGAAAGCTGGGCGGAGGTGGAGACGGAGGATTCCGCTGAGTTGCATGAGGCAGGAGGTGGGCCGGTTAGCGAATTGCACGCGCTTCGATCTACTTGATTAGTGGCACGTTCTATCTAATTTAGCGCCCGCGCCGAACAGTGGTCTCGCACGTGCACTTGATATGTACGCGTGCAGTTGCACGGGGCTTCCGTTGCCTGTGCTCGGGTGGAAATGTGGCTGATGCATTGGCATCAAATGAATTGCAATTTTTACTCTTACCTTTAGAAATAATTTGATGCATTGAATGTTGACGAAATTAATATACAAAAATGACGTGTGATTTTTTTTACCGAACTACTATTGTGAAAATAATGTAATGATATTAATGCTATTATAATACGAGCTTAAAAATGTAAATGTTCTGACCATTTCAGTGACAGATTGACGTAGCATTGAGATTATTAAACACATAATGAACGTAGAGATAAATGCATTTTGTGGACATTTGAAACGATATTTAAAATTTAAAAAATATAGTTCCATTTGCCATATCATTCGTGAATTTTTTAATGTGAATTGAGTATGGAACCCAAAAAAAGTGATTGGGGTGGTCTTGCAAGTAATATTTTTTCCCGGCCTTATGCCAACCACAATTAGTCTATACTTGGCAGTTATTCGAGAACACACAATCGTTGGCACAACTGTAATGCGACTCAATATATATTCTAACATTTGGCAAAGGAATCCAACAAATTGAAACCTGCCTGTATATATATTTCTGATTTTTCCCTAAACAGACATCGATCAGATAATCCTAAAACCATTTAAACGAGACTTTACTGTCACCGAAGTGTGAGTGCGATGCAGATGTTCAAATCATCCGGCATACCTTGGGGAAACATGAGCTCATGTGTTAAAAGGTTTATTTACTGATGTCTTAGAAATTACAGGAAAGAATATACAAGATAAAAGAATATATTTTAAAATGTTATTCCTGTTTTTATATACAATTATTGTTTTCTTAAAATCATTTATATTATTTTTAATTTGCATTTATTTGTTGCAATGTAGATGTATCAATCAAATAAATAGATAAACACATATTTTTAAATATAAGTATCTATTTTATTGACCGATATTCATGAGCACGTGACATTTGACTTTTGCGTCGTCCTGCAGTTTCGTCGCCGACTCCATCCAAATCTCTTAAGCATGCATGCTGCATGGCCAACGCGCCGTTAACCACCCGCTTAGCGTCCGAGGACATCGCGGAAGACCTTGGCTGGCGACGCATCCCTCCTTCCTCTTCCTCTCCACCCCCTCCCCCGCGCGGCGTGTGGAAGTGTGTCGCCTGCCGGGCGCTCCACCGTGTGGTGTGTGGCGTCTGGCTCTTGGCGCCTGGCGCGGTCGCCAAAGATGCTCGGGACAAGGCGCCGCCACGGCCGCCGCGAATCGCCGCTGACAGCGCTAAGCGGATAGCCGGTCCCGCCCCCGCCCCCGCCTACGCTCCTGCCTCCGCCTCGCCGCCACGACGCAGTCAGGCGACAGGATCTCCTTTAAGTCCCCCGGAAGTCCGCTTGGGCCCCGCCACCGGCCGCGCGGCCGACGTCGTCCCGCGCCCGCTCTCGCCCCCGCCTCCGCTCCGACCACGCCCCCCTCCGCCGGCCTCACTCCTGCTCCCGCGCCGCCGCGGGCCGCCTTGGCCGATTCCAAGGCCCACCGTAAGTGTGTGCTGTGAGGAGCGGGATCAAGCTTTCAAAGTACATAACTTTCTTCGAGGAATTTAACCCAAAGTGATACTATATACTAGCTTGCTGCGGCGTTCCCGGTGTTTGAAATGATTATAAGAATGTTCATATTTATTAACTTTTGTTTTATGAAATTAAATACGAAGGGTACCAAAAATTGCCAGTTGCCTATCAGCATACTGAGACGCGTTGAATGACACCTCTTTCTTTTTAATGCCGTATACTGATTAGTGCGTAGGCTAGCCGCCAAAAGCCCCTACCGCCTTCTTGAGAGACGTATCCTGAGCAAGTATTCCTGGAGTAGTTTTCCATTGCTTTCGCTATGGGCGCTAGTGCGCCAATTTGAAGTTTGATTTTAATACCCGGTAGCGCAGGCCAAGATACAATATTCACAATCTAATTCAGTAATTCAAATCGAAACTCTGATTGGTGCTAAATTGCTAGAGGATTTAATTTTGCTATGATTAGCTACGTAGCTTTCTTAGGATCTGTTTTACACGCGGACAAGCGTCCGCATGCATGTCGTCGATTTTTGGCACCTCAAAAATACCCATACTTTGACCGGGTTTGAATCCGCGAACTTGAAATCAGTAGCATTATACCATCAAAGCCGGCGATGACACCTCACTTGTTGAAAATGGTGGACCGCGAGGAATCTAACCGTGAGTGATGGAATAAAGGAATTTTGGACGGAGACATGTAAGTTCCCCGATTCTTCTACAGTAAGTCCTCGTCAACACGATTTCCAAATTATCGAAATAATCAGAGTTCGTGTTATCCAAGTATTATAAATGACCATATTACTGTAACCCCTTGTAGGGATTGAAGTTTTGTTCATTTTACGGCCAAATTCGTGTTAAGCGAATTCGGAATAACGAGGGTTTACTGTATTAATAGGATATAACATAAGATGCTCTGAAATTCCTAATAAATCCACGCGTCGCGTTGCCGCGAACCGATTTTATATTTTTTTAAACCACCACATATTTTTTAAACCACACTGTTGGGGCATTTATACGAATGAAGATAATTAATAATTGAAAAATATTATTTGATATCAGTATTATATTTTTAACCAAGTGTCAATTTTATATCAATGTAAAGTACAATTTAGTGCATCGCCAGTGCCTAAAGCGAAATTTATCGAGAACAGGCGAGAAAGCCAAAAAGATAATTCGTCACTGATTGAATAGGAGAAATTCTTAAAACTTATTTGTTTATATTTCACGAGAGAAATAATATTGTACACTTTCAATTAGCTTGTGCTTTTCTCATTTATTTGAGGCACAAAATTTTTGTGTTCAGTTGATATATTGAGAGAATAGAGACTTTAAGAATGACAATTCTGTGTGTTAAATGCTTATTTAATGAGTAAAATAATTATTTGTCCTTCATATCGAAAGAAAGCATTCGATGCAAAAATTGACATTTACTAATTTCAACTTTTCCAAATACTTGTTCATGTCTAATAACATTAGTTATTTCCTATCAACAGTGTGAAACAAGCTTTACTTTATAATTATGATGGCTGCGCCACTACACAACGTAAATAACACATTTATAATTAAAAGACTTTTAAAATATAGTATTTGTCTGGAAACGGAATTCCAGAATGTGCTGGATTTTATTCTCTGCAGAACTTATGCAAATCATTCTCATTTTGCTAAGCAGACACATCCTTTGATACTCGTGTAGAGAACATTTTACGACTAAGGCGATTAATCTTTTTTTTTTTTTTTTTTTGAATGACGATATCGAGCGATAGTCGATTTATGGATGATCAAATGATATTTATCGTAATCAAATCAAAAATATTGAATTTCTAATCATCGTGACAGAGTAATCAGACTAAATATGTTTTGTCCGTGTTCATGAATTTCTCCTGTATTGTGTTACTCGTGACGACCACTCAATTATTGTTTAGGCATAAAGTACATCTGCAACGATGTAACTTCGGAGTTAGAAACGCTGCAATGGAAACGGAATCGTCTCCTTTAATCGCTAGAATGCGAATAAAAGTGTTGATGGCACTCCCATAATCATAGCGGGAGTGGGAGGCAAACACGTTCGTATTAAAAACAAACCGAAAAACACTTATTGGATTACGGCTGATATAAAATGATACTTATACATGGCAAATAAGTAATTACTGTTAATTTGGAAATAATTTTGTAATATTCGCAATAAATAAACAATTAAACTCCACAAATAATTATGGCGAGCCTCAGTATCATGTTAAAACAATTAAATATTTTCCATTTGCTGTAATCTTCCGTTTCATAACACAATTTTGTAAACAAATAAATATGTAATTTTTTTGGCTTCTGGAATGGGCAAACATTAGCAATAAATCATGACGCTGTTTCGAAATCGTATTTCGGTATATTTAAATTGTTTAGCATTACAAACGTCAGTTGCCCATTTAGCTCCAACGTATAGTGATCAAACCAGCGCTCCAGACCACTACAGGAAGTCCTGAGCGCCACAGAAATCCCTACAACATCTTATATCACTTTGGATGACCGGGGAGAATCTTGGAGAAGCACAAAGGATCATACGCGAGCACATAGGATTTCAACACTACAATTCAACAAACACCAGAGAACGCCACAAAATGCCATTGAGTGCCCAGGGAAACCTAGATAACTAGACCATTAAGGAGCACCAAAGTACCATAGATCGCTATAAAGCATGATTGATCACGGTAGAGCACAGCAGAATTCCTGTTGCTTCCGCTGTTTAATATTCCGCTCTATGGTCGACCCCATTGGGCGGGTCTCCCTGCAGTTGTACACTGAGATGCCTCTTTACACGTTCCACTTAACGCAAGTATCTGATACCTCGATTGCACAAACTGTTATTGTTTTCAGGTTTATCGTTGTTTGCCAGTACATAAATGCGATTATTTAATTAGCGTTCGGTTATTGGGAGCAAATTTCTGAAGTACGAAGTTTTACGCATTGAAAGCGTAGGAACAACGGCTTTTAAGTGCTAATGTTAAAAACCCTGCTTTCCCAAATTATATGTAAAACTACTATTTTTATAATTATTTTAAATTATTAAACGATTATATTCGCTAGAAAAGTTTAAGTCCCAAGTAAAATCTTTTCTGCTGCATAACTGTTTCTATACAATTTGAGACTATACCGAGCATTAAAAGGAAAGTAACATCAATTTTATCAATGATTAATTTTAACAATGTTAATATAATTATTTATCATTTGGACTGTGTAATTCTCTAGAACCTGTAACAAGTATTGTACCACAGTTTCTGGGTTGATGGCCCCCCATTCGATCAGGTTTTTTGTCCAGTTTCCCTGATCCTTTGAACAAATGCTGAGATGGTCCCTTGTTTTGCTTCTAGACATAAATGTAACTTCATTCTTTGTGCACGTCTTCTGAATTTCAGTGGGAAATATAGTTATTCAAATTATCGTTTTCCATATTATCGCGGCAAAAAGTATTATTCATTCATGAACAACATGATGACGGTAAGGGCAGAAATTTATAGCTAATTTACCTTTGAAAATATATTTTATTATGTAGGAGCGAATATTTTGTCAACAAATCTTGAAAAAAAAACGCTCTTTTTCTGTATTCAAAATTCGACTAGAATATGGTTTAGGATAGAGATCACAGAATTATGAAAACTTGCACAAATTTCACTTCTCTTCATTGCTCGTCACACACAGTTTTAACTGTTTTTGACGTAAATAAATAATTAAATTACCATTTCATTCTGTTTATTCTATAAAATATTTTTTCCAGCGTTAATATGATTATTTTATATTCATTGTGAAATGAAGTGGGATACAGTTTCAAATCTTCGAAACTTTACTGGACCCTTTGATGAAAATTACTATAGTCCATTACGTACCTATTATCTTAATGTTAGTACATATCTCATTATCAAATGTAATATTTAGGTGAAGCGTATTTATTTATTTTATTTAAACGACAAAAAACATTAAAAACAGTGTGACGTACTGTGTGTGTGTATAGGTGGGAGTTTGCGGGAAATGCAATCTATGAACTCGTATCTAGGTTTCGGATGGTGATTCAAATGTTCTGCATTTGAAGGCAATTGATTACATACGATAGAAGAGTTGGCAATTAACAGGGATTAATTACCTTTGACTCCTTTATTTACAGTGCTTGGAAAATGCATTCATATTGTATATGCGATTTATCTTTAAGATAATTGGGCCAAGGTTAAGTTGCATTGTATAATGGAGCAATTTTTAACATTCTGGTTGCAACACCTACAGAAATAGCAACAAGTATCATTTCGATTTATCTGTGAAACTGACACGAAACGTAAGTATTAATTGAGCCATATTTCTGCGTCAGTTTTTATTCTAGGGTTCACCCCAAAGCGAAAGTGCTTCTTGATTTGCAATATGAAGACTTAATGTAACTCCCGGAATTCTTAAACGGTTATCCAGAAATGATCTAGATTGAAAGTTCGTTCCATTTCACTTACGATGTGGCAGCAGTACGTGTGATTTGATTAGGGAATTTCCAAAAAACATACATATGGCGATCACAAATATAGATTCGTTTGTATTGAGGAACTTAGATTTGTATTTGTATTTCTGGCTTTTAGGACGTAACAACGTGAGGCTTTTCATTTGGAAACTATGAACCGTCAAACATGTGCACGGTGAAGCATGAAAAATATTTTTGTGGTGGAAAACAATGTCAGCAGAATAATCCATTCAAAATACCGCAATGGTATTGACTTGTCATAAATATCAAATATTGTACCTTTGTTTTAAATTACATTATTATGTTTCAATAAAAATGAAAATGACAGTTTATTTGTTGCTGCAAATAATGTTATGGTTTTGTGATACGATTCTGATATCAAGAGTGTTTAAAGGCGAACATAAGGCATTGAGAGAACAAGCTGTCCAACTGAGACTTCCGTAAGAGCCACAATATAGTCCCTACTTTCTAGCATTATTGCAGTTCGACAATTCTTGCTCTCCCAGCAGATTGTGGTTTGGCAAACAGTGCTCTCAATGTCTGGTATATGAAAAGCAAAAACATGTGACACGTCATACATTTCATACAAAAATTGATGTAATATATTGCGCTAATTGCATCTTATTTTTCAGGACTCTAATTTGGAATCCATTCAATACTTCCTAGAAATATTCCAAGAAAGCAAAGTTCCAAGATAATGCGTAAGTCCAGTAAAATCAGATTTTTGCCTATGGGATCGCAGTACTCTGACGACATTCCTTTCACCAATTAAGAGACGTAAGCTAACGTGACTAATATAATAAGGGTTTGCTTGTTGGTGCCACGCTATTTTTCTGACATTTGGAAAATCCAGGGAAGTACGACACTTTCATTGACCCATTTGTGTCTGAACGTTAGTTTCATTTAAACAAAATTATTACAAAATCAGAGAACAGCAGATTTAGCTTCTAGATTCTAAACGAAATACAGTTAAAACCATATTTTTCATGTTTCCTTAGTAGGAAAAAAACAAGTTTAATCTAATTTAATGTCACCTGCCAAGATTGTGTGAACACGTTTCTGAAAATAGTGACTAAACCTTTTACAGACTCAGAGAACTTCTACGTCTTTGGCTATTTTGCTATTTGATTTGCTCGAAATCCTAATGCTTAAGCCGGCAAAAATATTTTAAACAAAGCAAGTTTTTACGCGAAAACCTACGCGCTCAAACACGTTTTGTATCACAAATTTTGAAGACGCATTTGTCGGATGCTTGAATGCTTTTCTAGAAACAAACCCTTCGCATTTCTTTTGCGAGACTGTAATTCTAAGATAGTGTCAACATTAGTCCTTTCCAGCGCTTCTTCCTCCTAAATAGAACGTTATGATTATTCGCGTTTTAATTCTCTAAACAAAAGAATCCCGGCGTCGCGAAATCTCTCCCACGAAAGTCGTCGTCCTATTTCCTCTGTTTACTTGTCTTTTCAGTGTCGCGCCCACAACCCTACCTCCCCCTTTATATCGTTATCGCTCTCCTCTCGCTGCATTCTCTTTGGCTTCCTTTCATTCCCATGAGGTTGTTGTTAAAAGGGGGTGACAGTCATTTGAAGAATTTTGTTCAGGCTAACATTCTTGATTTTTTGTTGTCGTCACTTGAGGTCTCTTAGATCTTTAGTCACCGTTATATTAGACCGTAGACAATGTAATTTAATTTGTCAAAAGAATATGATATATAAGAATATAACTGATATATGCGGAGGAATTGTAATCTGTACGTTTACTTCGCTCCAGAATCCCTATCTCGATATTTTCATTATATATAGTGGAAAGGTTGAATACCAACAACTACTGTTGGAAACATTTGAAAACTATACTATTTGCTGCAAAGTATGGAAGACACATTTGTACGGAGAAACTAACTGCAGATTTGAGTTGATAGTATTGTTGAGAATTAGAGCGTAAAATTAATTTATGACTCCAGAAGGATATTGAACATCGAGATTCAATAGCTGTCAAACTAAGAATAACTCTAGATTGCAATTGCAGCTCACAATAATGGGAGACTTAATTTTTCAAACGAGAAGCACTGGTTTACATTTCACAGGTCACATATTTCTTACTATTCATTAAGCATAGAATATGCTCTTTTCTTAAAGTTTTAAAATGCTATCAATTTCAAATGAAATCATTTCATTTGAAAATCACCTTCAGTTTACTTACTGGTAAGGTGCAGATATTTTGCCTCTGGACTTAACTACGTATTACAGCAGAATGAATGATAATAAGTAGTGAAACATCAGCAACGATGAAATTTAAAACTGCATTGTTGTAGAGTCCGAAAATCCGAAGGTTCTTCTAAGGTAAGCCTTCGATGAGCGAAATTCAGTGAACACAAACGCAGTGCCGGACAAGCCGAACGCGATGAGAAGAAAACTCATTTGAAGTGATGTGTTTCCTACGAAAATACACAGTCAACACTGATAAAAATAAATAAATAATAAATACAAATACGTCATTGAACCTCGTAGTAAATATACATACATATTTAAAGTATCGAGGGTTAAATTCGGAAAGAACATTGTAATAATGTGACCATTTTTAAAATCTCCATTGGGGTAATACGATGAACAAAGTCTGAAGTTAATGTTTCTAGAAATATTAGAAATATGTGTGATTCTTGTTATCTGTTTCACAAATGAAATTTATCTTTTAGAAATTGGGTGTTGTTTCTTTATGTTAGAAGGAATGATTGGTGGAATGATCAGTCAATACTCCCTAATATTAATAACAATTTTCGTTTTTTAACTTTAGAAGTCATGTGTATCTGATTATATTGATTCATTATATTGTGTAAAATAAGTAAATACGTTTTACATTTTTTGTTGGAATTTGTACTTCAGGTGACAACGGTGCTCTTATATTTTATTATTCCAAAAATTCATGAAGTGCAAGTTCTTCGGTGCTTGATCTACGAATTAAACTTCCAATATTGAAACAAGGTTAAAACAAATCTTTATAAAGCGACAAAAATGAATTTAGAAAATGCTTATACCCCCTCCGACTAGTTGAGCATTAATAAATGCACAGCACTAAAAATAAGGAACACAAATCGTAAGAATACAACCGTTTATTTTGGCTTCGTTACAATATTCCTAAAGTTACATTTGTACCAGAAACAAGGTAAACGTCGAAGCGCCACAAGAGTAAACCAAGTCCAAATTCCTAGCAGCCTCTAATCAGATGTCCAGAAACGTAGTTCGGTCGCCAGATACCAACGGGGCTCAATCCTGTAGGAGAATCTTGTGAATAGACCAGTGCTGACAATGTCGATGCCACGAGCGAGAGTCCGTGGCCCGCGTGGCACGACAAAATCGATCCGCCACACGAAATCCACCCGCCACAATAGACAATGCGATCACTATTGTAAAACGGCGGGGTTACTACCAATAGTTTCCTTTCCCGACGCTAGTTGCGTACGGAAGCTCGTGGCGTGTTACGGTGCCACGAAGCGTGCCATGCCACCAGTATAAGACATTGACACCACTGCCGTAGACACTTGACTTCACGAGGCGCTCACTCGCTGTCCATCCGTTTCCAAATCTCTCGATTCCGCTGCTGTGTGTGGCGCTTGCTGTTCGTTAAACACTAGTAAGCGCCACTGTGAGCCGAGAATCGCCCCCCGGCTCGGCGTTGTGGGAGCGTGCAGAGGCGTATCTAGGTATTCAGGCGCCCATGACAATCATAAAATTTGCGCCCCTGCCAAGATAGTTCAAATTAGGGTGGTTGTTATTTGTTTTAGCGGGTATACTCTAAATAGCGCCCTTTGCGAGTGGCGCCCATGGCACGTGCCATGTCTGCCATACAGTAGATACGCCTCTGGGGCGTGTTTCGCACTTGCTGCAACTCCAGCAGCCCCTACAACTGCGCGCGCTGCCCACAGCGCGCGTGAACTTGGCTCTTCAAATCTTTGTTGACCAAACCAGTTGCTGGAATTATTATTGGGATTATTTTCGCCGAATTGAATTTATACATTTCTTTATATTCTTTTGCAAGTGAGATGTATTTAGATATTTTTTAAAATTTCGATTTATTAATATTGTGATCAGCCGGAAGAGTGACATCACAGAAAATTGCATTTTTTTTCTCTCATAGTGTGCAATTAAATGTCAGGTCGATTAGCGGCAAAACACTAATCTGTGTGAATTGGAACATCATAGTACAGTTTGTAACGTTTGTTGTCTATTGTAGGTCTAGCATTATGTTCATAATTTGGGCAACTCTGAGAGAAGTCCCGAGTTTTCATGCTAAGGCCTGGTGAACAACGCTTGTAGTGAGATATTATTATTATTATTATTATTATTATTATTATTATTATTATTATTATTATTATAATATGCGTATCGGCCATTTCTGTCCACGCTACTCGTTCTCGTCCGAATCCCAGTCATATTCTATCCCGGAGAGAGGTAAACGTGTGTGTCATTATAGTGATCAGCTTTTCGGCTGTATTCCTTGGTAAGACAAGGTTGTTAAGCCCTGAACTAGGAATTACGAAGTGATAAGATAATGAGAGGTGATCGTTGCCTTTTTGAGCCATCCCAGTATTAGCCTACATAAGCAAGGGAAATGACGAAACTCCAGATCAAAATGGCCGGCCCGAAGATCGAACTTCACTAGTATCTTACATTAATGAGCCTCTACACTGTGTGGGTGTGGAGGGGGGGCAAAGTTGAGACTTGAAACTATAGATGGATTTTTATTTCTTGGCGCGTGTAATATCACGGTATTTCGTGTCATTCTCGGTGGTGCCGCTAGGAGTCGCATGATCGCCAGCACTGCTCGATGCAGTCGCGATCATGCGACTCCTAGTGGCACAATTGAGAACGACGCGAAATACCGTGGGATATTTCATCGTGATGACACGCCCCACGCGCCAAGAAATAAAAAGCCAAGTATAAACATATTCCCAAAGTCCTGTGAGCGTTGGCTCCGGCGTCGCGCGGCGGGCGGGCGGAAGTGGGCGTCGGCGGCGGGCGGCGCGCGGCGTGTGGCGGAACGTGCGTCCGGCACCCGCCGCCGGCGACCCCTCCCCGCGCAACGCCCCGCCCCTCCCGCCGGGCGAACCCACCGGCCTGCCCGGCCGCCCGCCCGCCGCCGGCCGGAGGTTATCATTACAATGGCGCATACGCTCGCGCCAAGCGGGTCACTCGACCACTGGGTCGCCGGCGGCGGGCGGCGGGCTCACGCGGGGACTCTCGCGCGCGTGTGATGTGTGCGCGCACGCCGCCGCCTCGCCGGCCTTGGCACGCGGGGGCGGCGCGCGCGCTGAACAGGTCCCTTCCAAAAAGTCAATTTCAATGCAAGTGCTCTCCACCGCTCTCGAGACGATCTTTGGGTGTGACTTCTTTACTGACCCGCCGGCGGTTTAGAGGAGAGCTACTTCCGTGGGTCAAGATCATTGGGAGATGTAGCAGACATCGAACCGTCCGGTTGCGTTGGCTCATCTCCTGCGCGAAGAAATCTCCTTTCGTAAACGAAGATGGGAGTAGGCCCACAGTTCGTAAGTAATTTATAAGAACTGCGTAGTACAGATAGTAGTCTTCGAGGAATTGATTGATTACTTCTTGTTTTCGGGCTCGTCAACTGCTGTGGTAATTAGTCGTGTAAGTGTAATGCACGTTTTGTTATCACGGTAGGTGGCGGTAGTCTTCATTCACGCTGGATGGTGAGATCTGGCGTCGACCTACAAGGCTTGCGAGGTTTTCCTGATCCAGGTGTCTCCCATCAGTGGTGCACTGTTCCAGCCGTTTGTTCCGGCTGGAACAGTGCACCACTGATGGGAGACAGAAGTTCCCGACTGCTCTCTCGATATCTGTAATTGTGTAGTTTATATAATAAATGTGTAGGCAAGTAAGGGGTGATGATAGGACAAGGAAGAGGAAGGAAAGATTGCGCACAGTCGGTGGCCTGTTTCTCAAGGTACTGCTCCGGTGTTCGCCTTGTGTTGTTCGAAGAAACCACCGATCGGATCAGCCGGCCGCTGGAATACTCATCAAGGCAGCGGCTGAAAGCGACCTAATTATCCACTTAGTGTTAAAAATCCTGCCACCGTCGGGATTCGAACACTAGGACCTCCAGATCAGAGGCACTGCAGTGACGTAAGTTAATGTCCTGAGCCACTCTAGCCGATGTCTTCGTCGGATATTTCTGGTAAATAAGGCTGGAGCAGTGCCTCGTCGGGGAGATACCTGGAGAGGATGAGTCTTGTATCGATAAATAACGTATCTCACGTTCCAACGGGGGGAAGGGCGCACCAGCTGTCAGAATACAAGATGCACTAGGACAAATGAGATCGGTTACATCACTTCGGTAGAAACTGAGTAAGCATAACGTTAAATCGTCTTGTTACACATCTAATTAGATAGGAAGTTACTTTCCATCTGATCTAATTGAAGTTTGCAAGCATCCCGTGAAGCTAGCGGCTGATTGGTTTGGGCACTGGAGATACAGTTCACGCATACACTGTTTCTGCACACCGGTGGTTGACACGCACATTAATTAAACCGTTGTTCCATTAAATTCAATTGAAGTGCGCGTAGTTTACGTTAAACCGGAGGAAACTGAGAGCGTAAATTGTTTTGCTGTTGTCGCCGAAGTGAGAAGAACATGCTACACGGTGGACGTTTACTGAACGTCTGGTTTGGTCGAATGTAAGTTCACGTCTGATCTGATCTGTATGAAATAATCACCGCCAGATGATTAAAATGGTATTACAGTACCAACTTTATAAATCCCTATGTATTTACTAAATTTCTGTTGCTAATTTCCTTTATACTATATTTGAATCTGCTCATATGCTGACTCCTCACATTGACATGTTTTATTCTTTTATGAATCAACTTAAAAAATATCCAGTTAAAAATATACTAAAACATTTTAAAAAAATATCAATTATTTGCGGCTGTATTAAGTATTAACGTACAAATCTTAATTAAAATTAAATGAACATTTTATTTTCTTAAATGGACAAATAAAAAATATCCAATCTAGAATACACAAGCTCAGTTTAGGGAACAATCAATTTAAAAAATGGCGGTTATCAAATCAGTATCTAGTTTTAAATATTTCAATTTAAACTAGTGATGCTTCAATAGCATATACAATGTTCTAAGATTATTGCTAACGGTTATAACATAATATTGCAACTTCTCTCTTACTAGCATTTCATTCGTCACTCCTAACTAAACAAAACGCGAAGAGTTTGAAACAATGCGTAAGTGTCGTCGTCTTTTTTAATACTCAAAAGTTTAAATGAAAATGGATTGACCGTATTGTGTGCTCTTTTCTGATAAAAAGTTTCCCGCTGGAATCCAAAGGGCCAGTACGAAACGTATTCTTCAGTCACCAAATAGTTTTCGTGTTATGAGATGAGTGAAGAATCAAACACAATTACTCTATTATAATCGTATCCGTTACAAATAATATTAGATAGTACGTACTTTTCCAGTGCCATTCTTCTATGAAGGGCCAATGTAACCCGTTTTTATAATAACTTCAAGTACGGTATCCGTGTTAAAATAAATTTCATTTTCTAAAAGTTTTTTCTCCTTTAACTGAACCACAGGTATGACCATTTTTAGATGCGTTACTTCAGACAGACATAATTTACTCTATTATAATCGTATCAGTTACAAATAATATGAGAAAGTGCGTGCTCTTTCAGTGCTACTCTTCCATGTAGGGCTAACGTAACCCGTTTTTATAACTTCAAGTACGGTTTTCCATGTTAAAATACATTACATTTTCTAAAAAAATTTCCTCCTTTAACTGCACTACAGGTATGACCATTTTTGAGCTGTGTCACTTGCACTGACGGTATAATGTCTTCCCTGCTCTCCTCTGCGCGGGCGCTCAGTGGAACTATCTGCTGCGAGCGCGCCGTGGCCCGGCGCCGCACCGCGCCGCGTGTGTTGGCGGCGACAGCCAACTCCCCAGGCTGCGATTTCCGCGGTGAATGCACTCGTCTGCGGCTTTCCGCGAGGTCTGTGTTCGCAAAGGACTCCGGATGCTTTCCTAGAATTCACTGTATTTGAGCTACTGCGTTTTATATGTTGTCCCAGTTTGTAGACAATCTCTTTCTAAACAGAAGTAAAATTTTTCAGTTATATTCAAATATTGTTGTCCCATTATATTTACTTCGTTTTGGTTTATTGTCACATTATTATATCGCGTCGTATCTTGAGCCGGTAAAAAGGAGTCTCGGAGACTTTCACGATTCTAGAAATAAAGCGATTTCACGCGGGTGATGATTTGTTCTCGGTCTTTTTCTTGGAAATAATGCTTCTATTGAATACATTTCATTGCATAGGATCGTTCAACAAATACCTCCTCCTTTTGTGTGCTATTTCGTAAAGAATATTCTACCTCCTCAATTTTAAAATTTACCACGAAGCACCTCTCCGTATTGATAGAATTATAAAAATGCAATGCATTATCGGTTCTCTTCATCTTCGCTTTTTCACAGCAAAACGTGTTCTTGTAATATAGGTTAACTTCAACTCTCCTCTCATTAGTGGGTACATACTTCTTGAATGACTCCTTACCGCATTTTTGACGCACCGCGTTGAAACTGTAGTCTTCCAGGAGAGAAATATGTAAATAGTGCTTGTGTATTTTACTACTAGAGTAAGGTAGCCCTTACAAAAAACTTCCTGGCCGAGCGGTTTCGAAAAAGAACCCTTTTAAATTAGCTAGCCTGCAGTAAAGCAGAGCTTTAAATCTGCCGGCGGGAGGGGGGAGGCGCTCGGGTGCTGTACTCTAGTCTAGTGGAAGGTGAGTAACACGCGAGCCACTGCACCTGACTGCCTCAGGCAGTCTGGCATCCTTGCATTTGAGCAGCCCTGCTCTGAAGCATGAGCCATTGTCGGAAACAGGTTTGAAATGTTAATACTAGCATCGGAGTGAAACGCTACTCGAAAATCAGGAAACAAACGTATACAGTAATATACAGTCCATGTACTGCGTTATACTGTTTATGGAAATAATCCAAAACTGTTTTCCGTTTCCCCCATACTTTTAATGAGCTATTGTGTCACCAGTTACAGACACGCAAACGACTCATGTTGTAGACGCTGTTAAAAGTGGAATATTTGTACGTAAATGTTTATTTTTTCACTGTCTCTGTATGATCATTATGATTGTGTTGGAAACAATGCTAATTTGCTGATTTATCAACAAATTAAATTGGCATATTTTAAAAGATAAAAAAATTAAATCAATAAGATTTGATCGACCTCACTTTCAAATTAAATATTCAGTTTTACTTCGTTCCCTCTCTACAGCACTATCTGAAAGTGCGTTGTTAAGTAACATTCGTTGAAAAATAAATTGTTTGAATAACTAATTTTCTTGCGTCTCACGATTTCGTAATAAAGGAGTACAAGATTAATAGAATAATGCAAGATCACCTTTCTGTGTCTTTGTCCTGCTGGAAAATAAGTTATGTAGTCAGCTTAATGAGAATGTAGGGAAAACATTAGCTAAAGCTGTTATTGACATTAAACACAAAGAGATCCTACACTAAGGATCCTACTGAGTTGAAAGGAAATTATGAGGTTATTATAATCCAGGGATTCCCAACCTATTTTTTGCTCGGTACTTACAACAATGGTTTGTTTCATCGTCCTCATTCATTTTTTGTATAGTACACATCATACAAATTATAAAACAAATAATTGAACACAACTGACTTAAGATAGACTAATATGAACAAAATTTCGAAAAGTTGTAATATTATTTTTTTTTTGTTCTGTTACTATTTTTAAATTTACATTTATAAGCAAGATTTCAATGACAAAATCACATATAATTGCGCCATTTTTATTTTATTAATGTGAATGATGTAAAATTCCAAAAGATGAGCGTATTTGGAATTGGAATTATTTGGTGTTTTTGTAGATTAGTATGTACCAAATAATAATAAAATTGATAAATCGTTTTGTAATCAGTGGAATCTTGATATTTATTACACCAATCAGTCGTAGGTGCATACATGGATATCGACTCCCTTTAAAATGTCATCGACTCCGTTGGGAACCCTTGTTATAATGGGACAAATCAAATGAGGACGGGTTCGTTTCTACAATTTTCTTCCAGGCTGACATGTCCGAGTCCCTTGGTGACGTGGAAAAATATTCCTAGTGTAATTTGAAAACTATAATATCATGGTCTACTGAGAGACTATCACAACGTTGCACATTTCAAGCGAGATAACCTACATTAGGAGGGAAGGATGCTTCATCAGAATAATGAAATTCAGTAAATTGTCTAATGCATTGTGGAACGATGCAGGGAAGAAAGTAATTAACTGCCTACCTTCCTTTCTGGGCCAGACACACTCACTGGCCAATGAGTGTATTATTCGGTTAGTGCGGTGAGAGGCTACGTTCAATGGAATTCCAAGTTCTCGGTAGATGGCGTATTTTCATGTGAGTCATTGACTATGGGGAAATTCCTAAACAGCTAACCATTGTCGGATATTTCAGAAATCCACGATTAACTTGAAAATCTGATATTAAATGCACTACTTGAAATGAAACATTTAGACGGAGTCTGGTGAGAATCAGAGCGATGATGTGCTTGTTGTGCAAGAATAAATCTTTGTGTTAACAAATATGTAGTCTTTTATGTGTTCAGTGTTTTATGAACATAATTTTTCTTGATGTTTTTAAATAGGAATATAAATTGAAAAGTACAATTTTCAAAGTATTTGTACGAAATGTTGATTAGTAATAAATCTTTTTCAAGCTTTAAGAAGAGAAAATGAAACGATGGTAAGAAGTAATAGAAAACAATTGCCTATGTATCGAATCCCTTAATAATGCAATATAACACAAATGTATCAACACTTTCATAATTTCTTAATAGTTTCGTTTCAAAAATGTATTTTAAATAAATACTGTGCAATATTCATGACTTAATCATTACACATTTCGCACCTGACAACCCCAAAACTTATCTCTCCTTTCCCTGGGTATGCACCGGCTTCAAATCACGAACTTCGCAACACATTGGAATCAAGCACAAAACGGAACGCTACATCTCTCCCGACCTTAACATCCACGAACGCATATGGCTCGGCAGCAACGAGCGGCATTACATAAACCGCGCAAATAGAATCCTAGATACGCAGTAGGCCGCATCGCTGTTCCTCTGCAGATTCATTGGCGGCAGGAGGCCGCGCGCAGACGCGACGCGGCGCGAAGCGAAGCGAGACGCGCCGCGCCACACTACTTGCCCCTCCCAACCCCTGCCCGCACTTCCCGCCGGCCCATGACATTGCCCGTCCTTTCCTGCCTTTGCCCTTCCTGCGCCGCCCGCCCACATCCCTTCCCGCCCCTCCCTGTTCCATGCCTTCCCGCCCCACTCCCTGATCTCCCGACGTCTGTCCTATAGTACGATTTTTATAACTCTGCCCCTCAAGCCCCTTTAGCCACTATGGAATATCACACGGCGTCTTTCTCGATCATGCCGCTAGATATCGCAAGGTCGTAAACACTCCTTTATACGGTCGCGATTATGCAATATCTAGCGGCACGACTGAGAAAGACGCGAAATACCGTGACATATTCCATCGTGAAGACGGGCTTTGAGGGGCAAAGTTAAAAAAATCGTAGTCCTGCCCAGCATCTTCCTTCTTCACTCGCCTTTCCCATATCACAACTACGCCCCACACGTCGCCCCGCCGAACCCTCCCCTATTCTCCTCCCGCACGATGCCCTCTGCGCCTCTTTCCGGTCATTCTCTCCCCATCTCGTGGTGCCGCGGTCATTACTGCCCGATCCATTCCTATCTTTCCCATTCCTTCCCATCTCAACTCGTTCCGACCCGATCCTCTCTTCCTCGCCCCTCCCCCCATCAGGCCTGCCTCACCTCTAGCCCCTCTGCCGTTCCCCACTTCGCTTCTTCCTTTCTCGACACAACTCTCGCCACCAAACTTCGCCACGATACCTCCTGCCCCACTGGCCCCGCCCCGCACGCTCCGCCACGTACGCTCGGTCCCGCACGTTCGGCCTCGCCCACTCGGCCCCGCTCTCTCGGCCCCGCTCTCTCGGCCGCGCTCTCTCGGCCCCGCTCTCTCGGCCCCGCTCTCTCGGCCCCGCTCTCTCGGCCCCGCTGTCTCGGCCCCGCTCTTTCGGCCCCGCTCCCTCGGCCCCGCTCTCTCGGCCGCGCTCTCTCGGCCCCGCTCTTTCGGCCCCTCTCTCTCGGCCCCTCTCTCTCGGCCCCTCTCTCTCGGCCCCGCTCTTTCAGCCCCGCTCTCTCGGCCCCGCTCTCTCGGCCCCGCTCTCTCGGCCCCGCTCTCTCGGCACCGCTCTCTCGGCCCCTCTCTCTCGGCACCGCTCTCTCTGGCACCGCTCTCTCGGCACCGCTCTCTCGGCACCGCTCTCTCGGCACCGCTCTCCTCGGCCCCTCTCTCTCGGCCCCGCTCTTTCGCGGCCCCGCTCTCTCGGCCCCGCTCTCTCGGCACCGCTCTCTCGGCACCGCTCTCTTGGCACCGCTCTCTCGGCAACCGCTCTTTTGGCCCCGCTCTCTCGGCCCCGCTCTCTCGGCCCCGCTCTCTCGGCACCGCTCTCATCGGCCCCGCTCTCTCGGCCCCGCTCTCTCGGCACCGCTCTCTCGTTCTTCTCGCTCGGCCCCGTACGCTCCGCTCCGCACGCTCCGCTCCGCCCCCACTCGATCGGCCCTGCTCTCTCTGCCCGTCTAGCTCCACCCTGCTCGCTTCGTCCTGGCACTCTTCCCTCGTTCGCTCCGCCCCTCTCACCCTTCCTCCCCACTCTTCCATTCCATCCTCCTCCGCCCCGCTCGCAGTTCTCCGCTCGAGTTACGCGCGGCGCCGGCCGTTGGTGTCCATCAGCGGCACGCGTGCGCGCGCGTGCGGTGGGTTGCCGGCGCGCTGGCTGCCGCTGCGGCCTGCGGCGCGCGCGGCGCCGGCTGGTTTATGCGGCAGCCGCGTGCGGCCGTAACGCTGGGGGCCGCGGGCGCGAGCGCGGGCGCGGGCGCGGGCGCGGGCGCTGGCGTTGGTGCTGGCGCTTCCGCCGACGGCAGACGGCGCTCGTAAAACGCGATCGGCCGCTGGGGAGGAGCAGGACGTAAGGCGAAGGAGAAGGCGGGCCGGGTCGATGAGGTGGCAGTCGGAGAAAGCGGAAGCTGAATAGTAGGAAACACTGGATTGATTGATCGATTGTTCGTTATTCGGGGCGCGTCAACTACAGAGGTCATTAGTCCCGTAAGTGTAATGCGTGTTTTTTCATCGGGAGGTGGTTGTGATCTTTCCCCGCTGGATCTGTCGCCGACCTTCCGTCGACTAACGGGGTTTTCCCCAACCAAGTATCTCCCACCAGCGGGACACCGCCCTAGCCGGGACAAGCTCTAAGCTTCCGACCGGTCTCCCGGCTTGTGTGGTTGTGTAGTGCTTATTAGTGTAAGTGTGTATGTAAGGGATGAGGATAGGACAAGGAAGAGGTAGAACAGATCGCGCGCGGTCCGTGGCCCGTTTGTTAGGGTACTGCTCCAGCATTCGCCTGGTGTTGATCGGAGAAACCACGGAAAACTGCCGATTCAGAGCAGCCGGCCGCTAGAATTCTCCTCCAGACAGTGACTGAATTCGATCTAGCTGACAAATTAGTGTCGAAAATCCTGCCGCCGTCGGAACTCGAACCTAGGACGTCCCGGTCAGAGGGACTGCAGTTACATCAGTTGATGCACTGAGTCATCTCCCCGGTGGAAACACTGGAGTTATAGTGGAAGAGACGTGAAGGGTGTAGAGAAGGTAGTGGAAAAAATAGAGAAGAATTATGATAGAAGGGATGTAGGAGGTTGTGTGCAACGAAGAGTAGAGGAGGCGGTGGTAGAGGCACAATTGGAGGCGTTGGAGCCAGAGGTGGCGAAGACCAAAAAGCCGAAGATGGAGAAGTTGATTTCATGTATTAATACCTACGATATGCATCAAGGAAGTAAATTCTCTCAGTTCATCAACAAAAAGAAGACAATTTCGTGGATAAAAGTATTGAAACAGATACAGTACGAGTTGCCCTATTTGTCCACACAATCAACACTACAACTGAGACATTTCTCTCTCCGTGGGATTGACACTTGTATCCCTGTGTCGTGGAAGTCTGCGGTTTGGAATAGGTGCCGAGTTTTGACAGCGACTTGCAACTCTGCGTCTTCGTGATACGCGTAACGCTAACAGACCTGGAATTTCTGGAGATTTAAGAAAAGTGGTTATTGCTGGTGGCCGACTCTAGGATGGATGGTCAAACACCTCCCCCCGGAACTGTGGCAGAACTTTGTGACCCGAACTGTGTGTATCCCAAGGTTATCATCGTGCAGCAAGACAACACCTACACTGAATTTCGGCGTGGCATGTTCTGAATGGCCCCTCGCATAGTTTGCACTGTTGCACAGTAAATTTTAACATTCACAGATCTGCTCTGGCCAGGAACTCGATGAGCAGAATGCCCTTTCTTTCTCAGAAGACTCTCCACAGAGGGTTCGTTCGCAGAGGGACCCTCCACAGAGAAAACCATCCGCATCATAGAGTCTGCTTGAATTAGGTCTTGGTCGAAAATCCTGTATGACGTCATTGCGTTGACTGATGCTTATTTTTGGGTAAGTGTGCAATCTACGTTCCATCGCTTGTTACATTTGCATCCACAAACTTACTATCATCGTGGTACCGCTCCAGAAGTGTCCCACGCACTTTGTTTTGTGTTCGGGTTCAGTTAACTCTGGTATTCATCTCGCACACACTTTCTTAAACCACAGATATTTAGTGACAATTTCCTGCAATAAGGTTGCGATTGCTCGTTAAGCGGGACATTGAAGTAAAAATACTGACAAGACGTAATGGTGACGAAAAAGCGAAGAAAAGACAGTTACTAGTGTTTGTAAATAAAAGTAAAATCCAATCAAGGAAGAAAAATCAGTTGAAGTCTGTCAGGATGCAATAAGTACAAGAAAGTACTGTCAGTGGAGTTTTTCCAACCAAAGCGTCTGTGTTACGCGTGGTGATTGGAGTTAGAGTTATAGGTGTGAGAATGACAAAAATGACCACACAGACTATTTTGTTGTCAATGTACTGCCGCCAAAATCTTGGAGGAGAAAATGAAAAAATGTGGAAATAATGGAAAAACTTAATGGTGAAGCGTGGCTATGGTGAAGTGAAGGTGATATATGATAAAAATGTTAGATTGTGCATAGACTGGAAATTGTGCCTGGCTTGTAAAATATCGCCACCACACAGTATGGGTGCTTTATCAGAAGATATAGCGAATCCAGGAATTTTACGTCGGAGCTATAAAATATATCGGGAGGTATAAAAAATGCTGTGGAGGAGGATTTCTCTGCGTCAAGGCATCTAAAAAAGTTAGAAACATTTTGTTCTGTAGCGAATCAAAGTAATATTTTTCTTTTCAATAACTGGCTAACGGATTTCAGAGGGAGGAGGTGTTGTCTTAACGTAAAATATTCGCGTAATTCCACATAAATTCCCTATTAAAAATTATTAACTTCAGGAGTTGATACGAAAGTTGTAGAGTGAAAACGCGAGTTCTTTGTTAGATAACGCAAACATTTCATATTTCTATGTTCCACCTATGTGCTGTTACGTCAAGTATTCCTCAGAGACGTGTCTTAGAACTGCTTTTCATAGCGTTCGTGAATGACATCCGCGTAAACATACAGAGGTGCATTTATTTGAAGGTGGTTTTGTTATGTATCGTAAATCAAAGGTGGAATGGAAAAGAAATATTAGATCAGTGTCTAGAAGAAATACGTTTACTGATCCAAAAGCAAAACAAGTTCAGGCGGATTAAAATTACACGGAACGTGACTTTTGAAAAAGATAGGACAATATTCCAAGAGTTTCATCATGCAAATTTTTAGGTATTAAATTAGACTAGAAGCGATACATTTGTCATTTTTATGTAGTGAAAATACGTCCTTGTCCTTGCATTTCGTAATACGCATACTAACGATTCTAACAAACGCCAAATCATTAGCGTATTTAATTCTCGGACGCTCTCTCGTGGAGAAAGAAATGGCGTACTGCGAACCGTACAGAAAATCCACCGAAAAATGCAAATAGATTACAGGTAAGAGAAACAAAGTTTCCTGGCAGAACTAACAACGTAATATTCGTGGAAATCGCACGTAAATCGTATGCAGATCAACCAGCTTTCATATGCAATTTAGACTAGAAAAAAAACAGTTACTTAGGCAGAGATGATCACGCTTACAAATTTGAATAATGAACTAAAAGGTGTTTGATGTTTTCTCATAAAGAATTTTCCATTTTTGCTGAATTTAGAGTGTATTCTATTTGCTTTTTTTAGTTAGTTGTAACATATTCAATTGAGATATTGAATTACTTTTGTTTCTATTGAGTACTAGTAAATGTGGCATCTGCCTTGGACGTGCCCCTCTGCGAGTGACGTAGTCTTGAACGCGGTGAAGTGCTGGAGAGCGCAATGCATTTTGAAGTTGCGTAGTGTGGTGTAGTGAAGGTTGGTGAACGCCATCCTTACCACATCGCGCTTGGGCCATGGAGGGTTGATTTGGTAAACTTTTAGCATCGGTCATCTGCGATCGGTCTTCTGCGTGATCAAGAGGCCGGTTATCTGCGTTTAATAGAGGTCAGCTGGTCTTGGGCAGAATCTGAAACCGCTAGTTTTGTTGGTTGCATACATTCCGCTGTGTGCATGTATTGAAAGTGATGAAACGATGGAAAGCAGCAACACGTCATCCATACCCATGCGGCCATCCATGCCCATACGGTGATCACGGCGCATTGATTTCTGAAAGCAGCGGCGGCGTTGTTTGGAGAATCGCATGGTTACAGATCGAGAAATCGCACCGTGATCAAATAGTGGTAGTAAGGATCATGTTTCACAACAAACGGTTACGCACACAGCGGTTTCGAACACTGCTGCGGATGGGGAGGGCAGTCGAAGTCCTATTCCCATACCCATATGACCATAATCTAATTGCTCATCAGTGTAAGTATGATGTAGAGAGATCGCCATTAAACACACAGCATAAAGAATAAGGTCCTTAAAAGCCTGTTTGCGTTATTAATACGAATAATGAGTTTTGTTTGTAACCAGAAATGACTCTGAAGAAATTATATGAAGCGTACAATGTGTAACAGAAAACTCTTCGTGGAATACTATGCATTTAAAAAATAATAAGTACCACATTTCAATAAGTATTAAGCTCATTTGACGTTAAACACAAAATATATCAGAAAGTAAATGCACTAAATTTGACTGTTTCCCAGAAAACCGAGCATTGGAAACAAACATTTCCATTGTCCACCATGGAGATTTACTGATGTAAAAGCTTTTTTATCGTCATTGTAATAATGATGAATAACTTTCTTTGTATCAGAAAAATATATAGAAAACGTTACCAAAACTTTGAAAAAATAGTCACATGCAAATTTGTTTCCTTTCCAAGCAGAATAACTCAATAAGACAAAAAACTTCGGAGAGAGTAGTCTATCATAATTTATGCTAGACCTCAGATTGAACGTCACACAGTTGTTAATACAGTTGTAACGAAATACAGATGATCTTCACAAACTCCGGACTATAAACATAAATTGCTGATCTAGTATGTTTCTAACACTATTCATAATTATTTTACTTTTTATTCGTTCAATTCATGAATTAGTTGTATTGCATTAGTCATTGTTGCTGTTTTGGTTCTTTGTATTCGTCATTATCGTTGTTGGCGTTGTTGTTGTTGTCATTGCTGTCCTCTTCAGATTGTCGTCGTCGTGTGCCTGTCATCATCATCGTAATGGGGATTTTCGTCTCTCTACTCTCGTGCTTCTGTACAGTTTTCTGCCGTACGCCATCACTATTCTGGTATCTATCGTTATATTATTAGTCCTATTTGTCGCCGGCATGATTGTTGTTGTCATCATCGTTTTAGTTGCGTGAGCTCCAGCTCCAGCATAGTGCTTCTCGTCCGTTCGCTGGCGTTGACGGTCGTCATCAGCGCGGCCAGGCCCGTCGCTACGCGGCTCTGCGGCGTGCGTGGCGGACGTCGCCCTCTGCGGGGAGACGGGGGGGCGCAGAGGGGAGCAGGGGGAGCATGGGGGAGCGCGGTCGCGCCGCGGGAGGAAAGTGGAACTTCCTTATTACCCGCACCCGGAAGATGGGAGGGCGCCGGCCAGTTCCGGTGGGCGGCTGCAGCCCCGGCGCGTGCGCCACTCCGCCACTCCGCCGCGTGCGGACCCCGCGCTCTCCAAGCCTCGTTTGCTCGCCCGTCCGCCCGCCCCTCCCCCGCCGGCCTCAGGGACCGCCGCCGACACGACCGCCACAGCGGCTGCGACGGCCACGGGAATGATGGCGATGACAGCGGCGGCGAAGAGGAGAATGGCGACGCAGGACGAACCCTTTTTCATTTTTACTTTCTCGCTACGGAGTAGAGAAAAAGTTATGTAATGCTGCGCGAAAGAACGCCGAATTTTCGGCACAAATAACTCTTATTAGAGGGCCCTGGCAACGAAAAAGTAGATAAATCCAGTTGCTAAATTTAGGGGGGGAAATCCTCTATCACGTGATGTAGCCAGAATCCATGTTTTGGGGGCCCTTGGTAGCGACAAATCGAATAACCGCAAAACGTGTCTGTCTGTCCCTCCATCCGTCCATTTTCTCCAAAATTTATATTCCTCAATCGATCTGTTTGATGTCGCGGCTCTTTGAATTTGAAACCGATATTTAAATTTGGGGAGTACTTTACATGAAACCTCTGGGATATTTTAGCATTTAAAAACACTAAAAGATTGGACATCGGACATGATGTGCTCTAAGAGCATTTTCTTAAAATCCGAATTTCTGAGTCACTGCAATACAATTATATGAATACATGGTAGACATGCGGTCTAACAGTAATACGTCTTGAGGGTGCGGCCGGGGCGTTGGCTCGCAATCTGCTGGCGCCCGGATATCACGCGATAATTCGCGAAGCCTTCTGCCAGACGCCGTTGGTGGTTCGGAGGCGGTGTCAGCTAAGGCGATGGCGGCTAAGGCGATGGCGGCTAAGGCGATGGCGGCTAAGGCGATGGCGGCTAAGGCGATGGCGGCTAAGGCGATGGCGGCTAAGGCGATGGCGGCTAAGGCGATGGCGGCTAAGGCGATGGCGGCTAAGGCGATGGCGGCTAAGGCGATGGCGGCTAAGGCGATGGCGGCTAAGGCGATGGCGGCTAAGGCGATGGCGGCTAAGGCGATGGCGGCTAAGGCGATGGCGGCTAAGGCGATGGCGGCTAAGGCGATGGCGGCTAAGGCGATGGCGGCTAAGGCGATGGCGGCTAAGGCGATGGCGGCTAAGGCGATGGCGGCTAAGGCGATGGCGGCTAAGGCGATGGCGGCTAAGGCGATGGCGGCTAAGGCGATGGCGGCTAAGGCGATGGCGGCTAAGGCGATGGCGGCTAAGGCGATGGCGGCTAAGGCGATGGCGGCTAAGGCGATGGCGGCTAAGGCGATGGCGGCTAAGGCGATGGCGGCTAAGGCGATGGCGGCTAAGGCGATGGCGGCTAAGGCGATGGCGGCTAAGGCGATGGCGGCTAAGGCGATGGCGGCTAAGGCGATGGCGGCTAAGGCGATGGCCGCTAAGGCGATGGCCGCTAAGGCGATGGCAAAGAAGTGACGGTACATAAGGCGATGGAAAATACGGCGATTGCGGATAAATACATGGAACATAAGATAATAGCAGCTAAGGCGACGGCGGCTAAGGTGATTTCGGATAGGCCGTGATGGTTGTGGCTATGGCGGCGGCGGTAGAGGTGACGGCTAAGACAGTGGCAGAAGCGATGTCGGCGGCGTCTGAGGACACGGCGGGCGGCATAATTGCTGGGTAGGCCGTGTAGATCAAATTTCCAGCGTGGAGCTTGAGGCGGCGGCGGCGGGCGCCTCGACGCAGCTTCGAAAATTGGAGAGGGATCGATCGAGGGGAAATGGATGAGTTTGCTGAAGTAACGAGACGGCCGCGATGCCTTTGTGGCGTCGCGAGGGAGGGAGGCCGTTGCCATGATCAGGAAACAATCGACCTGTGTGTTTCGCCACATGCCCTGCGATGCGTTGTTGGGTCAACCGACAAGCAGAGAACCAATACTTATAGGTTTGTCGTGCAAAGAGGACATGAATGATGATTTAAATGGTGAGTCAATAATATGACTTGTGTCCTGCAGCAGCAAAAATGCTGATGAACACAAATGATTTACCAAAACAAGTAGCAGTACACTGCTCAAAAATAACAAATAAAAAAGTTTAACACTGCGATAATCTAAAAAAACAGATTAAGAAACAGTCTTTACGAATAGTGAAATAACGTAGTATTGTATATACAGTCCAGCAGTTCCTTACATACCAAGAATAGGATAAAACTGTTCACCTGTTGCTTCTTTGTAACGCAATAAGTGGATAGCAAATATTTAATGGCGGCGGTTAGCTGTTGTTCTTCCTTGGAGGTTAGCAGTCGCATGACGTCAGTTTGGGAATCAACTCTTTCACGAACGCATCAGTGTTTTTTTAATCAACTTCGAAAGTTGATTTTTTTGATATTTCCGGAGTTCCTGTGTATCTAAAGGAACAATAAACGCCTCTCGCATAGATGGAGGCTGCATAGATTTTTTAAACTTTCTGTGCGCATTCGAAATATTCGAATAGATATGTGGTTTGCTTTCGCCTTCCATGTCTCGCTCACAGAGCGTTAGAGTGCCTTCTGAAAACGTCTATTTTACTGAATTCTCCAGTACATTGCGGTTACGACGTAGTTGCATGTGAATTGAGATTAGTGAACGTAGCAAACATTGTTATGTTGCTATACTTGAATTTTATTCGAGTTAATTTCAAATTTTCAATGTAATAGTCTGTTATTATATTTTAATATGAGTAAGTAGCTTACTGGATTATGTCACTAGTTTCCATGGCTCGTTCCTCTCGGAGAGCTCGGCAGGGGGAAAAGTACGCAAGCGACGACTAAGCCTTAAGCCTTAAGTCGATTGTCGAAACCACCGGCAGTGGGCTGAATAAACTATTTACAAAAGATATTTCCCCTACATGTGTCGTCTCAAAAACATAATCTCAACTGAAATGTATTGAACAAATTATTAAATTGACAGTAGGGACAAAATTCAGAATCATTTGAATGGTATGGATATAATTTAAGCTCAAAAGATTATCCCTTACGTGGACATGTTGGCACGTTTCTCCAGTATGACTCGTCGCCTCAATGCACAGAAAAGTGCCAACATCCTGAGCATCGTGCGAGTAAAGTTCATTCGCGAATTTCTTCCAGTGCTGGACCCGAAATGGCAAGACTGAAAGTTCACATCTGCAGACGTCGACCATTCTTCCGCACGAAGGGGCAAGCACTCCAATATCCACCAGGGAGCGATTTCTGATTCCTAGAGGGGAAATAGCGCGTCTCGTGACTCTAAGAGAAGTTCGCGCATCGGAATCGGCCAATTCCTTCATGACACCCTTCCTGTCCTTCGCCTTTGTTCGTATTGCCTTCGTTCCCTTTGGACGCTTAGAAGAAATCGACCAGGGGGAAAAGAAAGCGGATATGCCGAAGATTTCTTGCCACTCGTGGTGGAAATTGCAGTGAATACTAATGAATCACATCGGCGTCTCTTTAAGACAAGCGAATTGAGCTCAATTGAGCTCAATTGAGCTCAAAAGCCGTAGACGACCGTAGAAGTTCACCCTCGCGCTCTAGCGTGATAAAATTAATTCCCCCTCCCCATCTCTGCTGTGAGAAAGGGATCTCCCTGTCTCGAATTTTATTAGAAAGTTTCTACTCAGCGTGAAGTATCATATCAGAAATCATATGGTTTGTAACGTCAGCGTCTGTCACGTAGGAGTTACGTGGGCGGTCCGAAATTGGTGGCGTTGGGACATTTCACTTTGATTCCTCTCAGAGAAGCTCCGTGCACGTGCGCGACTATCGTGGAGGTCTAGCTTGGAGATGCACGCCGTTAGGCTCTCAAGTAGATGTTTTGAGAGCTGTATCAATCAGTATACAAAAGTTGTAAATAAACTGAATGTATGTAGAACACCTATGCGATTGCCCATTATGACCATCGACGTCACAGAAACCAATTTTGAACCTCCGCACAAGCGCAAACTAGGACGTCACGTTAGAGTTACGTCGGAAAACGTTATTCCATAACAATCGCGGAGTATACATGACTCTTGTCAAATGATCAGGATGATCGGTATTTTTTTCCGAACGGTGGCGGCCGAGTTTATTAATAACACCATATTTGCCATAAAATAACATTATCCTGGTGGAAGAGAGCTCTAGTGAAAAAAAATTGCGAATCAACATGACGCGGAATGAGGAATATTTAGCGTCGGCAGCACACACTAATTTCTCAAATAGGAACTTTTTCCACTTAGAACAAACACTGTACAAAGTCTCTAAACACTTTACGCGAAATGGCAAGTTAGAAAATTCCCCACAATCTTTTACTGTACGCTGTGCAAAAACTACCTATTAGTTGACTCCAGGTTACTGGCTGCCTCATGCTATCTGCGGTTTACCAATTGATGGAATGTAGGAGTAAATAATGACGACTCACGGGATCTGCTCCTCGTACAACGCAGACAGCGTGACCTCGTGGACATATATCGTTCATCCGTCTATACTGCAATGTCAACAATGACCTTCATCGTCTCTGACCGGGAGTTCCTAGGATTCGAGTCCCGTTGATGGCGGATTTTCGACACTAAACTAGCTATGGTCCGATTGAAATAAGTTGGTGATTGACAGTTATGCTTATGAAGCTGTAGCTTCATACAATATGAGTGCATGATTTGGTTACTTTAATAAGTATTTATTTCAAGTGTTTATTTTCTTGTCCCTGGAACACATGCTCAGTGTAACTCAAACTGTCAACGTCACTCCCGTTCGCACCTGTCAATCACCAACATATTTTAATCGGATAATAGGCGGATTGCATCCACTGGCCGGAAGAAACTTCTAGGGACCGGCTGTTCTAATCGGTAGTTTTCCGTAGTTCCTCCGGTCAATACCAAACGAACGCCGGAACAGAATCTTAACAAACGGTCCATAGACCGCGCGCGACCAGTCCTTCCTCATCCTTGTCCACATCTCTCCACATTCGCACACACGTAAACCACTCAACCACGCATTTCGGGAGCTTAGAGCTTGTCCCGGCTGGGATGGTACCCCGCTGTGGGGATCCCTGGGGAGGGGATTGAGCCCGCAAGTCGACTTGTTGGCGCTGTTATCTCACGTTCCAGCGGTAGAGGAACTCCATCACTTCCGGTTTAAAACATGCTCTTCACTTACGGAACTACGACCATAGAAAATGACGCAGTACTCATTCACTTTTTTAAAATTATTCTAGCTTGCCTAATGGCCCTTAGCAGCCTCGTAAGATAGATACATTAGTACGAGATATATACAAGAATCATTTGATACATTATATACAGAATTCTGTACTGCGATTTTTCTACCTTTGCCCCTCCAGGCCCGTCTTCAGGATGGAATATGTCACGGTATTTCGCGACGTACTCAGTCGTGCCGCCAGGTATCGCATGATCGCTACCGTATCAAGCAGTGCTTCCGATCATGCGACTTCTAGCGGTACGACGGAGAAAGAAGCGAAATGCCGTGTGATATTCCATCGTGGTCGTAGGGGCTTGAGGGGCAGAGTTAGAAAAATCGCACTATAATTTTAGATATAATACAATATAGTGGTTATATAGTTTATCATGAGAAAAGACTCATCAGTTCAAGTGGACGGGGGATCGAAAAATACTCTTGGTAGCTTTCTTTTTAATCTTCTGCGATGATAATTTTGCTTACCTACGTGAAAGTGAAGAGCCGAAGGGATCTTTCAGATTTTGGAATAGAATTTTACGGCTAAGGGGGAGAAGTGGACGGGGATGGGTGTAATGCCAAGTTCAATTTCAATATTACTGCTCATTCGGAATATACCAGGGAGCTTTTGTGACGGTGCTTAGAAATCTATTTCTGAAAATTTGCATTTTGTTGAAATTTGGCAGCTCAGACTATAGGGACGTATAGGAAAGTATGGGTCGTATCATTGCTTTATGGAGGTGTGTAGCCACATGTAGTTATAGGGGGAGGAATTTTTGAGAATAAAATAAAATTAGTGGACTCTAGTAGTCGCTAGAGCTATTCGGTGTTTAATCTTTTGCCACCATGTAACTCTTTTATCATACAGAACTACATTTTATAGTTTCGTTGGGAGGGAGCCATGTGATGTTTTGAGATTGGTATGTGTGATTTGGAGGGACGTCTGGTCTACGGGAAGTGACTATTTTTACCTGGCTTTTTTTGGATTTATTTCAATGTAGCATTTTCTGGCCCAGTTGAAGAACAAAATGTGTCACTCACTCCCGAGAGTGAACTACAGAATCTGATGGAGAAGAATAAAATAAAAATAAAAGGGGAGTTCCGTACATGAAAGTACCAGCTGGACAGGTGACCACGTGTCTTGAGGGAGTATCCACTCTCGCTCTCGCGTCCATCCGCCGCCGGTCGTTTTTGTCCCTTCCTCCGCGCCGAGCCGCGTCAAGTCGAGCCGAGCCGCGTCAAGTCGAGCCGAGCCGAGCCGCGTCAAGTCGAGCCGAGCCGAGCCGCGTCAAGTCGAGCCGAGCCGCGTCAAGTCGAGCCGAGCCGCGTCAAGTCGAGCCGAGCCGCGTCAAGTCGAGCCGAGCCGCGTCAAGTCGAGCCGAGCCGCGTCAAGTCGAGCCGAGCCGCGTCAAGTCGAGCCGAGCCGCGTCAAGTCGAGCCGAGCCGCGTCAAGTCGAGCCGCGTGGCGTCGCGCCTGCGTTCCGCCCCATTGCTCGCGCAGTCGCTGCTCGCTCACACGCTCACACGCTCGCACGCACGCATGCTTCTCCATCTCGCTCCCGACACCGCCGCCGTCGACACCGCCTCCGCCCCACCAGTGGCAGATCCAGAGGGCGCCATGGCCCCGAAAAGGCCTTGGGTTTTCGCTTTTTACCTTCTCTTCTTTGGCAGAATTAATTTAAATATTTATTTCTGTTAGAGTGATGTAATTATTAAAAATAGTGTATAGTATCATGTATACACTACAAAAATAATATAAAGTATAATAACAAATGTTTATTTAAAAAAATCCATGATATGGCCCCTCCAAAATGATCTAAGGTAATACTTCGATGAGCGAAATGCAGTGAACACATTTGATTCAAACGCAGTGCCGGACAAGCCGAACGCGATGAGAAGCAAACTCATTTGAAGTAATGTGTTTCCTACGGAATTTCACTGTTAACACTGTTAAAAATAAATAAATACAAATACGTCAGTGAACCTCACAGTAAATATAAAAACATAATTAAAGTATCAAGGGTTAAATTCGGAAAGAACGTTAAAGATGATAATGCGACCATTATTACCTTTCAACCACTCCTCCACCAATGCCACCACCTCCGCCCCGCCACCTCGCGCCCCCGTCTCCGCCCACACACCCGCCCACGCCACTCCCTTTGCCCATTCCACTGCCCATGCCACCCGCCTTCGCACACGCACCCGTCCATTCTGCCGCCCCAGCCGTCGTTATCGCCATCTCCACCCACACCCCTGAGCATGCTACTTCCACGGGCATGGCAACGCCTCTCCGCCCCCATCACGCCTCCGTCTCCGCCAACGTATCCGTAATTGCCACCTCCCCCCTACCCCTGCCACTGCCATCGTCCCGCCCCAACTTAGTGCCTTCGTCTCCGCCCCCCCCCCATTCTTGCTAATGCCCACGCCACCGGCATTTTTTCAAAAATCTATTTTTAAAATTTAATAGCTAGATAGATATAGTGAAAAGAAAACTTTTTACTGATGTTGAAATTTTGAATTTTTACCAAAAGCCTTGGACTACATTCTCAGCGTGTGTTGAACACTAAAATTATTTTTTATTTAGTTTTCATTTGAAAAAACCTGCCCCCCTTAATGCCCCCGTCTCCTTCCACGCACCTGCCCCCCATGCCGCCGCCAGCGCCTCCACTGACACAGCACGCACGCCACTCGCACACCTCAAGGCACTGCACCGCCCCGCCCCTACACGTCCTGGTCTCCGCCAACGCACCCGCCCACGCCACCTTTCCTCCCATGCCACCGCCTCCGCCTACCTCTGCCTCGGGCTGTAAAGCGGCAGACGCGTTCATTGCAACGCTTTACGACGGCTGCCGCGATGTGCGGAATGGGTGCGGCATGCGTCCCCCTCCCTCCTCCCGCTCATCTGCCGGTGCAACCCACAGCCTTCTCCTTGAGGGGCCCACATACGATCGAGATACGTGAAAATTTTACCCGTTCCGTTTTATTCGCCCGAGCAAACACGAGCGTCTCTGCCCACGTCCCCGCGAGTCTCGCATATAATCCGCCTGTCGGCTCTTGATTTCCTTGGGGATACGTGTTCGCGATTGCATGCATCTTCTAGTTCTTAATAACAGTTTTATCCTTCATTAATAATAGTAACAGAGGAATTTGCATTGGTATTTATTTAAAGTCTGTGATCTCAATTCCGGAAGTAAAGGAAAAACGTAGTAATACGTTTTGCCTGCTGATTTACAGTTTTCCTGTGCTACAAGAAGTATGTATGTAAATTTTGTAAGGGAATGTATTCAATGTTGAATGTAATCAATAGTAAAAATAACAAAATTCACCTTTTGGATGAAGACTCAAGACAAAAACAACAAACATCTAAAACATTCGTCATCTTGACCTACATAACTAAAGAATACATTTACGGATTACTGTAAAGATGAGTCACATCCACAGAAATATAGGTTTCTCTGCATTAATTTTCCAGACTCGTGAGTCTGTGTGATTTATGTTGACTGGTGCTTATTTATGGGTGATTATAGTGATCATTAGAAATTCAATACCATTAGAAAAGATGATAGATTTGTTGGGTGGCAAAGCAAAAACGACCAGCGTCCTTCCCTTTTGTCTATCACAAACTTTACATACATCGACTGCCATTTGAACTGAAATAGCCCATTACTCTACGTCCCCGCTCACCTTGCTCGACCTGACCCATCTCCATTTTGTCAACTCGTCTTCCTCTTCTGTTTTGTTTTGTGTTCATAGTGCTTTATACTCTTTTCGCAACGTGCTCGAAATTCATGCGAAAATAATATGCTCCTGTTCTTGATCCGAAATAGAATACACAACAGGGAATAAAATTTTGAGGAAGTACATAAATACGGCAGGAGGTGAATAAAGCTAAAACTCACACTTCTTCAAAACTTAAACATTATCCAGCCATCAATTTTGGTTTATTTCATGCGCCCCAAAAATTCTTGCGCAAAGGCGCTGAAACTTTCATGAATAAGGCTGTCATAAAACCCTACCAAATAAATTCCAAATTCCACTGAAAATGCTTTATAACTATTTAAATTTAATCAAGCACGCATGGAGGTGGCCATAGTGCTACATTACCGAAATACTGGGCGCCCCAATTTTTGAACATACCTGAATAAATTTATTCAAAATAGAAACTACACAGTGGAGGTTGACAAGGATTTTTTTACTGAATGAACGTATAAGGGATTACGATGGCGTATACGAATAATTTTGTCCTTGTTTGCTTGTTTTTGAACAAATCGGGACAAAATAATCCTGACATTTTTCAGATTCGTTTCGTAGTGCATTATTACTTGCTATACAAACCCCAAACTAAGTGAAAATATTTTTCTAAACTTTATCAATCACATAGGAAAGTCATAATGGCATACACAGGGCGAGGCTAGTATTTTTATTTTAAAACAGGGATAAAATTACTCCAAGATTGCCATTATATTTTATTATGTTTTATTTCCAAATGTATAAATTTAAAACTGTGTTTACAACATTTAAATATTTTAACTAGTACATACTGAGAATCAGGATTGTTCCATAAAATAATTTTGGGATAGTTTTCTTCTTGTCGAAAAAAAGAAAAAAATGACCCTTACATTCCTTGAATCTTTTTACACCGTTAAGTTTTGAATTGTTTGCCACGGTAAAATTTCAGAAATTATTTTGAGATACGGACTGGAGAATTGTAGCGGCGAACTTTTCTGATCGGCAGAGTACCGTGGTTTCTTAGATCATTACCAAGCGAATACCGGAGCATTGTCCTCTCCTCTCCCATTGGTTACACACACATGCACTACACTACTACACAGGTCTGTTGATCAGTCGGGAGATTGGAGCGTATCCCGACTGGACGGTGCCCCGATGAGGAGATACCTGGAGGCGAATCCCCCTCCCCCGCAGGTCGACGTGTAGTTCGGCCCCGGATCTCACCATCCAGTGCCACAGAGAGGAACGCCGCCACTTCCAGGCATTAAAACTGTCACTATACAAACGGATCTAATGACCACAGCAGTGTACGTGTCCCGAAACTCTCGCTCAATCCATTGGATCCCCCCCACCCCCAACTCGACTGCGTTTACGAGCCCCGTCTCCTTCAGTGGGAGCTCACCGCGACGTGTGCACTTTGTACGGGCGAATGGAGGAAATCCTCGCGAAGCGTATGCCGTCGTCGTCCACGGGCGAGGGCGGGACGCAGGCGAACGCCCGAGGCGGAGCGCCGTGCAGCGCATTGAGCGATGGAGCTATTCCTCTCTATTAGATGGGTTGCCGCGCAGCACCCGTGGCGCAAGACGGGGAACGGGGCGGAGAGCGGAGCGGGGCGGGGCGGGGAACGGGGGCGAACGGGGCGGGGAAGTGGGCGGGGAAGTGGGCGGGGAAGTGGGCGGGGAAGTGGGCGGGGAAGTGGGCGGGGAAGTGGGCGGGGAAGTGGGCGGGGAAGTGGGCGGGGAAGTGGGCGGGGAACTGGGCGGGGAACGGGGCGGGGGACTGGGCGGGGAACGGGGCGGGGAACTGGGCGGGGAACTGGGCGGGGAACGGGGCGGGGAACGGGGCGGGGAACGGGGCGGGGAACGGGGCGGGGAACGGGGTGGGGAACGGGGCGTGGAAAGGGGCGGAGAGCGGAGCAGGGCGGGGAGGGGAGCAGGGCGGGGAACGGGACGTGGATCGTGGCGGGGTACGGGACGGGGAACAGGGAACGTGGAGGTACGGCGCCGCGCAGCTGTTTCCGAGCTTCCGCGCTGAGGACGTCTGCGGATGTTTTATGGGGTTGTTTCAAGAATATACCACCGTCGTCTAGTGAAGAGAAAAGTACGCTATTCGCAGAGTGCAGATCTGTGCACGCGCGCTCCTCGCTTCGCCGCGCGAGTTTGTCGCCGCCGCCGGGTCTTATCTGCTCTGCTCCTGGACTTGCCGGTGTGAGGGCTTGTCCCGTGTGCTTGCACTGTGCGTCGTCTGGTCTGTTCGTGAGGGAGGAGTCAGGCCTGCGATGTTTTGCTCCGGAGAGGTACTTGTGAAAGACGGGTTCATATCAAGGAAATTCTGGGATTCTATTTTCTTCAAGATTCATTTGTAACTCCCTCATGTTGGATGGAATACCCATGATTCGGTGGTAGACTTCAGTGAGTGTAAAAATTACATACCATGTAAAAGCAGAATTGTATTTGAGGTACATTTGCATTCACACATTTCATTGGAACTGTTTTGATACGTTTGTGCTCAAACAATTTTTACAAACGTAACATTGGCAGTAGTAAACAGTTTCCAATACTAGACTACGCAATAGTGAACAAATAAGGTACTGATATTGTTGAACAATATTATCTGAATTTGCACGGTCAAGAGATCGAAACATAATCGCAATTCAAATTTATTTTATCTTTATCGAATGGATAACTATTTTCAAATGTAGAGCGATCATAAATATTTCAACCTTAAAATTCATGTCGACACATTTGAATCATATCGTTTGCGCACAAAATGTAAAATATGGGTCCTAACTAGCAAAGCCCGAGTTGTGGCATATCAAAGAGCGAAGATTGGTGTTTTCGGGCGCGTTGACGTCTGTAGTCATTAGTCCCGTAAGTGTTGTACATATTAAATTACAGAAGTTGGCCACGTTCTTCCCCCGTTGAATGTGAAATCCGGCGTCGACATACATGGACGTCAGCTTGTGGAATTTCCCTCTCCGTGTATTTCCCCCAGAGAGACTGGCCCATCTGGAACAAGCCCCAAGTTCCCTATTGTTCTTCCGACATGTGTGGTAGTGAAGTGCATGCAAATGTGTATGTGAGACGAGAGTGTAAGCAAATGTGTATCTGAAAGTGAGACGAGAGGTAAGGAAAAGGAAGGAAAGATCGCGCATGGTCCGTGACCGTTTCGTTAGTATATTGCATCGGCATTGTCCTTTAGATTCGATAGAAGAAACGTCCGAAAACTATCAATTAGAGCAGCCGGCCAGCTAGAATTCTCCAGACAGCGTCTGAAACCGAGCAAACTTATGTAGCTATGGTCCGATTAAAATAAGTTGGTGATTGACAGTTGCAAATGGAAGGGAGCGACACGAATTTGCATACCACTGACCACGTGCTCCCGGGACACGAAAATAAACATTTGAAATAAATACCTATTAAAGTAACCAACTCATACACTCATATTGTACGAAGCTACAGTTTCAGAGGCACAATTGTCAATCACCAACTTAGTTTAATCGGTCCATAGTGACGAAAATCTACCACTGTCGGGACTCGACCCCTAGGTGCTGTGGGTCGGAGTCACGTCAGCGATGATAATGATCCCTCTGAGCCAACAAAGCGCGTGCGAAGTGCGAAGACTTCTCCCGATGATGGACTTTCTCTGCGCCAAAGGAAGGTGCATCGGAGACAACCTACACGTTCGCGGAAGGAAAGATCCAAGGAAGGAAAGATCGCGCCCGGCCGTGGTCTATTCGTTAACATACTGCATCTTCATTCTCCTTTAGATTCGATAGAAGAAACCTCCGAAAACTATCAATTAGAGCATCCGGTCAGATAGAATTCCTCAGACAGCATATGAAACCGATCAAACCTATGTAGCTAGTGTCGAAAATCTACCACCACGGGGACACGAACCCTAGGTGCTATGGGTCGGAGTCACGTCAGCGCTGATAATGATCCCTCTGAGCCAACACAGCGCGTGCGAAGTGCGCGAAGACTTTTCCCGATGATGGACATTCTCTGCGCCGAAGGAAGGTGCATCGGAGACAACCTACACGTTCGCGCGGGGCGCAATGCGCGGCGACGCGACGGGTTCATAAATCTTGGGGGCGGACGCGCGCCTGTCCAGCTCGAGGGAGCGTTGGGGAAGGAACGAAGCGCACGCTGGTTGAACGAAGCAAGTGGCGGACAAAAAAAGGCTTTTTTTCAAACAGCACAAGCTTCAAGCACATATGAAAAGAAAAATGTCCAGTGCTTTTTTGGTTGTGCTAACGTTTCGTACTTCGGTGAAATCATTATGAAAATGGTCCGCCAACACGGGACCTTTTAAAAAGGTAGACTGTCCTAAATTTATTTGAATTTGTGCTGTACTTTTTTATTGTAAATGTTATGAAATTTGCATTCTTACCTCGTTACACTTTAATATCTAACGATATATTTAACAAGAAAATCTTCGATACTTTCATATTCCTTTTAAATAATTAACTCAGTCCTTTGTAAGTATCAGTATGTCAAAGTTCCTTGGTAAATAGAATGCATTCAAAAAAGTACAACATGAATCTTACACTCTTACATTTGATGAATTAGGTTTACTGTCATGAAGTTCACAATTCCAACTGCCACCAAATTTGGAAGTTCCTTATAGATTTTTATTTTTTTCTAATGTCTGTCATGTAAATCTTCAAATTAACTTTTGGTGTGGATGGAGACAATGACGAAGAATCCCTAGTGGTATTTCACCCGTTGCTTAAGACATAACTTAGAGACTCACTAGCAAAGAAGTAATGGGGAAGTAACCACGCAACTCCGAACCGCAATCCAAAGAACCACGGAAAGACCACAAAAGCAGAAACGGCCACAAAGTATTGGATTTCCCCTTTGGATAGTTGTCGTCGGACCAGCTATTGAGTTGGTGTCGAAAATAACCTAACCGACGCGAAGGTTCTGGTCAACGAAGCTATAGTTGAGAAATAAATTTTGTCCGATTATCCCTCCACGCGACCACTGTGCGGCAGCGGCGGCGGCGGCGAGGCGCGCCGAAACGCTTTTTCGCACCAAGTGACAGCGCTCTTGGACATCTCACAAAATGCACTTCCCGCGGCGACCTTCTGCACAATATATTCTCACTCTGACAGCCGCGCCGCGCTCAGCAGATAAAGTTCATAGGCAAGTGAAACGTTCTTATCGCAATAGATGGCACCCACTTGTTTATAACCCGGTTGTATTGAAATGTTAACACGCTCAGTACACGCCTTCATAGTACTTTTCGTTGGTTAGATATTGTAAAATAATTTCTCTAAAGTTTTATTGATGCGTTTGAAGCATTGAACCACATCTGACAATATCTGTGAAAGTCTGCATTCAGTATTGCACTCTTAGATGCAACACACAAAATATTTTCATAAATATTTTACTTGTTACTCTGATATACTGCGCAGTAATTATTGTCGCTGTTAAAATATCAGTTTTAATGAGTCGTCAATGCACTTTTTTCAAACCCTGCACTTTTCATACAAACATACAAAACATTCGAATTTTACACTAACCTAATTCGTTAATTGTAAGTTCCGATATTTAGTATTAATTGCATTTTTTGTACAACCAATTTTCTAACTTGAAATTACATGCTACTAAATTGAATTTGTTTCTCGGAGGGAACACTCAGCATCTTATGTTTGCCGTTCTGCTGGCCAAGCATTAAATTCACCCTGGAGAGCACCAGTAAGATTGATACACTCCGAAATGCAAACCGGTTCCTACCTGTGACTGCACGGAAGACTTAGACGGCGATGACGACGATGAAGTCGGCGACGTCGACGGCGGCTGCAGCGGCGGCGGCGGCAGCGTACGTCTCTAGCGGCGGTGGTCAGTGGCGCGGAGCGAAGGCGCGTATGAGCCCGGGGGCGGCGTGCCGACCACTGCCGCCGCCGTCGCTACCACCTCCACCTCCGCCACAGACGCCGCCGCCGCCGCCCCTACCGCCGTCATCGCTGCCGCCGCCGTCATCCCCCCGGCCCCGCCCAAGTGGGGCACGCACGCGAGTGCACGTCCCACCCCCCTCCCCTCCCCTCCCACTCTTCGCAGCCGTGTGCGATCCCCTTCCCCGGTCCCCTCAGCACCCAGTGCTGGGCCCCGCCCCGCCGGGCCCCGCACCTGTTCCGTCCGTTGTGGCCCTCTCCTGCGTAACCCGGTGCCCCGCAATGCCCCCTCCCCCTCCCGCCGCCGCCACCCCCCACCCGCACGCGCCCGCCCCCTCCACCTGATGTCGCCGCCTTCGTCAGCCGCGGATTGTTTACTCTCTCCCCTTTCGCGTGCTCGCGTGTGCCCGGAATGTCGTTCCGCGCCCCACGCAATTCCGGCAGGGACGTCCGGGTTCTAGAGGGGAACCTACTCTTGGGGGAGCACGCGTTTAGCCCTTTTTGTTAGGTTCCGTCCCAGCGCACTTTGGAAAGTGTGTACTGTGATTAACCCTGCCCTTACCAAGCAGAGGAAAAGATCAAATCATTATGTTCTTTGAATTCAAAATTTTAGAAAGATGAAAATCATCAATATATTTTTTAATATGTACTTTTTGTTCAATATAAAATGCAATTTTCTCTAGTATTCGTTAAAGTTATAGGTATTACGGCTTATTTGGATGTGGGTAAAATAATAGGGACTAATTCCTCGAAAACTGAAAATTTAAATTGCATTTTGGAAATATTTGCAGTATTTGAAGTCTTCATGTAATATAGTTTAATAAAATGCTGTGTTATACAGATATGATTGCCCTATATTACTTTTTAATTGTAATGTTTTATGCATAATTTTATTCATTTTATTTACCTTTTATTTTGTGTTAAAAATAAAATTATTGCAAGCTGTGTGCGCTGTATCAATTTGTAAACCTTTTCTTCGAATTGATCATTGTGAATTACGAAAAAAACTTCTTCAGACCAACAAAAATTGGATCTGCAAAAATGTTTGGACAAATAATCATCAAATCATTGGTATTTTTGACAGACTGTATATGGTTTCAAATGACTGTAAAAAATCTACCAGCAAGTTCATGAATCCTTGCATTTAATCCCTTCCTAGAGTGACAAAATTCCCGTGACCAACGATTGAATGTGATGCCGAATGTCACCAATAGTGGATGTCACGGATGTTAAGGAAAAGGTCTCTGGTTAATATTTTCCCGGTATGAGATACAATTAAAACATGAATAATTCCAATAATCATTCCACCGTATAAACAGTCGTGACATATTGTTCAGAATATTTAATGTTTCTTTAAATTGTTATATCTGTAAGATTATTCCTTTTAACCAATATAAAATTTGTAGTAGGAATATGAGGTAAACACAATTCCCTCATAAAAATTGGTGCTTTGAGTTTCATATGAAAACATTCTAAATATTTTGAGTGCTAGGTATTAAAATGTGTAATTATAATATTTTATCACTAAAAAATGACAATTGGTGTAATTTAGGGTAGTGTTCTGCATCCATTGTTGGGCGAGAATTATTTTTGTGGAACATTCTGTGATGCGACAAAAATGTACATTTTTCATTCACGTTCTTTCACACAAGTTTCAAAGATTTTCTTTTTTAAATAAATAAGACTCTTATAAAATAATTATCAATGTTTTCATCATTGCGAGATCTCATCTCATTACTTTCTTGAACCTTTCTGGAGTCTTTCAAGTAAAAAATACAGGTAGTAAATACAGTTAAGTAAACGCAAAGGTTTGTCAACAATCCAGACGTTCCTGTTCTACCATTAAGCAAGAAACAAGATTCTTTTTATTACGCCCATAGTTGATTTGATTTCAAATGTTTTCATCAGAATATCAGGATATGTCTTTAAACTTGTTGAAGGCTTCTCTTCTTAACTGTGAACTTTTCCGATACCCATCTTCAAAAACGTGTAGTTATATATTTGCGTAGACGCTGCCTCCATTCACATATACTTCGGGGAGATCAATTCATTCCTGATACTATCATAAATGTTAGTAATATGTATATTATCAATCGTTCTTTTTAGATAATGCCTACAGTTAGCATGTTCTTTTCTTAACATTCCGTTTTATAGACCTCACGGTTGGTCGTTGGGTCGCTGACGAATTTTTCCCTTATCATTGCATTGGCACGCAATGGTACGGAATTTGCAACACGAACCTAAATATCCACGCATAACCGTTGGAACGACCAAGCCAGGTTCTTTAACGGTATGATAGCAGTTGCGACTGGCCATAGCGGCTTCCCCTTTCTGGACGTGTTCCTCTTCAGGCTTGACAGGACGGGAGACAGGGTTCGGAGGAAAGGCACCGATTTGCACGGTAGAGTAGAGGCAGCCTGGAATAATGCGTCTGCCAAGACAGCGAGTTTCAGTTTCCTTATGCAAACCATTGTGTGCACATGAATAGGCAGTGCTCGTTGACATCCTGTAGGGCATGCATTGCCGTAGAATACTCTGGAAGAAAGTGACTGTATTTCAATAGAAAGACTCTCTAGAGAAATCTAGTGAGAAGTAAAGTTAGACGTGTTGGTAATTCAATGAAATGTAATATAAAATATTGTAAATATAAAAGTAGCTTTACTATGTGCACGTTTTGTTGAACTCTCCTTTTGCTAGTTCTGTTAGAAGTAGAACCGAGGGTGCGGTTTGCTGTTGTGTTAGCAATATTATAAAAGCAGTTTTTTTGTCAGTTTTCTCAAAAATATCAGAGAGGCTTTTCTACTCAGGAATAGAAACTTTTCTCAGGAAAAACAAAGCGTTTTCAGACTCACAACACGGTTTTCAGAAAATCAAAATCTACGGAAACTGCCATTTTTTTCTTTTCTCAAAGATTCTGCTTCATCAATAGACCAAAATGAAGTACCCATTGGAATATTCTTATATCTTAGAAAGCTTTTGACATTGTTGACCATAACATCTTGCTCTCAAAATTACCCTCGTATGGAATTCGTGGTATTGCCCTAGATTGGATAACTTCGTACCTTAAACATCGGACTCAAAGAGTAGAAATACCATACTGGCAGGAAAGGACATTACATACTTATGTTTCCAATTCTTTGCCAATTGAGCATGGGGTCCCGCAAGGTTCAACCTTAGGGCCTATCCTCTTTCTGTTATATGTAAACGATATGCCCTCGTGTATTAAAATTGGAA